>OX465591.1:16576970-17176970 GCA_950022655.1 Alentia gelatinosa
TCAACTAGTAGTGTATATTTTACTGCTGTTTACTGCATGGGCTATGTAGCTGACAGACTCATACATGCATGCAACCCTTATATAAGTATGTATAGCAACTTACGTAAATAAATCAGGTACAAGTATGTATTTTCAAGTATGACAAACTTGTAAAGACGCATCTCTGTAAGACCTTACCAGGCATACTTTCTCAATAGGGTCCGTATTATTACTATACGTCTTGTAAATCTATACGTGAGTAACACAAAGTATATCTCTGTATTTCAGGATAGGTTTTTGACACATACGATTATGTTATGAACATCTTTAATGTGATTTTCTCGTTTGGCAAGATCGGTTCACGTTTCTACAACGAAAACGTGTCCAATCAGAATTGCCATCGGCCAAATCAGCAATACTGGTATGTGGCATCTCAGTAATCACCCCAATCTGCACTTAATTAAATCACCACTAGAAGTCGTTGAACGGTGCATTCTCACAGCTGATATCTTCAAAGCCAATCCCAAACTAGGATTTGTACCTACGATGTCTATGCACGGAGAGTGGAGATATTTGCTAGTTTGTCCGCAGAGGCATGACGCGGTGCATGCGCATAGGCCACGCCGACGGAAATTAATCGGCAACAGGTGACAAGCAGGTCCAAGATGGCTGCCTGACAACGATAAAGTTACCTTGGTAACCTAGAAGCAGTTTACCGGCGTCCCTCAACCATCTCCCATGGTGAGGATTGTTGAGCCACTATGACCTTTTGTTATCTTTGGATTTTTTTGCGGTACATCTTTCCGACACCCCTTTTTTTTTTACAGCAAAGCAAGTAGAACCTGTCGTCTGCACTAGCCTAGTTACCGATATGCGTGACGTCACATCCGGCAAAGCAGACGACAAAGGAAGTTTGAACGCGGGAAGTCAGTCATAAGAATGTGGTTTAATGGAAACAAATTTTCAGCCCCGAAGTCAAATAGAACCGATTCTCACTCGACCAACACTTAAAATGTACATTAATATCTAACAACTATTTCTTTAAGGTGTGACCCAAGGGTATTGCATTATCTTACATCTGCTTCATCATTATTCACTCTATAACATTATGGATGTACAATGTGGGCCTTTGTTTCATTGCCTTGGTCATGTATGTCTTTATACTTGCTCTTTACTAGCTAATCTAATAAACAACGAAAATAGAGACTTCCTCTATACTCGTCGCTCTAAGAGAATATTATTGCATGATGATTATCATCAATATTTTGGGAGATAATGATCCAATCATAGAAATCTTGACAGGTTTCACGAGGTTCTCATCTGAGCAGCTTCATTGCTCTTTTATCACTCACGATGAGCAAGACATCTCCTCGGTTTAAGAAGGAGATATGTCTTTTGTTCCCGCACTTCCCCAGCTGCGAGTCTCTGGTTTCTCACCCCAGAGGTTGTCATGGTGACAGGGCTATTTATAGCCGACTCCCAGGGGACGAAACGCGCCAGCTGCTCTCGCACCCTCACACGAGAGGTGACGAGCGATACCACGTGACACATGCTTCGGGACGCACCCAGCCGCCGTGCATTCTGGGCAGGAACCCATAAAGGGAGTCGGCCTCGTTGTGGTGTCGCGTAGCCTCGCTTTTGGTCTTGAGGTTTGTTGTTGTGGTTTCGCTCGGAACGCGCCAGCGGCAGCAGACGGCCTTGACCTTTGTTCGGGGCCACGGGAGACGCACGGGTCGCGGGCTGTAAACGGAGACGCGCGACCAAAGTTGCTTCCGGTGCGTTCCGGAAGTGGCACGCCGGCAACAAGGTAGCTAGCTACCGTGCATTTGTTGTTCAGGATCGATCGGTCTGTCCGCAAATGGGACAGCAGGCATTGGTGGCGAGCGACTCGGCGTTGTGGGGTGGCGTATGTAGACATAGCGTGAAATGGACCGGGATATTACCCTGTGGCGATTGTTCTAGGAGTTCCTGAGGCGCCAGTGCAAAAACAGGAACGCGTCCGGTCACGTATATAGGTGTAAATTCACGTATTTCCTCACGTGTCGTGAGAAACTGTCCTCCTTACGTCACAACTATGACGCCACACACAAACTGAACCAGGAGTGCGCTCGCGGGTAAAAGCCTCCCTCCCTCCCTCCCACCTCAAACTAAGAGCGTGTGATCACACACAAACAGGGCTTCTAAGTGAGCGATAATAGAGGAGAAAGTCCAATACAAACACGCCGGTTGATATAAACTCGATCAAGGGACGGGCGTGGACGTCTTGTCGGGGGGGTCTGGTCATGGTGTTTGATGTGACTCGCCAGCGCTAAAAGACCTGCGTCGACAAATGGCAGGTATCGACCCCCGATTCTTTGTGGACGGTAGAAATACCTGACGCGTGGGAACACTGCTGGGCCGGGAGTGTCGGAGTATTGACAAGCCATACCTGACCCGCACCCCCTCCCTCCGCCAATGGGACGTCCAGAACCCATTCCTACACGTTTGCGCTGACTCTCAGTTCAGACGTGGAAGGAAAAATAAAAGGGCGACAATTCTGAAAGTGAAGTTTGCACTGAGTGGGGATTAAATTTCCCGAGTCGGTTTGAATCATTGTTGACCCAGGCAGGCCTCTGTATGTATGTCTCGCGTGGAAGTTTAACTCCCAGACTGGTAAATTACCTCCACCGTTCGGCAAGTACGCACACATACACACCTAGTTTAAATTCAGATCGTTAAGGTATGCACAATATTGCCGTTGATACGGCAATGATATTACACCTTTTGTATAGCGATTCAGATTGTGGTATGGTGGGTAAGAGCCTATCAATGTGCAAAACTGTTCACCGCTCCCTCCCCGACAAGGCCTCCGGGTACATTGTAGACAACACAAAACGAGCACAAATACATCGATTCTTCTCTCTTCGAGCGTTCGCGCTAGCGGAAATTGTGCGAATGTACGAATAATTATTCGGAGTTTTCGCCGGATAACTGAGCAATCAATATTCTGCCTAAAGGGTGACGCTACAGGCTACGATAGTATGAGATCTGCATGAGACAACACGAGGCTATTAGGTGCCTGGGTGAGGGCTAATAACGAGGGAATCAACACTTACAGAGTTTGTTATGGGTTATCAAAATCGTCCTTTTAAATGACGTCGAGCCTGACCGGCTACCTCCCTAGTTTATTCCGATTCATATAAATACGAATGAACTATAGTAATATCCATATAGATGTTAGTTTTTAGTGCCTGCTTCCACACATGGTATACGTCGCCTAAAGGTTAGAGTGGTCACATATAGGCTTCCAGTGTGCTGTGAAAAAACAAAACATATCCCTTCATGGTCAGCTGGAGGTGTGTCCAGCTGACCATGACCAATCACTAGAAAGCAAAATATCTCATTGATATACAGGTACTTGATATGTTAGGATCCTAGACTCAGGCAGTTGCGGAAAGGGCAAGTCGACTGAGTGCAAATGGGTTACCGAAAATTATCCGTAGACTGAATATATCCAAAACCCTTTAACTGTTATTCATTTATAATTGTACGCTCATTCGTCAATGTACCAGCGTTATTCACATAACTTGGTGTTCTGGTGAGCGACAAGCGGCCGCAGTCTGGGCGGATAGATGAAAGATACATCCCTCAAAACGTGAAAAACACAGCGAGCTGGAACCCATTACAACGCACATGACAGGGCCCCACATGGGGGCACCACCACCACTCCCGATATGCCAGTAATGTTAGGTGGTGACTGTCGCCATGGCAACGCTATCCAGACGCCACCGTTGCCACGGCAACAAGCGCTCCCAGATGCCGTTGGGTTTGAGGCGGCGCCAAAGGGGGTTCCGGGAAACAAAGAGTTAACTACACCGTGAAGAGGATGATGGGGTGGGAAGGGGTTAAGGCTGGGTGGCTGGGTCGCAGAGTGGGGGGTGGTAGGATGGGGTGAATGGCGCCATCTACTTGAACTCACAGGGCGTGGCCATTATTTATATTGCCAGCAGACCCAGCTAACACACAATATAAGAGACGGAAACACAAGCAAGCCCCCGTCCTAATAAACTACTAACAGTTGTAAAGCAACCACATAAAGATCGCTCCCCTCGCTCAATAGACGAAGTTAAGACCGCCGAAAGCGGAAACATCGGAGGTAAACAACAGGGATCCCTTTGTTGACGCTTGTATGAGACCAGGTTTGATTACACCCCCGAGTCGCCGGCCTTCCCCTGTAGCGCTCCCTGAAGGGTAAATGATGTCCTGACCTCATCTCTCCATTGCGCTCAACCTCTCCTTGCCCAACCCAATCCATTCATCCAGGCTCATTGTGAGCCCCCTCCCCCCGACCCAGTCCTTGTCACTTCCTTGCTCTCCACGCGGGCTGGTGGAGAGGGGCGGCCGGCGGTGGGTAAGCCCGGGGTTTTTGTGGCACTTCCATTAGCATGCAGGGGTAGGATTATCTCCCAGAGATTACACCAGGGCTTATCTGCCCCCCGCGGGGTTTATTTGGTCAGCTACACAATGTAATCTGTGGGCGCCCCCTGTCGGGACTGCCGCGCGGCGCGTGCCCATACCGGAAGTGGGTGTCATGGAACGCTGGCATCCATTTGTTTTTGGAAGCTCGTGCTGGTTCCCGGTGTGGCCCGCGAACTTCATGCAGAGAGGGGTAGTTGCAGACGTCTACCAGCGACATCATAGAGTGTCTTGTCATGGGATGCTTCCTGACCTACATACAAGAGGGTGTTCCCACTCACCCCCAAATTTGCTCGGAGAAGCTTCCGCATAGTTTGGGTCGGTAGTCACCTTTTGAGTTATACATTCGCAGGCGATAAAGATGTATAAGCAGAAGATTTCCCTCTGCTACGCAAATACGCCATAGAGGCAAATAAACTAGATTGAAAAAAAGTGAAATGATTGTAGAACCCCTTATTAAACTGCTGTGGTGTATGAAGAGCATTCATAGTTTATATAACAAAGGAAGCCATGTGGCTCTGTAACCAGGCAGATATCTCATCTCTAACATCCTACTTACCATAGTCACTTCAATATTTATTTGTACAGAAGATGAGAGAACGACTGATAACTAAGCTTGCTTCTTTTCCAGTTTGGAAACCGCTCTCCCTGGACAAAGACATGACAAAAGTGCGTATGCGCCAACCAAGATGACTTGTCGGTTACCGAGGCCATCTGGTTCCACCTACCCCTCTACCTCCCCTTCCCCCCTCCCCCTCCCCCTCCCGCTCACCCCCGCCTTCCCACCGGCCGCTCTCTAATACCCCAAGCATATCATCTCCACCCTGGCCCTTCCTGCCTTCCCATCCCTTGTAGGCTCTCATCTTACCTCCTGGGCGTATCACACCTCAAGCTCGGGCTTCCCTGGGAGCCCATCCTATTTATCATACACGGCTTTTTCATTTGGCTCTAATTTTTCTCGGGGAGGCACGTCTATGAGGTGGTGATCACACTGGCAGGGAGATGAGCGAACAGAACGTCTAGAGCTACCTGGGTACATGATTAAGTCCTCGTTTCTAATCATGCTGTCGTTATTCACTCCCGGTGCAGTGTCTGGACGCTTATTAGACACCGTTCGTCTATATGATGCATGCCGCAGGTGCGTTAAGCACATTCATTATGTCTAAGAGTGAGGAATAGAAGCAGCCGTACCATCTCGCATCTCCACTAGTTTCACCCGGCACTAAAAACAGTGAACACATTATTTCTTGAAGTTTACTGCGAAGCAGAGAATGCCCAGAGATCTCCACCCAAGATTGCCTCGCCTGATACGATCTTGGACTCATATTTGAAATATGCGGACCTGTGGCTTCATTTATAAATGACTCAATACAGAAGCCGTATGGCTTCACCAGCTCGCAGACAGGGCCAAGAAAACGAAGGTGGCTTCCTGGCGCCAACGCCACCAGTCCTCCCCACTAGACGGCGCTGCCACCACACCACCACCGGTAGGCGGCGCCTGCCATCCAGCAGGATTGTTATGTTTACATCTCAACCATGAAATGATGCTCCATCGCCAAGCATCTACCACTAGCGGTCTTCCCGGCAATACTCTCACAACAATACACAACGGCACTGACATATCCCAGAATGGGACTTTTGGACTGTAGGTTGATAAGTAGGCTGTCCCACAGCGGTCATAACCCCAGTGAATAGACAGAACATCACCACCACTTAGCTGCCCATGTCTTTGCTGCTCTGTTCATTCCCTTTCAAGTGGAAATAGAGCTTCCGTTGACGGTACTGGTTGACGCTTTATCTGCGCTTCGATTTGATGAAATATAGGAAGAAAGTTCATATGTCTAGAATAAATCATTCATTTAAATCTGTCAATCATCAAAACTCAATTTAAGATTAATCACATAGTTGTTATCCGCTAATTCCTCTGATATTGAGAAGCAACTTGTTTTGGCGAACAAATAAACATGCTGCATGCATGAAGAGAGTTCCTAACTACAGTATATCTATACATAGAACCTATTTATCATATAAAATAAATACGCAATAGGCAGATTTACGAAGGAATCGCGGAAGAAATAGTCAGAGATGGTAAAAAAGGACAGTGTTTGACTTCCCTTTGAGATGCATGCTTTCAGCAGGCAGACAAGACCAAGCTTCTCTGCCGAAGTGCCGCCGTCCCTTCTGTATATACCCCAAACCCACAGACACCATAAGCTGTTTAGAGCCTCGCATGATGTCACATTCCTGTACAGGTTTTAAGACATTTCCCTCAGCCATCTCCGCCCAATATAAACTACTTGGAGGTTGGCCTAACCAAACTGGATAAACTAAGTCAAGTTCCTAGACTCAACGTTGTGGCGGGTGTTGAACGTCCACTGGCTTCCACACTACCGTCTCTTGGCTAGGAGTGGCTTCAACAAATATCAGGATATCTGGGCGGTTCTAAAGCCACATCCCATCATTAATATTGTATTTATTAATCACCTCTCTTAAATTGCATACACTCTGTTTTGCAAACTAAATACAATTTGTGAAATAAAAAGGGTATAATTTACGAATATCACATTCCTTGTTGGTGTAGAGATATCAGTTTTGCCCTTTTAGTTACATTACAATTTGTATCTTGTGGGGTTTCTTTGGAATGAGACTTCTCGATCCAGCCAGCCTCAGTGACTTCAGCGAAATGCAGAACAGCGATAAAGACGTAATTTACAAGACAAGCATAAGATTAGCATAGCAGTGGGAAAAAAGGAATTGACGTCACTGTGAATCATATTCCTGGAATGTTGTCTACTGATAAGCAACAGTTGATTGTCGGCAGTCCTGAACGTTGAGAATTACGTCGCACATCCCTCTGGGAATCTTAATTGATGGACGTGAGTGACGCCAACTGTTGCCGCCTATGCTTAGTGTTGTCATAGGCAGACGACATTTCACCGCGGCTTCAGTCAGAGCACGGGCCGCGTGGCAGAGAGGGCAAGGAGGGGGGTGGGGTGCTGAAGTCGCGTTCACACTGTGCGACTTGGGGGCTTGCGAGCGGGTACTTCAAGTGGCCTACTGGAGGTACCGCGCTTGAAATTGAGGGTATACATGCCCATTCGTAAAGTACGTTCAAATATGTGTGTGACAATTGTTGCGACTGGGCCTACTAAATGTACCTCCAGTCGCCGACTAGCGGAAAGCGTACAGTTAGCACTGTGTTTTCTGCGGTCCTGGGGCTCAAAGGTACCTCCATTCAGCGACTGGGCGTACCTTAATTCCTCCAGTTCTACAGTGTGAACTGGGCACACGAGTGGCGGGGTGTGAGCGTGTGTACGGGGGAGGGGGGGGGGGCACAATCATGGCTTCTCCGTCCCAGACGCGAGCAGGGTGGTGAGGTAAGGGAGCGGGTGGGGGAGGGGGTGGGGGAGGCGGATAACTCCGTTTGTGGCTACCAGATGGCAGTCTGCCGGAAGTGAGCGGGTCACGTGGTTGTGTCCTGCGCGCTGCGCATGCACGATTACACATGGCACTGGCTTCTGTCACACTGCCATCTAGCGTGCAGGACTTGTCGTAGGCATCTCGTAGACAGAGAACCCAACCCACTTAGCTCTAGCACTCCGGTGCCCCTTGGTGCCAAGGCATTGCCCTCTCAGAGTCTGAACCCCACTCAACCCCTCACCCCCATACCCATTCACCCGCCTACGCTCTGCCCTGATCCAATCAGATCTCTCCTTACTCCATCACATACTATCACAGCCCTCCGCGCCCCTTTGCCTCCGACGCTACATCACGCACCCCAACGTAACCCATCAGTGATTAGGATAGCTGTGGTAGACTGTGAAATGCCATTAACCACCCCTTAGTCAGGTTTTTAAGAACTCATTCTGTCTTTACAATCGTTCCTATTTTCATGATGTGAGACAGCAGTGTGTTTTAATTTTTCCTCTGGGTATTGCTTATTTGCACCTTATCGACTGACTACTACGAGTTAATATTTGCGACCAGGCAGCTACTTGTTTCTTAGAATCACGAAAGGGGGTTAAAAAAAAACAGTTTCGCAGTTAAAGAGGTCATCTTCCCTCGGTCATTACAAGTTATGATCAGTCTGGGTACCTGCCAGGCCGCTGACGCCTTTGAAAAGGAGTACCTTTAAGATGTTTTCTGCCAAGGGTCTGCCGGCACTGCCGCGCCATCTATGTGGCGTTGTTGGGCAATGTTTACATGAGCTCGCCGCGAACTCACAACCTTCCTCCTGTCTGCTCATGGACACTCAATCACTCACACTGACTCATACCCTGTACTAAACAGCAGGCATCAGCCAGCAACATCTTCTCTGTTCACAGAACCCCCATTTGCCATCAAACATTTTCAGAAAGTATGGTGTGTGCTGTGGACATAATAAGTGCTCTGACATTGGGACCTGGCAATAGATCTGTGGAGAGTATGCTGTAGAAGGACGTAGGGGTAATATAAAACACTGAGCTGCTCAGAGTTATATGGTTGTAACTCACCCGAGTTATGACCCACTGAGATGTGAGTGAAGAACAAAGTGAGGAGTAAAGCTGATAGGCCAAATATAAATAATTTTCCATGTCAGTACTCAAAATTTACAAATGTAACATCCAGAGGGGGTGTTTATAATGTCGTGACTATTGGTATATAACTGATAAACATAAATACTAACATCTAGAGAAGAAGTTAAAGGCATATATTGTGAAGAAGATGATACGAAATAAGAAAGGGAAAGGAAGGGGTGGGTGATAGCACAGTACATAGACAGCGGATGTACAAGACAAGGGGTGAGGGTCATGCTGAGGATACAAAGGAACCCATCCCTATCCCCGAACAACCCTTCACCCCTTAGCACCCTCACCCCTCTGTCTTCCGGGGCGCATCCTGCCACCCAACCACGCCCCCGTCTGCAGACCCGCCCACAACCCCCTCCTCCAGGGCGTGTGACCTAGAAAGACCGCGTCGGTGGTGGTGGGCCGGCGAGCAAGGCAAACATTCCGAGAAATTCCCCTAGAAGTCCGACTTCGGGGAATGTAGGTAGTTAGTGTGACAGCTGCGGTGAAGGTGGGGGGTGGGGTTGAGTACGGGGTGGGCTTTGTAAGGTTGGGGGGTTATAACCACCCTCCTTGGTGTCCTTGCCATGTAAACCTGCTGACCATCCCTCACACACGAGGACGTTTCTTGGATGTCGCACTTTGAACACCAAAGAAAGCAATGAGCGACAGCGGTGGATGCTGTTTTCTTCGAGGCTTGATGGAAAGAGACAACGACAAGAGAGACCAGGGAGGCTGTAAGGGTGTAAAGGAACCTTGGGAGAAGAACAAGATAAATCTAAAACAAACTACTAAAATAGCTAACACGACAAATGGATGGTGGTACCCGTATTGACAGGGTAATTGGGCTGTAGTTACCTTTCCATTGAGGTCCGACAAGAGTGGAGAGAAATGAGAAAGAAAGTGAGAAGAGGAAATCGATAAAAGGGGAGACTGCAAAGAAAATGTAGAAGAGGGTGAGGGAAAGAGATGAAATAAAGAGGGACTTTGGAGAGTGGGAACAGAGAGAGAGAGAGAGAGAGAGAGAGAGACAGACAGACAGACAGACAGACAGAAAGAGAGATAGAGAGAGAATGACAGAGAGACAAAGAGAGAGGCAGAGACAAAGGCAGAGTGTAGAAATGCCCGGTTAATCATTATTGTTCATATAAAGCAATTCCTGCATATATCTAACCTATTACATAATACACAGCGGCCACATACAGATTAAGGTGATAAATTATTCAGGTACATAGCAGTCGGTCCACACGAGTTACTCATACAGTTCAGTGATGTCTAAGGTCATGCCCCAACCCCTGAACTCCATCTTCAACACGGTCCAATACGAACAGCCCCTTTTGGTTTCAATCTACCCCTGTTGATGGACACCACTGATAGAGACTGTGTGACTGGTGACTTGGTAGCACGGTACTCCTGCCGTATCTATTCTCAAGTTCTATCCTATAGGAGAAGCTTGGTGGCATGACACATGGATGGATTGTAGGGTTTCTATTTTGATATGGCCGTGGTATGACTCTTTATCTTATCCCCCTCCCACATGCTCCGTTGGTCCAACGAGTATGGAGTATAGAGTCTCTGTACTCGTTGGTTAGTGAAACATCTTTGAAATCACCATCGCAAGCGTCACAATTCTATCTTAACCCCGAAGAAGGCTTAACAAACTGTAACGTCACTATGATCAACTGTATACTAAATGATAAAGCATCATCCGATCACATGTTGTGGACTGATGTGGGTAAACTGTATGCATAACTTATAGATGACCTTATGGACGGCTAACGCTATCTTAGTAAACAAACTTAAATATTATGGAATAATAGCCCTTGTACGAGGTACAGAAAAGGGTCTACATGTAGGAGCCGAGATTGTTCAATGGACCCCTGGTGCTCACAAACAGTAGGGAGCTCTCCCTCTCTCTATTGAGACTCGCCCTCTGTCTCCCTGCCGGGACCACCCCCGGCCTCGGCTGGCAAGGCAGCTCGGTGCCCGGGGGTAAAGCTGCACAGTTGTAGGTGTCATCACCAGCCTGCAGGCATCCAGGGTCTACGGGGCACGGCTCAGGTAGACAACCAGCTTCTCCAGACCGTCTCCCAGCAATAGTCGCGGCACACGTCGTGAGGATTTCCGCGAAAGGCACCCCCTCCCTCCCCTCCCCCCATCCCCAACACACACGCATAGGAGTAACAGAGTCTCGGGAGAAACTCATGAAGCACAGACCGTGAACGTCAGCTTTGGGGAAATGAGCAGCTCAAAACGCGATGAGTTTCTGAGGCACAGTGGGAGCATAGTGGGACCAATGACTATGTGGTGAAGATATAAGTTGGCAGGAGTGACTCGTAGAGTTGTACAGAGGGAGGGTAAAGGGTTGAAAGGGTATAGAAAAGACTGGGGAGCGGTGGGAGGGGGTGCCGTATCCTGCTCGTCCCAACGGTCCCCAGCAAGTCCATAAACAGAGCCTTGCTTTGATGTTCCGCTGCTGGTTTTCACTGCGGCTTTAATTATTATTTTAACAGAGCAGGCAGCGGGCAGCTGTGACGCGTGGGGAAGGGGAGATGGCCAGGTGGGGGAGTTAAGCCACCCCCGTGCCCAAACACCACCTCGCCCCCATCTCTACGCTTGGCTGGGGTGGTGAGGCATGACCCAACCCTGCTTAAAATTGTTCAAAGCAGATGGTCGACGCCCGCCTGGCGGCACCTCCACATCTATAACATAGCCTAATATTTGGCTGGTGTTAGGCCGAAATTGGACCTAATTTGCGTTAAAGTCCAAGGGGCCCGTGCGTCGCGGCTTCTGTTTACTGTGCAGACAAACACGGTCGCGAGCCGCGCGGGGCGGTCTCTTAACGGGTGGCGGCTGGACTGACTTCATATCTTGATTAGGAGTGAGAGTCGACCGCGGGCCAAGACCATAACGCGTTAATTATTCACTCGCCCTCGCGTAAACAATGCCCGGCGTCTCGCCGTATTATCCACGTCGTAAGTGGGCCTTTTGGCGGGCCGGAAACTCGTCGTCTGCGTCCGCTCTCCGCCTCACTCTCCGGCCACAGCCATCGGCGATTAATGACCATCCACAGGCGTCCCGATATCGGGTCGGGGAGCAGGGCGTAAAGGGAGTTCTGCACTCTCCTCCCAGACCTTTCTAGCGCTTGCTGAAGGAAGTAAGGAGCAGGGTATATGCTAGGAGAGTGGGAGTTCTGCACAAAAGGTGCGTTCTAGCTCCGCAGCGAATGGCCGGGGCTGGTTTTGATTGGTGCAATCTGTCAGGAGGCCGCGTCATCTGGCGGGCATTAGGGGAATTTGTTTGATAATGGCGTGGGTCCATGTTGAACTACGAGTGCCGTGAAAGCGACCAGCCCGTCGATAACCTCACCCTCTTGTCTCCAATCACCTTTATCGGCCGAGTCTTAGCCCTGACTCGTGACGCCCACGCCTTTATATACAAAAGATGCCAGCGTCCGGCTCCTAATGGCCCACAACTTCCTGGAACATTTCCCGGAGAGAAGATACAACCAGAGTGCTAAACTGTGCCACACAAGCACTGACTGAACCCCCTTCAGTTTATGGAGACTGAGACTGGTTCAATAATTATGTTTTGAAATTGTTCGCAACCGAATCTCACTCAGAAGTTTCCTTTGATGTTAGAGTTGCTTCTTGGCGGCAGGACACAAGATAGAGTCTTGTATTCCAATCCATAATACATGTATTTTATCTTTCCAAACCATTCTACAGCATAGTCTAGATTAGAAACTTGAATTTGTAAACAAGTAAATCAGTATACTTTTCTCAACGGATTTACAAGGCCGATTCTTATAAGCGAATACAACCTTCACGGGAATCGTTATCATTAAGATCTAGAAGAGAACATATCGTTTGTTTGATTAGTAAAAAAAACCTCCCCAAAGCAGTGAGACTTGCCGTGGGACTCTACGTAGTCAGATCCGGTTCAGGTAGATTTATGGGATCAAAGTCTGGTGATCGGCGCTCGGCAGCTAAAGGGGGGATGTGGCACAGTTGTACGACGCGGCTCATTCACTGCCACCTTTCCACAGTTGAAGTTCACTTGGTTTATATAGTCAGGATAGCAGCATTAACTACTGTATACTACTCTGTACCTGTTATTACACTGATTACTGATCCAGAGTAAAGTACTTATATGTATATAGTCACTGATGTAACACCTCCTGCATGCTGATTGTGTATTACTCTGAATATGATACTACCTTGACTCTTCTTCTCCTTTTTTTCTCTGTTCCTGTTCACTTATTTACTTTCTTTTCTCGATATGTTACTATAAAAACTACTTGAGATACATTGAAAATGGCCGCTGGAGCCCACCGAAAACAGGGTAATCTCACCCTAGTGGTTATCTCCAGGATAAATAAAAGATCTAAAAAAGAAATAAAAAAAAGATATAATGACTCTTATAGAAGGTCAAATAGCCTCCATGCTACATTTCTAATGAACACAACCGGTATACACATGATTTGAATCATAAGAAAACACTGGAGGTGGGTGAGGTTGCAGTTATTTGTCCCCGCCCCACGGCCCACTCATTGCACAGGATGAAGACGACAACCATGGCCGAAGGGCGTCATGAAATAATGGCTGACTGGATCGAGGGAAATATTTATAGAATCATCACAGGAGTCACTCATCCCTGTCTTGTACCTGCCCACTCCTCCTCTTATGTTTAGAGCAGATCGATACCTTTCTGTGTACTGTCTACTAATAATAAGGCAATTAAAACCATCTGTTCTGTTGGCGCCGTGTCCGGCAATAAATGAAATATTAGTCAGCGTCACCACGTCCTCTCTCCCCACCCGGGACCCTGATAATGGGTCAAACATAGGAACCTGATGAATATTTGAACTATATCATACGTGATATTATTGTGTTGCTGCACGCAGTTACCTGCGTGGGTCTCAGTTAACAGTGTAGTGAACACTGGTAGGCCTTTGTATCGCTCGTGTAAAGACTATAGAGGGAAATTTTGAAGGTTTACAGTCACAGCTCGTATCCCATCAAGTTTGAATGGTGTTGTAATTCACAAGGCGAAGCTGTGTGAATGACGTAGCAACTCAATTAACTTTTATTAAGATGGGATCAAGCTTTGACCGTAAACTTGAATAGGTTTCTCAATCTATCCCAACCCTCACATTGATTAATTGGCAAACATCTGTGCCACAATCCCCCATTGAGTATTTTATCTGAATACTCCGTGGGCATTGAGTACCCAATGTTGAATATATGGGGAGAAAATGCCATGTGTGAGATCAACGAGTATAGTACTCGTTGGTGAGATAAAAGCTCGAAATCTTCCTTCAGCTTCCCCGTTAGTCAGATTCATAAGGATAAATATATCGGCACATACGTCTGTTCTATAGCATATATATATATATATATATATATATATATATATATACAATATGTATGAATATGCATAGTACAGAGATATTTCACAAATAACCTTCCCTGGCCAGCGCATATATCCTAATGGAGATATAATGAACGTCTGCGATTGACGGTATCTGACAGCAAATGTAAATTGCACTACACATGTTGTCTATGGCAGACTGCCGGACTAAGCACTTCCAGCATTAATCTCCGTTGGTGAATGGAAAGCCATTAAACTATTCAGAACACCCTGTTATTGATGGGCTATATCTCGAGGCCATATGTCAAGATGACCTGTTCAGATAGGCCGACGCCCTGGTTTAATATATTCAAAATGGCCGGTCTGAGAACAACAGGGGTTCTGGGGAGGCTGGGGGAGACTGGGGGAGGCTGGGGGTTAATCCCTGGTTCTGGCTTTGCAGAAGGGATTACAGTCCAGATGGAGTAATCCAACGGGTTATCCGCTCATGTGGCTTTGGTTGAGAAATGCCCCAATTAGCATCTTCACTTAATCATGATCAGATGTGGAAAATGATGGCGGTGCTTTTCTATGGGTGGGCGCTGGCTGTGCCGATGTTTACCTTTTTAAACGTCTCTTTTACCTTTGATGGTCATTAATTGGTGCCGCCAAACACAAAACGGTTTGTTAAAATTTGGGAAGAAAGCTACTTCCATCAAAGAGGGGAACTTTAAATCTAAATCTACTCTCTTTGGTTCCTTTTAGAAAGACAATCGAGAGAACATTGAAAGTACTTAGCCCAGCGCCGAATCATATTACATTTTTATGAAGTGGAGGGGGTGTGTGTTACATTTTCTTGTAGGTATAACGTCAATCATTAATGCTATGGTATACTTCCATTTGTAAAAAGGAGAATTATGATGATGTCTAAGACGCCTCATATGAAATTCATCCCGACATACGTGTCCCACACATAGTCCTACCCCACAAGCTACAAACAGGGAAGTAGCATCAAATCGCGAATGCTCTGACTCTGGAATATCGCTGGACCATTTGAAATAGCTGGATCCTCTTCCTGATATATATCGACTGGATGCTATGCACCTCCGTTCTTGAAAATACCTGAGATTACTAAATTCTCAAGAATTTTTACGAGACTGATTTCAGGAACAGGCCCATAATTTCACAACAGGAATGTGCCATAAAACCGATAGACCTATAAACAGATATGTGCTATAGAACATAAACGCATACTACCACTGATCGGTATCCTCTAGTATTGCTCACAATTCACCTGCACAGCAGATACGCCATATCTCTAACTCACCTATAGTGGTGAGTTATGATGGGTGTATTCGCACCACGATACTCACCTGTCTCTGACCCACCAGGTGCGCCCAGGTGGGGCCTGCTTCACACCTGGGTGGCCAGCTCACTGGAGGATCCAATCTTCACTGGATCCAACAGAGCAGGATCCACCTGGGAGACCGTAAACCCTGAACAATGAGCAATGCTGTATACTCCATGGATTCGGAAATAGCCTTGTTAAAATACAGAGGACGACCCTTCAGCATTTTCAAAACTCGAAGACTTGGTGAAATTTGGCAGAAATAAGCGCGGGTTGATTCTTTTCTTCTACCCACAGGGACCAAGAACTTAGTACTTTTGTTTCCCCAGGGGTTGAAATCTTCAGCGAGAGGAGATTGGAAACTTGGACTTGCTCCAGGTAGGAGAGAAGTATGTGTTTGTGAAATTCTTAATGAACTCCACCCCTTCTACACAAACTCCACCCTACCTCCTCGTCCCTATTCATGCCTTTCCACAACGTCTGTCCCTACAGACACATGCACCCTGTTGCAAGTAACATTCGTTGTCCAGATGCTAGCGATCGACGCTGGCTTTAGAAATCACATTATATTACTACTACAATGGCATATGTCCACATATATACATTGTCCATCAGAACGTATGTCATTGATAATCAGAGTCTCCTCTGGAAAAATATAGGTAGCAGCCTCAACTTATATTAGAGTGCAAGCTGATCTAGTTCTGCTTAGGAAGGGTTGCTCAATAAGCCCAATTGTTTGTTGTCTAGACTGCCTGAAAAGAAACCCACTCTGCCTCGGAGTCGAGTGTACTATTCGTCCACTACTTGCTGGTGCCAGCGAGACCTGTAGGGGGTTGAGGGTGGGGAAGGCTGAGGTGCCAGGAACTAAGCTTCAGGTATGAATGGTCGGGGGAGCCGAGTGAGGGATGTGCGGCGGGGGTAAAACGTGTGTTTATGAATCCTACAGCGCCGACATAATATGAGGCAACCACAGACGGCGAGTCCCGGAAACTAAGCCCTCCGCGGCGCATGCGTACTTGTTGTACCCGCAGCGCCGACTGGCGGCCAGCGGACGGGGAGTAGGTCGTGCAAGTCAGAGCCAAAACCTCGCAGGTCCTCAACGCCTTATAAACATGGCTGAGGTTTGGGCGTATACATTGTACACCAATATTATTACCTCTGTCAGCACTTTTCGGACGAACCAGATTCCACCATCCGTCTAAGTCTAGGTGGAATTTTGAGTACCTGGGCCCCACAAGGACATACATGTAAATGCGTGTGTGTTGTGTTGTGTGCACAAGAGATGGGAAGAGCTCTCTGCATGATAATAGTAGTACTCTGCAACTGTTGCTACTGTCAGGTCCAGAACTACATTGACACTGCATGCAATGACACCATCTGCGTCCTGCAACGGAGTCATGTCCTAAATGCCGGCCTCCAACGTAGTCCCCATTGGCTGGTGGTGAATCAGGAGGCATGTCCTTGCAATGGGACACTGTAAACACTAATAAACACTGGGGCGACACCACGCGTCGGACCGGGACACTAGACGGCTGTGACGTCATCCATCGTCAAAATGGTGGCCTCACGTTTCATGGCTGCTATAGACTTTAGGTAGAGGGAGACTTCAACATGGGCTCCACTGGTACATACGTCCATAACTTCACTTGGTGAGTGTGGTGTGTGTAGTTAGTGGAGGTATACACAGAATATTGGATCAACAGGCTGCGTAGGCTGTATGCATAAGAGGAGGTCGTTGTAACAGGGTGAGAGTGGCGGGGTTTAGAGTAGCTAACTACCGTCACACTGTCCACGTGTCTCTCTGTATTAATGTGCTTTGACTGTTGATAGCAACATGAGAGCGGAACAATAATAAACAGCGTAAGAACCGTGAGTGGTCTAGAACAAGGACAGCAAACCTGAGAGTGAGAGCCCAGCCATTATTAGCTTGGAACCGTTTAAAGCGTGACTCACAGATTAAATGTAGACAGGGTAGATGCTTACGTTCTGTATGATTCATGAATAAATCTAAAGATGCAAAGCCCTGCGATTTCTCTTGATCCGGGAATAGTTGATTCTGAATTGTGTCTATTAGGCATGAGATTTAAGATATAAGGCGGTTTAGTTTCTTCAGAAAAGAAGGGTATGACTGATTTGTTATGAAGTGATACTGGAATACGATGGATACAGATGGGAGAATAAGATATGGAAATGGATCAGCTTTTATAAGTATCGTGTTCCAATGTAATTCCGGAAATGATGAATAGAGACACTACATTATCTTTTGATGAATACTCGTTCATATCAACGAGTATAGAGTGTTCATATGAAGGATTTCTCTTCTGTCTCCACAATCAAACGAATGTATTTAACAATGAAATACCAGAAGTAATTGTAAATAAGCATAACATATCCCTTTGGTACTACATTCACTCATTATAAATCTTTGGATGCTAGATAAGGTCCCAGAGGGTATGTATTTCCTAATTAGCTATAATTACCACTGGTTTTGAAGAGTGATACGACCCTTTGTTCTATATGTACATTCATCTATCACAGTCCTAAGTTGACTGCGTGCTAACACGATATTCACGGTCTTATTTCGGTGGAGGATTGTGATTTGTTTACCAAGGTATGTGATAATCAAGGCTGGAGAAATACATGAAAGGAAATATCTGTGATATCCCTCAAAAAACACTACACATCTATAGAGGTCGAAAACAGAAGGTAAATCCATCAAATGCAAATAGTCGGATCAAAAAGGACACAATTACACAGGTTCATTACGGGCTTGTATAGCATTGACAAACGGGGATGGGCGCCATTTTAGAAAAAGCGCCCATCATGTCTCACAAAAAAACTGCAACAAGAGATTACATAACACAAGCAGGCAACAAACCCAACAAAAAAGTCAACTAAATACTATGGAAACAGCAGACAACGCAAGCATGTGTGAATCACCCGATGGACCCGGTAACCGACGAACGCTACCGGAAGTTGTTGGTCTTAGAGCACCGGAAGTGGGCCAATGCGCGTGCGCGGCGCACACCACACGTGACGTCACGAGCTTTGAGAAGTGGGTGGGTGGGGCTTTTGTCCAGGCGCCACGGTTCAGTGATTCTCACCATTGTGTGGGTGGTACCTGCCTGCCTGACCGACCCCCTTAGGTTGGTGTGGTTCAGGGTTTGTCCGCCAGGGGGTGGGGGACCTCACCGGCTGGCGGGAAGGTAACAAAAGAACAGAGACACGCGTCAAAATGTGACACTCCCAATGAATTCAGAAGGATGATATGTATATATATATATATATATATATATATGATTATGGACATAGACTAGATAATAACACTGCGTACAGTCACACAGTATTTCAACATCTAATTTTCTGTTATTTTCTGTTGTTCTTCTTCTTACCTGGTAATATGATTTTATAATATACATACACAAAATGTATTCATTAGTAACGTACTCTCAATGAATTTAAGCTATTTCTTACGCATAGCCATCGCGGATTTGGAAAATGGTGTTCGTGTGGTCATTTTATCATGAAATTTCAGAGAATAGAATGTACCTGGAGGCAACGTCTAGCCAGGTACAGTATCGTGGGGTTGAGAGGTTGCTCCGACCTAAATTACGTAACTGGTATTAGGTCACGTGGTAGGCATGCTGACTGCACTGCCCCTCGTGGCAGGTAAAGGTGTAACAAGGAGAGGGTGGGGGGGGGGGGAGGGGCACTAGTAATGAAACGGATGGGAAGCAGATACCTCTGAAATAACAGAGTCATCGGGACAGCTCCTCTTTTGAGTGTTCAAGGGTTTGGGACACTTGTGTTAATGTAGGGAACTGCTGTTAAATTACACACGAAATACTGGGCTCTACGTTGAGTAATGGGCTTCAGGAGAGGGCGTGTTCACTATGATATTTATGGGTTAGGAGATTGGGATGTTTATATTCCACCCCCTACCATTCTCTATCATCATTATTATTATTATCATCTCGCAAATCTTTGTTACAGATATTAAACAAGTAACCACCACACCCATACACCGGGCAGCATGTGTGATGTATACGCACACTAGTTAGCGACTCTGCAGGGTGGATTCTTCAATTACTCCACACTCAGCAGAGGCTAATCAGGCTCACCAATAACTGGCCTTTACATTATAGATTAATGGATTTTATATTACTCCCAAACCACAACTGGGCCCAAGGGGACAATGTCTTGTTTGGCGGTAAGGTTAAGGATATCAATATAGAGTAGGACTGATTGGGACCAGCCCACTTGAGACCATTTGGCACTGCAGGACAGTATTGACTTTTGATTTACAGACGTATGCAGGGGTCGACTATGTCTTTCGATATCGCGTCACTACGCATGCCCCGTCAGAACGACCCGGCAACACTGCTGTTCTGAGACCGTTGATAACAGAATATAGGTATATATGTTTCTTTGTTTTTTTATATTTAGATTTCTAAAATGGGGAATAGACGAGAAGAACAATGACAATAGGGAGTAATGAACACCACAGGACGAATCAGACAAACCAAGAAAAGATCATAACTTACCCATATTGTCCAGGAACAAAGCCGGGATAGGCGCCTTTCAAGGCCAGAGGTAGTCCTAAGAACGAGAAAAATAGAAACAAAATGAATAAAGCGATCGATACAAAGATTTATATGTGAGATTGAGCTACATGATTAGGAGGAATGGGGTCAGGGTGTTGACACACGATACACCCCGACAGGAGGCTTGATTCTGACCGGCTTGTGTGGAGCAGGTCCCGCAGTCAGGCCAAAGTCCAGGTAACATACCAGGTACGGGCGTCAACCACGAGCTGCCAACCTTATACAAGCCAGATTCCACAAGGCTAGAGACAATCTCCTATTGTTATTAGTCATTGTTAGAATAGGAGAAATCACTATGTGAGTACTGATATTTTCACTAAGATGGGCAAAAGTGAAAGTGTCAATGGACGGTTCCTAGACTTAATCATTTCGATGTTTTTTGTCGCTGCAAAAATTGCTCAGAAAATCGTCCGCGGTTTAATCATGGGGTGGAATATGGAATTGAACCCAAAATTCCACTAAGTAAAGGAAGCTCTGGTTCTGTCACATCTAAAGATTTCTTAACATTTTTATGAGTTTCTTCTTATTTAGTGAATATGTAGTTTATAAACCATCAACAAGCTGCTATTGGGAATCTGCAAGCAGTTTTATACAACGTTTCTACTGTTGGAACCCTAAAATCGTCTTGTAAATAGAAAATCTGACACCCAGTGCACAATGATATGTTCCATTAAGTGACTCATTCACACAGTCATCATTGCCAAAAATCCAAAGTGCAATTTTTGAAAAGGTATTACCTATCAACTGGTTATATCAGAATAAAGAGTGTGTGTTAGGCCTACATAGTTAGACATGGACTGATGTGATGGTTGCTTTCAAATCAAAATTCTACCGGCTCGTCACACCTCTTAGACTGCAACATACCTCACATTGGGCCATATATTGAAGATCTACTTTGACAGAACAAATTTGATTTATAATAAGTTGAAAGAAGGCACAACCAGAGACAGAGAAATAAAGTTCAATAACAGGGTAATGTTTATTGCTTGCTTAGATTTACAACGTTTCGGATATTTGATTATCCTTCATCAAATTTGATTTAATTCCGGGCTAATCTAAACTCACCCAAATCTACCCCTAGTCTTCCTACACAATCCCAAACCGGAACAGCTGTGCCCGTCCCTATGGGAATACCGTTGTCAACATACGCTGTGAGCGTGCGGCATTGTCGACAGGTGGCGCCTAGTGACTTATACGAGTTCCGTCACGCAACACTGAATGGCGGCATTATCGTCGCAATCTGTGACGTCACGGTAGGTATATGCCCCTGGTGACACGGTTAAGTGGACACACAGAAAGGTCCCGGTTTCAATCTGCTTTTTCTGTTTTTCTGGGTTTCTCTGAAATATATCAATTTGTATGGTGCGTACCAAAAATCAAGTGTAGCACGTTCGAAGAATAACCTACTTCACATGAGATATGATATCCCACGAGACTCCTTCTAACTAAGATGTCTAAAGTTAATGTGTTGCAATGTAATGAGCTATAACAATATCTGGTTATTTATCACTATTCAGCAATCACACTATCATAATAAAACACATTGTTAAGACGATTTGTATACCTTCACAGAAAACTGTCCAATTAACTTGTGCTGACCAAGCATCTTACAAAGTATTTTTAGGCGACAATAACACGGACGACTTTGCAACAACGGTTACTCAGTAATATGATACCCGAACATGAACCAGGTAAATATGCGGTATCGTAATCACTGCAAGACCTCTATCAATGTGTTGGGGTTCGGGTGTGCACATAGTTGCCTTTGGCGTCAAGCACAAAGCCCGGTGGCGAAGTCCCTGCCCTTGGAGCACGCCCAGGGTTTTAATACAAAGTGTGCTCGTGCCATGACATGGGTGCCTAGGGTACACATGCCGGCCATTAAACCATCCCACTTCCAGACACGGCGCACCTGAAGTAACACTGACCCTACTGCCTTCCAGTCTGCTCCTACTTCGAGGTAGAATTCAATGCATGCAGGTGCAGGAGGCATACCGGTTACCAATGCCGCCGCGTAGATAGAACCCGTATTCCCCTGTCAGATGGGAGCCGTGGGATGATCACAGGGGAGGCATTAGACTGGCCTCAGTCCCTGTATCCTACCCCTCCACCCCTTCTGAGTAACACAGGTATAGGGTTACAGGGAGTGGCTTTGGGTCATAAACAGGAGATTCTAGTCAGAGTGGACAAGTCTTTGATTCATGGGCCAGTCAGAGAAGGACACATGCTATAATGAATTGCATTCCGAGTTTCTTTAATCATTTAATGAATGTTCATAATCATAGACTTGAGCAAGTCTAGGGAGGCATCTACGTGATGATCAAAGCGAATGAGGTTCGTATGGGTATAGGTGCTATCCTTTACTCATATGAAACATTGATACTCTAGAAGTATAAAGTAGTGGCATGACAAAGCCAGCTACAAATTGCTTACAGTCACCTAACGGGTGCATCAAACTGATTCTCACTATGTGCATTCCCTTTTTGTTTGTTTGTTGGTTTGGTTTAATGTCCAGTCAACCATTATAGGTCCTTACTAGGCTTTCCTAGGGTTCTTTGACACTGCTAGGGTGTTGATCTTATCTATGTGATGAATTCAGGTAGAAATTTCACCTCCACCCATTTACTGAGGTGAGAGTTATTTTACTTCCCATAGCACATAAGCATAGCATGAGAAGGACTGGCCTTTGATATACAAGTAAGTCTACCCCTGCTGCGGATAAAGGAGAAAGGGGGCCGTACCACCACAAGATATAGACATGGTATGAGAAGGATTGGCCTTTGATATAGCAGTGAGGTTACCCCTGCTGGGGATGCAGGAGTAGAAGTGGCATGCCTTCCCGACACGCACTGAAATAGTTGTCGTGGACAGTTTCAGTACTTGTAGAGAAAAGTCTGCTGATGTCATCGAAATGAAGGAATGACAATAGTCCTACGTGTATTTTCCCACATGAAAAGACCCCTGTAGAGGCATTCCACTCTAAGGACTTTGATGTGCTAATAGTCACTACTGGTTCCACTGCTGTAAAGCCATTGGCCAGAGCCCTGCCCACTATGAAGGACGCTCTTTGTGTTAATTGCATGAGTACCTTGACCTTAATAAGGACATACAATCTTTATCCTACAATGTCTTAAACTATACAACGTAACCTGACATTTGGCCTCCGTAGGTGCCTCTTATAGAACGAGCCCACATGTAGCTAGTCATGGTAATTCGAGAGGATTTCGCAAGTTTACTGCCCCCTACATTATCCAGATCAGATGCTTCCATCAGGTTTTTGCTTGGGCGCTGCTTTCTGTATTATCTACTTCAGATCCCATCGCTCGGTTATAACACTGAGCCCTGTTGAATAACCTCTGCAAACAAAAGTACAGGGAACAGGGAGACTTCGTACAAGGGTTATCGTTTAATAATATTCAAGCTCGTTTGCTAAGACATTTCTAGCAGAAAAAGGTAGTTCATACGTGTTGAATAAAGTTGATCCACATCATCCCTGGGTCTAATTGGCGCAAAGAATATCAAGAGACGTCACGAGTTTGAGTCTGAGTTTGTTTATGCCACGCATTTTGTTGGCTCCATAATTTCACTCGTCTTCGACTCGTGAAAGTATGGAGCCAACAAAATAAGTGGCATGAATAAGCTCAAACTCAAACGAGTAGCGTCTAGATTTTATCCTACCCCGTTTCCATATTTTTTCAGTATCAGAAAGTAGTAGCATAACCAACACTTTATGTCACTACCCGTGACATAAACAAATCCCATGTTAAGCCTATGGCGTTTTTTTATTAGGGGTAGGATAAAGGGGTCTTCATGTACGACACTAAGTTATTCAACAGGCCCTTAGTGTATCTAAAGCCCTCAGACTGCATTCTATGCATGAGATCTTTTCCACCCACTCTGCCCTCTGTTATATAGACGCTTCAGCTCTATTGTGTCGTACACCTTTGTACAGGGTGCACATAATCGGTGGGGTTTTCATCGGAAGGTGGAAAAGCCACATCAGCCCTTTTCTCCATAAGGCCCTTTGATAGGTCTCAGTAGAGCTACTCTTGCTAACACCCTCAAGCCTCAGTGGCCAGGACTAACGCTTTAGCCACTGGTTTACCACGCCCCCTTCGAGTTCCATCTTCTCTCTTCTCGTTATCCCTGTAGACAGTCTGTCCGCCTCCCACCGCCCATCTCCACCCCTGTTAGCCCCCGACTCCGCTCGCTTTCCCAGAAACGGGTCTTTGTACACACATGGTGGAATAACAAAGCTTTCCCCCTCCCACTCCTGCTTGTCGGCCCACCTGCGACAACAGAGACCCCTGCCCTCCATTAGCACCTAAGACGCAACAGCAACATTCGGTGACCAGTGGTGGGCGCTGGTCAACAAGGGGTCACTCAATGACACCACCAGAAGGCAGCCTATTGGTAAAGGGAAGTGGGTTACGTATATATTTCTCCATATGATGTTACTTACAAAATTTCAGTATTAGGATTTTACAAAAAGAAATTTATTTCCCAGGAGTTATCATTATTGATGTCCACATACAGGCACTAAGAAGGAACTTTATCTCACCCCGATATTTTTTCTCCATAGACTTAACATTGGAAACTCGTATCTAACACCCATTAGATATTTAGGAAATATATCCAATGGGGGAAAATGTCACAAATGTTAGCCCATTAGTCAATATTAAGGGTGAGATAAATTCAGAAACCCATTCAAGTTTAGGGTCAGAGCTTGATCCCATCTCATTTGAATCACATAGCAATTCACGCGGCTTCGCCTTGTGAATTACTACGTGATTCAAACTCGATGGGATACGAGCTCAGACCCTAAACTTGAATGGGTTTCCTCTATAGTATAGAGATCCATACCTGCTGAAAATATGCCATGAGTTATGGTTGCGGGGTAATCCCATGAGGCAAATCAGGGTGAGATAATGTAGCAGAACAAAACGAAAGGTGTATTTTCAGTGGCTATGGATCGAGTGGTTCAGATTTTATCTCACCCCTGACCCCGTTTGTGACCTCATCCTCCATTGAATTTCTTTTTACGAAATTCCATGGGGGTTGAGTACGAGTTCCCACTGTTCACCTCTATGGTAAAAAAAATACCAGATACACGTAAGCATGTATATATGTCTTTGTCAATTGAAGCCACCGGTGAGAAATTAGTGAAGGGTGTTTTGGAAAATATCCTATTACTGTTATTCACTGCATACACTGCGTAATACTGAGCATGGCTGTACACAGACTCTAACAGCTCCTTAGCCAGCTGAGGTGGTGAAGTGGTCGGCATTCAGCTGGCCTACATACTAAGCTCCAAACCATCAGGTTGGTAGCCACACAAGAGCCCAGCCCAACCCCGCCCGGCAGGTGTTGAATAACCCCTATTGACCGATGGGCGTTTTGACATGGCGATTTTGACATTGATTAACTGGGGCTGGTGCTGCCTCCAGCATGCGACCCTCCAGGTAGGACTCCCCTCTATCCCTCCTCTTTAACCCTCCTCTAGTCCATTCCTCCCTCCCATCCCTTCATTCCTCCCTCAATTACTCTCCTACACCCATGACTTCCCTCTCTTCGACACTGAGCCGACAACACCTGGCGTGGCAAGTGTGAACCCGCAATATCTATATCCACGTAATATGTATCTAGTATAAGGTGTTGATATTTTTCAGCAGTAATCAAAATACGTCTTGGTATACAACGCCAGGGTGAGCATCAGCATGAGTGTGTACGATGGGGTATTAGAAGGAAACTCATGAGATGAAAGTGATGGTCCATACTCCACTGAGTTTGTCCGCGGAGTAATTCACGAAACAAAGCTGAGTGAATTACGTCGTAGTCTAACGAGGTAGAGTGCGGACCAGATTATTTTTCATTGGGCTTCTAAGGTTTCTGAATTTATCTCACCCCGTATAACATTATTACTTAATAAAATAAACCACCCGATTATCCATTGAGTATTGGGTACACTACCATCAAGGTCGTGGAGTATGATCTCCTATACGTTTAGCCTATGGAGTCAAATAGCGGGGTTAGATAATTTGTATTTATTGACATTTGACGCCCCATAATGAGGTGGCTTCTCCCAACCACGCCACCTGGCGGCTCGACGTCTGCGCAGGGGGTGCCGGGAAGGTGTCTGGGTGCGAACTTATGAATGTATTACTGGATCTCTGCGCTGTTATTCGCTGCTTCACCATCTGGTTTACATCCGTCCACTTTATGGTCCTGCCGGGCCCAGGGGGCAGTGCCTAAAGATCAGTCTCAGGGAAATGCTGGGAGAAAAGGAGTGACTTCAACTGTGCCCATATCAACATTACCACTGCCCAAGACCATAAGTTCAATAATCTTCCATCAGACTTAGATAACTGGCAATATATGAATTATTAGGTTATTTGATACTACACTGTACATATAGGGTAGGATTTTACATCCGACGAGGTTCCACTCACAGAGCAAGTCGAGAAAATCTCAGGACCCAGTTTTGGAGAAGACCCCCTGCTCTTTGCCATCGAACCAATGAGGCAGTCGCAGACGCAGACATTGATATCTTTCTACCACAGATAGCATTCTAGTATAGCTCTACGTAGAGATCAGGCGTCTTGTGATACCTTTTCTCTTAGATCAATTTCCATATCAGTCACTGCCGTCTGTGATATTTGGATCACGGACCCCAGTCCCCTCCAGCAAAACATGGGGAGGTGAAAGGCTAAATCCAATACCAAAATAGTTGGGGTTTTGCCAGCGTCAGCTTATCCAATATCAAATCTGATGGCAGGGTCTACTCACAAATAACAGTGGCCTAGTTTATCTCGGGTTTTTAGTTATTTTGATATGATATCAAACGGACCGCTTCTTTGATTGGATTACGGGTAGCGTTCAACACTTTTTCTGAATGGGGGAGAGCAATGACGTGGAACACAGACCCAATGCTTGCATGACCATCCCAGACTACGCTGATTTTCAGATATTGAACTGTTGAAGTTAAATTGAACTTGATAAGAGTATTAGATCAATAAAACGGGTATGGAACCCCTCCTGACATCGGGCCATGATTCAATGTGTCTATGGGGATATTACTGTATGCGTCATCCTCATTGTAAGATGCATCAACAGATATATTACAATTAAGCTGAAATTTCGACAGGATAGGGATGTTTTTCGATATTATACACGATGTTCATATTTGTTTCAATAGTATACCTTAAGGCGGTGTTCCACTGAACCGACGGTCGCCGATTTGGTAGCCAGACACTCGCAGATAAGTATCGGATGCCCTAGAGTTTCTCCAGTATTTGCTAATGGTCATTTATTAAACTATTATCATCAGAATTGAATGCATTACAATATGCGACCTTCCTCTTAAAGTCCCACAAACAATCGATCGGGTGAGAAATCGGCCTGGTGGAGCTCTCCCTTAAAAGGAACACGCGATTTATATAATGTACTGTCTTTGACATGTCCTTTGAGAAATAATGGAATTCTAACTGTAATTATGTCATATTACAGTCTACAGGGCCAGAAACGGGAACTCGTCTGGAGAAGCCAGAGATTTCTAACATTTTCGGACAGCATCGGATGGGTGTCAGAATCGGAACAGATGATACCAGATACTGCCAGGGTGAAGCTTCTAGGCCTCTTTTCACCAACAATCTGCAGAGGATTGTTGCCGATCCTGCCAGGACCAGGCCGATGATCACTAGTGCTGTCGGCTAGATGGAACTGGCCCTTTAGGTAAAAGGGATTACCTTTGGCGGATATCACCAGGTGTGAATAACATGAGCTATGAGAAGGATTAGAAGCAGACGACATTCACCGTCATAGGCTGCGTCTGAATCATGGATGGACGTACATCTGCATTGTATTGAATATTCGCCGGAGATAAAGCAACAGGTAGAGGACTTCCTTGTGGTTGATAAGACTGGGCAGACCCGATCTGAGGATAACGGACAAGTAGTGTCAAGAGACAACAGGATGATGATTCATAAACTATACACGTGTTTTAAAAATTTACTAAGCATATCGAAACTCAGTGTCAATAACAAGGCCAGGTTCAGGAGCTTCAAAATGGGACCGGCGCCCAATTGGAGGCCACCAAAAGGACGGCTACGATTTGGTGAGGATCATAATAAACGGGCGCGAAATTGGTAGAAAAATCAGAGGGAGAGGGACCACATTAGCCATGACCAAAAGGGAAGGGGCAAACTTGTAGTCATGGGAACCAATAGTGGCTCTCTATAGATTGTAGCGAGGTTGATCTTTGTATGATTATGAAGCGTTCCTGACTGTCCTAGTTCGTCAGCCATTTTGATTCCAGATACATTTATCTTTATAAAAGCAACCCCTTTGATATTCCTTTTCTGATATTTTTTTTACTATTATTTGCATGTAACACCTCGAACAAATTGAATAGTAGGAAATCTTTTGGCGAATGACTGTATTGAACGTGACCAGACAGGTGACGGTCTTTGAGAACTCGGTCTGGGTCAGTTTTTTTGTCGTTTTGTCGTGTAGCGTTAATCGACCACCACATGGTCTCCACTGGGCTGGTTCAGTTTCCAATGACTATAAATAGCGATTGCAACAATAGTATCGAAGAAGGGGGCGTTCTGAAGAACTATTGGGAAAGATTTCTGTCGATATGATTTAATCTGATATGAATTCAGCGAGATAGCCTGCACAACCAACATATGTAATATACACACATATATTGGCTGTATTCCGTTTACATGTATGGCTGGAAATTTGCTTTACGACTATTTATCAATAAGATGAAATCTGACGGAATCTGGTTAGGGAATTACTCTGATTTGTAAAAAAAGTTTTTCCATTTTCCATCCCTTTTGGGGGCAGAACAAATTACTAGATCCTCCCCACCCATTGGCGATGGGGGAAAACCTTATATTGTTGGAAATATATATATATTTGTTTGTAGGGAATTACTCTATTGGATGAAGATAATATTTTGGAGGTTCTCATATCGTTGTGTGAATCTGTCATTCCTGGGATACATGAATGTTCCGTGATTAGTTGTTCCCTACTTCGCCAGTACACAATATCAAAGTAGGGAATGAGTTTAACTACACGGTCGTGGTCGTTGGGACGTAAGATGTGAGGCAGGGTGAAGCTTGTTTACCAGCCTGAGCTATCCAATGTCAAAAAGCGCCCAGTGAAAATCCCCATGAGCAATGACATTAAGCACCAGTTTGGTCATAAGCTCATGACTTTTCAAAGGGTTGGTACTGAGAACCCTGGACTGCTTTGCCTTGTGGCGTCAAGCTGACAGAGCAACTCAGGGGGTATGCCACCTTAAGGCCCGGCGCCCACCAACGCCGATACACCCCGCTAGACCTTCCAGTATACACCAATACAAAACGTAACAAATCGTAGCCCATCGGTAGGTCCATACCGTTGTATATCGCTGTACGTCGTAACGTGTTAGGAGGGTGCAAGAAAGGGTGATCATAGTCCCGATGTACCTCATTGTTTCATAATTATCTGTTGGTTATTTCACATGATTTCCCTTTTAAATGCGTCGCCGATACACACCGATACGCATCAATAGGCTGCGACAATCGACACATTTTCAATTGTAGTAGACATCCTACGATACGGGTTTTTAACAAGAGTGGGCCCTCGTGTATCGGTGTGTATCGGTGTGTATCGGTAGCGCAACCGTAGAAACTAAAGCTGACCAACTGCCTCGACATGAGCTACGATTCCGCTGCGATTTTGATTCTCTATCGGGAGGTTAAAATCGTAGCATATCAGTGTGTATCGGGTGCCAGGCGGACCCCCGCGCCCCAAAACTTTCCTTTAAGCAACTTCATGCTCATCTTAAGTGACCCCCTACAAATATATCATAATCACATCTGGTAACCGGAATGTGGAGCCAATAATATTTTTGAGGCTACAGAATATCTTTATGACCATGCTATATGGGAACGTAACTCATCTCAATAACTATGACTTTATGGGTTGTTAACATTTCCATATTCCAATTTTGCACTGTATTTGCGAAGTCAATCGACATCCCCCTGATGACGTCATTAACTACAAAGGTCAAAGATGAAATGATAAAGGTCAACAGCAATACTTTTATGTACGCCGGTCTGGGCTTTCTGGCTGGGTGCGTCAAACTGGGCAAACATATCAGAAGAAGATCAGAAAGCACCAAAGTCCATAGCTACATGGAGAGTGAAAAGATCACTCATAGGTGGTTCGTGTTGAAAATCTCGCGGGGGTCACAGATATCGGCATAGTTTGCATATTCACATGGACTCCTGAGCTGTAAGCTACTGATGTACCTACAGTCCGTGATGGGTATGGAGAAGATAAAAAAGAGATGATATACCGAGAAAAGGTGTTACTTTGTAAGTGTTTGGTCTACTTAAAGTGGGTTAATAAGGGAACTTCATAGAGCCTAACCGGGTAGACTTTAGGTCTCTATTTTGAGGTTAACATTGTACACAAACTATGGTACTACCCATTCCAAGCAATGCATATCCGATATTACAAAATTGCCTTCAACAACTCACAGTAGAAACAGTGTATCTATTGAAATATTTTCCATCCCTAAAAGACATCTTTGAGGTAAGGACATCGAATGACTAATAAAACTATAATTACTGGTCATAGCAAGGCATAGTGTAAATATATACATTTACACTGTTATTCCCATACATATTTTACATACTTTATGACAGATTTCCTTTAATTTTAAAATTTGAAATACTTAGAGTATAATTACAAGCAGGGAACTGAATCTGACGTCGCACTACTACACAAAAGACACTGACTGGTTTATGAAAAGGACAGATTATAAATGTGGTGGTACAAGATACGAGCACTTACCATGCTGACTTGACAATGTCTTAGTGTAATCTTGGTGTTGCTCACCTGATTGGATACCACGGGGCTTGGCTCCTAGGTAGGCGAGATTGACGTTAGCCTTCCTGCCGTCAATCACCGGGTTCGGTTCTTTACACGCCCGTTCGGCAGCGGCACGGTCCGCCATCGTGACCTGTGGAAGACAACAATTTACAGACATTAGTCACAAAATATACTTTAGTATAAGGTGAAAAGAGGAATGTAATGATGCACAGTTATATGAAACTGAATTGGTATAACGCTATGAGATATGACGTATAGGTACATGTTTTGGTGAGTATAAAGCCCCAGATCCACTTAAGCGAGTTTAGCACGTTGGCCTGGAGTTCGCCTGGTCGCATAAAGAATCGCTTCAGTGGATCAGGCGTTTGTATGGTGGTCATTTGGGAGTCGCATGTCGCATGTCTCATTCACATGCACATGAGACCGGCATACGACAATATCAAAACCTTTTTATATTATCGCATGTGTTTGCTCGGTCGCATTGTCACATGGTCTCATGAGAATTTAATATTCGAATTCGGTGGCCTTAGTGGATTTGGCGCTTTATGCACCTTCCACGTTGACACAATGACCATATTCGAGAAGCGACCCGAGGCAATGTCTGCGACCCAAGCGATGTCGGCGACAGGACGCGACTGAAATCTGGGACCTGTTTCACTAGTTTCGTGACAAAAGTGCTAGACAGACATGACTAGCGCCACCAACAGTGCAAGCAAGAACGGACATAAGTAAGTCACGTTTCATAATGCATGTCGCGAGCATGTCACGAGCAAATAGACAAGCCTCTAGTCTTCTTGTAAGGGCCGCTACTTGTTTTGTCACGAAACTAGTCTGTCTGTATGGTGTCACAGACGCCATCTAGACATGTCACGAAACTAGTGAAACAGGTCCCTGAGACAAGACTTGCGGACTGGTCACGAATGATTCGCTTCTCACGTATTAAACAAACCTGAATAGCATCATCAGAAAGGCATTTTATGTAAAATGTACTCTTGATATAGCTTTGCTGTATCATCATCAGCGAAAAAAAATATGTTCTTTATTACAGCATAAACGGTACGACGCCTACACTCTCCGGGCATAAGTCTCGTCACTCCATTAAGCACTGCCTACGTTGTAGAAATCTGCGGATGCCGCGAAATGTGTTTATCCCAACGTATCTCTCTCCTTCTAAACCACAGTGTGTGCGCATTTCCACAACACTTCAATTCAAATTTATCTCCAAAGAAGGCCCTCTTTTTTCCCTTTCAAAATAATGGCAGTACTTTCTTATCTTCACTACAGATAACTCTGCTAGACCTGGTGGAGGTTACTAGGTCGCCTTATCTGGCTGCTGTATCATCGTGACGTTAAAAGATTTATGAGAATAGATAAAATATATCTACCAAGAAAAAATCCACCATGGTACTTTAAACCTAGCTACTGGCGCCACCAAACTCAAATCAGAAGTTGTTAAATAGTCGCTGTGTGATTTTTGTAAAGATATACTGAATATTTATGACGGGGCAGCACATTTTAACAGCAAAATGTATGTATGGATGTATACATATTGCACCAGACTCCAGATAATTTGAAAATGTGAATTTGACAAGTCAATCTACTGTGGAGCATATTTTGTTGTACCTCTCTCTCTGCAATCCCATTTTCCGATCTTTGCTCCTGCAACTCTTTTCAACACAGATGTGCTGAATTTATGCTTTCTGTATTTTCAACACCCTCCATGTGTACAAATTAGTTAGGGCCAGCATGATCGCACATTCCCCCATGCCCCAATTCCTGTATCGGGATCCATCAAACACATCAATAACAGAGCAAACAGTCACTGATGACAAGAGCAGCTCAGGATTGACTCCACATGGAGTCCCTGCCTCATCACACTCACACACCGCTGTCGGCACTGCGAGTCGCCAGGCTGCAGATGTGTACCCTTTTAAAACGACATTCTGAACATGTTTCCTGTAGTATCATTGCCCGCCGTGGCCGGTGGCTCCCCTGGCGGCGATTTAATTTGCGCGTCGTCGATACCCGTTAATCCCAGCTCCCTACTCACCCGATTAATTAGGTAAGGCCAGCATGAGGCGAATTCGACAACGGGCCACCCACTTCCAACTCAATTACTGCCACTATTTAATTGTGTTGGTGGTGGTCGCATGTGGGGGTCGGTGAGCTCGGACATTAATAGTTGTGGTGGTGATGTTGGGATCTGGGATGGAGGAGGTTTTAGATGGACGTCGGAAATAAAAGGTGCGGCTACTAAAGCTTCAACACGAAAGTCACCAGGGAAATATATGCACTAATCTTCACAGCTCTAGTGCTCAGAAGGGATATTCAATGATATTACCTGCATTGTTCTGAATATAGCTTTTAAACCGCAAGAAGATAATAGAATTGAATGTTGAGCACATTTTAGGAACCGGCTCAAGGTCAGCAAAGACAGGGAATGATCACATGTCGTCCTCCTCATGTCCCAAAATAGTAAACCCAACCTAGTCCATTTCTATAGATCAATATGGGACCCATGGATACAAATAATGTACATGTAAAGTACAGTCTACAGGGAGGCAGGGGCTATACAGTCGATACTGAATCATGCTCTTTCTCAGTCGATATTTTCTAACATAGCCATTTGTAATATATATAGGAATATATGAGAATATATAACGAAAACCAATAAATTCACAAGATTGAATCTAGAAATAGTTTTATGACATATTGTCGTCCACCATGACCCTTAACTCCAGCACTCCCCTCAGCATTCCCTGCCAATCCGCTACTCCTGGACGACCGACACAAAGTACTACCACAGGTGAACTAATCTGTGTTTGCTGAATCTCAACACTGACCCATAAAGGTGAGCTCAGGATACTTATTGGTCCCGGGTGGTGGACACAACAGGTGTGTTGGAAGCGGGCTGTTTGGTGTGTGTATGTAGGAGGGAGGGGGAGGGCTGATGCAGGCTTTACACATGGGCCGGCGCAAGTCCACACCTAAAGACGGTGTCCCTACACAACTAAGCATCCTTAAGTCTGGTCGCGCGGCTGGGCATTGAGTCTGGGATCCCATTGCTGGTGATGACTGCATGCCTGGTTACGTCCTTCGGTCCACAGCATCGGGCGTGGGTATTGATTAACTCACTGCTCGCGGCTACCGGGCACCTTCTGGCCGCGCTGAGTCACTCATGTCTGTCCCGAGCTGCTCCAAACGTAAGTGAAAGTGATCTGCCAGAGCACTATGCCGGCGCCCGCCGACCCACACAGACGTAGACTCACACACCCTCTTCCTGGCCCTCTGACCCGAGCTACCTCTGCATTAGCTCAGTCTGACTGCCAGCAGAGAGTCGCTCAGAGCCAACTGCTCACTGCTCATTCTGCAGGGAAGCCGGGTACATCTGTTCTCATGCAGAGGTTATCTGTTTGTCTGGCGTACTTCTTGTAATTGCGGTTCTTCTTTGTGCGTGTTCTATTTAGGGTAACATTCTGAGTCTATCAGCGTTGTATGGGATCTCGGTTATCTCCACTCTGAATCAATCACTCGCATTTGATCACCCACGAAATACCTGGACCAAAGCAAATATTACATGTCTATTTTATATATAGACAATAATCTATGGTTTGTAGACAGGCGGCTGTAAACCATGAGGAGTTAGCACTAGTATTACACAACATAGTTTGTTGTATTTATTATCCATCTTCACGAGAAAATTAAGCCCAGGAATTGTCATATCAAAGGTTCTATCAATAGGGACTATTTTTTGCACAAAGGGACTATTTTCCTATATACAATGCCTTTGAGTCTGTATACTACGGATTTGAATCCTATACCATGATTATGGTATCTGAGTTTTTACATAATGGGTAGGGGTTCACGGAGTCCCCATACATTTTCAAAGGATACTTTGAATACCATAGACAATAATAAATATATATTCCAGGGGACATTTCATGTATCAGGTGGGCCTGATGCATATATGACTCTTGTCCATCAACGAGCAGGTAAAGTAATCTCCGAGTGGAGCATCGGGATCTCACCTCATGATAACATAGCAGAATACGTGGATCAGTTTACGAGCAAAATCACCTTTTAGGATTTCTTTCTCCAAATAAGGCCGCACAGGTAGAGTTGTAGTTTCTCGTTCAGACCATCCCATCGCTCATAGCGAGTGAACACTACTGCCATCTGGCGTGATTAAAGAGCTGACGTATTTCCAAGGCATACGTGCCAGACTCAAGTGCTCTCTGGTGGCTTTTGTTCTGCCAGTGCAGTCATACTTCATTGGTTAGTTAGTGCAATGGGGGCTCTACAAGTGAACTCGTTTGTCTGTTCTGTACATTGGCTCGCTGCCTCACCGCTCACAGCCTCGGTCCATTCAATCAACATTTGTGAAGTCACTGGATCCAGGGCGTCATCAATTCCTTCTCTAGGTCTACAACAGACACTTAAACTTAACACCCACAGGGTTGCTCAATCACTGCTCGGCTAGCATTCCTGGCCTAAGTGCAATGGCCAAGAATATACTCTACCCTACGATAGCTAGTATCTATAAAGATGTTTCTCACTCGTTTCTAAGGTCATATGGTTTTCACAAGGATAAGGCTTCGGTGAGTGCAAGTTAATATTTTTGCCACTGGAAACCATATGATATTCCCCCTTTAATAGTACAAAGAGCCAGGGGTCCGTTGAATAAGCTTGACTCTTACATGGAGACCCTTTTCTGTACTCCAAGGAGACCCTGAGACGATGCGGGTCAATTTTATTCAACACTTATGGATGATCTTATGAGCTGTCTTAGCGAACAATCTTAAATGTTACTAAACGATAACCATTGTACGAGGTACAGAGAATGGTCTTCACGTATGAGCCTAGATTCAACAGGCCTCTGCTTATTAAGACAACTCATGCATACACCCACATGTATATTAACTTGGCAACTGACGAGATAGAACCACCAGAGACCAGCTAGTGATCCTCCATACACAGTACTGATTATTTACCCAGGGGGTGGGAGAGACCCCCATGGGTGTATATGCGTCTGGGGTGGTGGAGGAGGTGAAGGGGGTGGGTAGGGTGTCAGGCAGCGTGCGTGCAGCGTGGCCCGCTAGGGGATCAACCCACCCCCTCCCTCAGATGAGCAGTCCTCCTCCCCCGACCGGCGCACCCACTCTCTGACCGCAGGAGGAGCAGCTTGTGGTCTGTGAGGAGCAGCTCAGCGGCACCTTGATTTACCCGCACGCGATGACTGGAATCCGGGCGCACGCACATAACCAAAGCTCCGTCCCACCGACCACAACAACTCTTATACCTGAGAGACTCGGCCGTGCGCTGCTACTCCAACCACAGTGCTACTGCTGACCTCCTATGGAAGCCAACACTGGGTTTGGTACCTGAATGGTGAAGATGATCATAACAAAAGCCATCGCTTCACGAGTGAGTCACTTGCTCCCAGTGCGAGAAGCTCACGAGCAGCACATCATAATCACTCTCCAACCATGATCATTGTTGTTTAGAGTCTGGGACGGGTTGGAAATGTGGCTGGAGATTGTGTTTGAAAAAAACCACCACGAAAACCCTCTGGGGTCCTCTCATGGGAGGGCGAAGGTCGCGTGAGAAATCAGAACAGCTTGCCCGATTAATATTGGATATGACCCGGGGGTTTCACCTTAACTTAAGGCTTTTTTCTCTAAAATCCAATTCGATTTGAATTAAAAGAGAATGGAGATTTTGGTGCCCAGATCCTAGGAGTTCAATGTGTTTATTACCACCATTTTTATGCCTTTCAAATAGGCAAACGGGAGATCTTAGCTCCTAACAGTCAGTAAAGACTTATGACTAACAGCACTTTTATGTAATTGATGTAGACATAGTATTCGGCTACAAAACCAACCCAAACAAGCCTAGAAGGGAATGGGGACAACTAGGCAAACATAGATAACAGCTGGTAAAGTCCCACGCTAATTCTGACCCCATTTACTTAACCCTATGTAGGGTAAACAATGACATGACGTCACAATAGCCCTCTCGCGCGTCCGGTACGAGAGAACAGTTAAATCCAGCTTTAAACCCCACAGCCCCCCACAGCCCCCCACAGGCCCCCACAGCCCCCCACAGGCCCCCACAGCCCCCCACAGGCCCCAGCGCACACACAGAATGACCATATCTGGAAGCCTGATGCAAACGGACTGTGAAGTGCACCCCCCACGACCGTTTTAAAATGCACAGTGCCTCCTTAATCCTCTTACAACAAGGTCAGTGATGATTGCGTTAGAGCTGACCATATGGTGTCAGCACCATGACGGCCGTCACGCATCGTCGCACTGCCGTCACGCAATGTTGGTCCGTTACTGTGACTGACACCTGGCCATGGCCCTCGTTGTCGTGAACGTCTGACGTTTCGCTTTCACCATAGTAAGGCTAATGTCATGTGTAGTGTTCAGCGAAAGGGAATTGCCGGATTAAGTAACTACTCTCGGGGCCTTTCGGAGCTGCCACTGGGGCCCGTTTAATAATATAGGATCATGTATAAAGACCATTTCCTCTAGCTCGTGCAAGGGTTATCATCTAATGATCTATCATCTAACATTTGTGAGATATTCCCCCATTGAGTATTTTTTCTAAATACTCCATGGGCATTAAGTACGAGATCCCAATATTTAGTCTATGGAGAAGAATACCAGGGGTAAGATGAAATATTAATATATATATATATATATATATATATCCGTAAATAGTTCTGTTCGTATGTATATGAGTACATATAGAGGTATTTGATTGTGCATATGGGTATGACCTGATATACATGTATCCGAATTGTCTGTGTGTATATCATATTGATGCAAACAACCTCTTGGTGTCTTTTCCATGTTTCTGGACAACTACATTAAAGTGTCTCGTTTTGTACTACATTACATTATATAAGTTTTTGCAGAAAAGAAGTGTTCTTTTCAACACTTGTACGTGAATAAACTACTGTACATTTCTGATAGACCACAAAGGAAGACCATCCCTGTGATGATTTGTGAGTAATAAATAATTTTTTTTAAAAAATAATAAAATAAAAATTAGAATTTCTATCGTATCACAGGTTAGTTCACCTGTTTCCGTGTTGTTTCTTGGAAGGCGTCAATGTCACCTGCCCTGTGTACCCAGCCACGGATATGAGCCGGCAAAGTAGAACCTCGAGCTGTCCAGTTTGCCCCCAGTCTCTGCTGGCCTGTTTGAAGAACGAGCTAAGGTCGACAGACTACAAACAGGTGTTGGGTCATTGTCAACCGTGGGAGCACACAGGCTACAGCTTCTAATTTGGGTCCAAGATTTCTTGTACACGATAAAATAGTTTGGTAAAGAGATCATATTGCGACTTGCACACCAGAATAATTTACCAGGAGAAGGTGACTCCCTGTCTGCGTATAATTAGACTTAGTTAAACACCAAAAAATAGACGAGCTTACTGGAAAAGTACCAAAAGGAATGATGTAGTGTAGAGTAGATTATGTTGACTCCTTTGGACAAAGCCATGGGAATTAGTAGACAGGAATTGCTGGCGTGTGCAGATGGCATCCACTGGGGACCTTGCAAGGATTGCTACCAGGTTGACCAATCAGTGAATCTCACCGTAATTGAATATGTCAGTCGTAGTCTCCTGTGAATTTAGGCGGTATGGACCAGAAGAAAATCAGCATTGTTTACATTCAAACAAGCTTTCTATGAGGTCAATATGTGCAGGGAAATACGTGCTATGTTTCAAGACCCTTCTCTTGACACTCCGATATGTTACTAAGTGATGTAATTATATCCTACTAACTTTCTGTTATGCTATCATTATACATGTATATGTCATCACTTCTATCACCTTGACCACTATTTACAAGTTGGTGGTAAGGTTATCAGATAGTTCATCCCTCTATAAACCTCGTTTCCATTGGCCGATAAAAAACGACGGAGATTTATTCAGTTTCCCTGAAAGTCATTTGGAGGTTCCACCGACTGTATGTCGGTATCAATTTATCGGTGATGGTGCATTGTATGCACTGTGTCTACCGTATTTTCCAGCTACTCGCAGATTTTCTGTATAAAAAAAAATCCGTCGATGGTGGCCTTGGTACATAATCTAATCCAAATTAATCTCTCAGCATCCTCTGCAGGTCTCGTTTCCATTCACCGATCTAGCATTGGTATGTCAGAAAAATCTACCGATGTTTTCCGATCGTTGCCAAATAGTCGGCCAGTGGAAACGAGGTTTAAATTGAGGCCTGACCTGTACTGGGACCCCACACGCGTTGAACACTGTATTACATGGCAGGTCTTTGTAGCTGGATGCGGTAGGTGAAGTAGTAGCTCACTCGTTCACAGATCACACGGGGTGGCAGTGTCGAGGAGGTGTATAGGAGCCTGGTTTACCTGTGGTAACAGCTGCACAATTCCCACGCTATTCGCCGGGGGTTGCTGCAAGCCCCTACCCCGGGGGGTTGGACTCCTTCTATATCAATATTACTCCCCCCCTCAGGTATCTCATACCTTACTCTCCTAGCAGATGTGCTGCATACATGCAACCCCAACGCTGAACAGTCCTATAAGCGTACATCTAATGTGCTCGGAGAGTGAGGCCTCACGCCTGGACCTCTGTTATTCAAGATGGTGCCCCACATGAGAGCCCCCGGCACTTCTCTGTGTGAGACTGATAGGTGAGAAAGGCGATGATTACTTTCCAGTTCCTGGCCTGTTCCCACTAATAGTATCGTTTCAAGATATGCGCGACTGATATGCTTTTGGTGAGGGTGCTTTCCCAGCTTGGGATACATACCAGCTTGTTTGGATTGGTTTAACTTTCGCTTTGATTTTTATTTTGAGTGTAATAAATATGTATCTCCCAGTGCCTTATTCTCAGTCAAATGTGCCTTTGTCAGGGGTATCTCATACATTCATCCCGAGATTATAGTTTATACTATTATCACTAGAGGGATACGATTATGTCGCACTTCCGGTCCCATTTGATTGCTGGCACAAAGAAGATGAATCCGTTAAAAACGCCACCTATTAACGTAACTCGATGCTTTTCTCCGGAACCACCCTCGCCCATCTTTTTAGGAACATCATCTATCTGCCTATTATAACGTCTTATAGCTTTTGTGCCCTACTGGTACCAATGCAAAAGTTAACAGAATCAGTGGTCATAGGAAGAATTACCAACTTCTGATACATCTAATATCGTGCTTTTTGGAATACCAAAAAGAATATGCATTGTGTATATTGTTATGAATACAAAGAAATAACCATTTGAATATGGACTTGGCATATAGACATTCCCCCCTATTGTCGATCAACATTGATAGACCCACACAAATTGTATATCTTTTAAAATACTGGAATGTAGACACTAGAACTGCATATTGTGTATTATTAATTAAAAAGACATCTGCTCTGCCCCAGAGTACCCCCAAGTCGACCACCCTATTGTCACACTGATGCGATATTTCAAGTGTTCATCTCATTGTCCCTTTTCCATTGTCCCTTATCTTGTGGTAATTATATCTTATGACCAATAGAATGGCATGGTTATAAATTTGTTAATTACTGGGTTGTTGGCAGCTTGCGGAGATAAAGTATTTGACTTCATGTATCATTTTGACCTATCAGGAATACGCCTCTAAAACACTCTAGGATTCACCAGTTGGGTGATGTCTATGACACTGACTCATCTACAAAATTTACGGGTAATTAACACAATTGGAAGTGTTTGAAAAAGAAGTATTCAAACCTGTATCGAAGGCCTAAACTTAATCAACTGCGAAAAAAGGGTCTGAGCGGACATCTAGGTCATGTGTGAATTTTTATAATTCACATTAGATAAAAAGCACATAATGTCTTTAGACTGTCCTTCATTTTAAACTGATTATACGAAAACTTAGTATAAGCTTTGTGTATCAGCACTCCCATAACAATGATATTACCACCCTCTTTCCACCCAATATCATCAACTAAATAAATATTGTTCTTCCTTGACGGTTAACATTAGCAGAAAATGAGAAATTAGCTCACGCTTCAGGGTCAATGAGCAAGGGAACCGTGAGAAGATCCCAACAATTTTTCACTGGGGTTATTACTGTTTTTAGACGGGGTATAGAGGAACGTGGAGGGGAAAGCCCATAGAGAAGTTACTAGTATAGAAAGATAAGCTGTGAAAAAGTCTTTATAGAAATCCACTTGGCCCATGCACGTCTGGTGTCAGCTCATACGTGGGTGTGTTTATACATACAACGTCTGACGTGCTGTTACATCATCCCTTCTTATAAAACAGTTTACATATCGTTTAGAATAGACGGGTGGTGGACGGTAGGTCTATAAAAAAGACTGATCCATTCAAATCCCAGATCAATTCCCCTGAACAGTTACCAAGTACATAACCGAACTATGTGGGAATCCTGTTCATACGAAAATAAAACTCGGTGTTATTCTGGAAGTAGTAAGCTTAAACAGGAGCTGAATATATATGTATATTCTTCCCTGTTTCCTAAAGGAAATAAGGTCAGAGTTATTCCACCAGAATCTAGTGGTAAACCCATTCCGCACACAGGTTGACAGCTGTATCTCGGTGGGTTAAAATGGAGAATATTCAGTTGTAATTGTGGCAATGTAAACATAATTACAAGCAGGGTCTGCTCGGACCCAGCCCGGCAGGTTGCCAGGGTGGGGGAGGTGAGGGTGGTACCGGAGGGTGGTACCGGAGGGTGGTACCGGAGGGTGTGGGGTGCTACCACGGCTGAGGTGGTCACTCACAAGAGGTCGTGAATGTTTGCTTCTCACCAAGGGTTGTCATGATCTAATATCAAGGAAAAAAACCCACGATGGTTGATGTAATACTCCGCAAATAGCCGTGATGCATATACAAATTATGTGGGGATATCACAGGTTGGAACATACACGTCAGTTATATTTACAACAGCAACTGGACGTTAATGCTGACTTATGCATGCATGTATTCACACGAGGTGTAGGTGGGTGCTGGCAGGAGTGATTGGCAGAGCAGTGGCGGCTACACGGACCCCATAATTAATTACCTTTGGTGATATAACAGGGCAGGTCTCGGAGGGCGAGGGAAGCTCGCTGGGGCATCCTGCAATGTGCATTGGCAGGACACCTAGCGAATGGGAAAATTCATGTATTTGGGAGGTCCGACCAAGAATATAATTGGGGGAAATTTCTTATGTGAAGTCAAGGGAAGGCTGGAATCCTTCGTCGTAACGTATACGCAAACCCGTATACGCTATCCCGGGAGGTCTCAGACGTAATGCTTGCTAAGGAATTCATGTTTACTTCCTGTTCTATTGTAGATTGAGACGTTATGTATACATGTGCGTGTAGAACAGATTTAACTACATAAATAATATTACCATTACTACATATACTACTTATATATTATTATACACCTACGGCCGAAAGTCCATGAGATATTATCCGCTGCTAGGAGTGTAGTATGAATAATATTCGGATGCACTGTGCCCGTAGTATACTTCGCAGGTACATAAAATGTCATTTTTTAGATATAGAAATATACATAGTGAGGAACCCATAGCGATTCTGTTCTCAGCATTTTGTCCCCAAAAATACATCCCTCTGCCTCTAGCATCGGGAAATGTATTTCATGGGCCAAAAGATATAAGATCAATACACCCTGTTATCGAGCTTTCAAGAACCCAAAAAACAATATATTTAAATAGATGTATGTCCTTTTTTGTGTAAACCAGGAGATCTTATTTATGAATATGTCGAATATATAAAGAGTTCTAAACTAATTTGCGAGTGACGTGTGTCTAGCAGATGTGAAATCCATGCAGTACCCGAACCTCAAAGTTCTCTGCATCCGTTCCTCTGCATCTTCTTACTCCATTCCTTTACAATTACTGCCGCAACCCGCCTGGCTCAAACCCCCTCCCCACCCCATCCGTGAAACGCAACAGACAGACCGAGTGCGACACACAAAACACGTGCGCGCTGCAAGAATCCATACAACACGACTTGGCGAACAAAGGCAAACCGTTCCGCTCCGATTGAAGGGAGATGCACGTATTATCGCCTATTGGCTTGGCGCCAAAACAGCCGAGTCAGACGACATTGAAACTGCACCATCAATAAGGGTAAACGGCGTAATTTGAAACAAACTGACGACAATTGTCGCCGGCTGGGCCAATTAATTTCCCGGACAAACTAAACAAACACTGCCTCTGTGGGGGTGTGGGAAAAGGGGGCGGGGTGGAGGGGGGTCACGGTTTATTCCAGGAATTACGGTTTTGTATTTGGCGGGAGGGGAGTAGGTTAGTAAACTTTGGGGATTTGCGGGACAACTGCGAGATCGTTGAAGCGTGAAGACGATGTGGCCCATCACATCGTCTGTGTATGACACACCAGGCACAATGCACGCCTCATGTAACTTGACGTAAACACCGCGCCACGTCCAATGAATATATCATGACCACAATGGGATGGACCTAGTATCATTGATACCCGCGGCACTATAAATTTACTGAGTTTCAGGGAATACTGTGTAATTCTATTCCTCACTGTCTCTATCCCTTTAGTCTGCATGTTTCTGTCTCCCATTTTCTTTCTATCTCATCCTACGCCTGTCTGTTCTCTGTCTTTATATCGATATCTGTCCAAACATGTTTTTATTTCCCTGGGGCATTCCCTCAGTTTCTATAAACTCACCTACTCTTCAGTTCTCTCCATCTGTGCTCTGTCTCTCTACCTGAACGCTGTGAGCCCCTGTCAACGTGTCTAGCTCAATTGCTCTCCCTATCTATCTCTCTATTGAGTCTCAACACTGCAGGGACCTGGGAGTTTGTGGAAAAATAGACAGGACTTGGGGAACCTACATGAGCAATGTTGAAGATTAAAGAAGAAACCAACAACTTTTGGTCAGAGTCATCGTTCTCCATGAGTTTAATGCGGAGTGATATGAACGAAGTGACAGCCGGGTGGAAGCACATAGCATTCAAACGAGTTGGAGAACAACAACTTTGACCAAAACGAGTTGCTATGTGTATTTACTTTACCCCTGTATACACTAAGGGAATGGACAGCACATAGCATATAGACCATGGAGAACGGACTGTAATACTGGTAGGGGCATGAAGAAGGAGTTCCCAATGTTAAGCCGCCTATGGGACAAAGATACCAGGGGTGAGATAAGTATGTGAACGACATAAATGTTGTCTGTCTCTCTGTTGGGTCTCAACACTGCAGGGGGCTAGAAGTTTGCTGAAAAAGACAGGACATGGGAAACCTACATGAGTTGGAGACGTATGTGAACGACATAAATGCTGTTGGCTTGGGCTGGGCTTCTTTGTCTGCAGTCAGACGCGCCGACAGCCGCACGCCCAGGAGAACCGGCTGACCCCGACTTGGCGGGGGGTAGATATAACTCCCGCTGTCGCCTACAGAGGGCCCTGCGCGGGCCTGCCTGAAATGACCATTCTGTACCTTGTGGGAAGTGAGAATATGTGTACTGGCAATGGTGGGACATTTGATATTGTATGGGTGCAGGAATATACATGGATATCGCCAAAGATGGGACATTTGGTATAGTATGGTAGGCAAGGATATGTAAATTGTCAATGGTGGGACATTTGGTATTATATAGAAGGCAGGGATATACGCATTGTCAAAGATATTGCATGGGAAGCAGAAATATTCCGAGTTTTTGCAATATGTTTGATAATTTTGAATTTGGACGATATAAAACTGAGCGGATGACCTTAAAGACATTTTTAAAAGATTTGGTTGGTGACTTCGATAATATCTACTATGTGGTGAACAATAAGAATAACTGACCTAAAAGTTATACGCTATCAGAGTGTCACTTGTTTGTAAATGTATACTACCCACATATGTAACCGATCTGAGATAACCATATGCCACAGAGAACGGGATTTATTCTACACTCATGTGTTTACCCATCCCACTGCTTGCGGGTAATCGTATTTACCGAGTTCATCAAACTCCTTATCACGAAGACGTCCATCTTGTGGACTGGTTTCTTGGCCCGTCTCCCGGGTCTAGAGCACGGCGCATGGGGTGGACAGGGCCCGGGTAAGAATCTGCTACTGTCCCGGTCACCTAAAACATCCCCTCTGCTCCTGCCCTTAACTACCCATTAGAGGATGGGTAGACTTGGTCAAGTATTTGACTATTGGCATAATTAGGAAATAAAACTACTTTGAAACATGTGTACTTCCCCTAATGACTGACAGGCCTATGAATCAAACCTGTATCCCAGGGAGGAGGAGGTAAAGTATATGTAGGTGGAGGGGTAGCCATAGGATGCAGGGACTGGAGCCAGTCTAGAGGATGGGGTACAGGAGGACACCAGAAGACACGCACAAAGGGCTGAGCGCGCACGTGCACTCAGGTCAAGGGTATACGCCTGCTGGAGGAGGGAGGGGGGAGCCCGAGGGGAGGAAATGGGGGCACCAGGGTTAGGGCCACAAGAAATATCAATTGGCTACACATGTTGTACGCTTATTGGGACCAGACGCGTACCTTTTTGTGTCGGATATTGGAGGAGAGAGGGAGAATTACAGCTCACGTAATGAACTGTGTACTATATAATATTAATGATTTAATTACTTATTTGAAAGCAGACTGCAATTTATACTATCATAAAGTTATGGTAGAGCAATCAAAATCTAACACATGTTTTCAATAGATGGGTATACCTGATTTGCTTTAGGGTTAGCCATTCGCAGCCATTATTTTACTCTAATAGATTATGGATATAATAAAACATCCATTCTTTCTGTAAAGATTGTTTTGCTATTACTTCCGGTCCGTTTACTTGCTTTCCATGTGAGACTCTATACCTCTGGTTCCGGTGTATTTTATTCAATTGACCCCTGGGAGGAGAACATAGGCTGGGTACCCTCCTCGGCCCCCCGGAAGACACCAGCCCCCTCCTGTTCCTCCTGTTGACTGCTGCCTCATTGTAACCCTTCCACCTCGAGTTCCGTCCGCCATCTTTACCATTTATCTCAGCGGCCAGACAAGCAAACAACTCCCATCCTTTTACGTTTTGTTTCTACGGTCCCCACACACGTTTTTCAGTGAAATACCACAGAGGAAATCGAGTTAAAGTAAACAATGCCCGACTCAAAGAATTTGCGCGGGAAAATGAGGAGTCGTCCGAGGCAGTGCATGGAGGGCCGGTGAGCTGGAGGAGAGTGATACCGCCGCCTGCAGTCGTGTATGTTTTTGTTAGGCTTAACCTATATACCGAGCTTGGCTGGGTACACCCCGCCGCCATGCTTCTAGGAGAGCCAGCCTCCACCCCTGCCCCGCTCCCTCCACGGCGGAGCCTGGAGCAGCGGGCTAACCACGTGGGCGCGTGGCTGAGGGGTTCTGGAGGCGCCTCCTCCTGCTGCTGCCCGGAGGGGCTGGAGGCCGGCCCGGTCGAGCGGGGCCCCACGTGGGTCACCATTCTCACCCCCCACCACTCCCACACACACATTATTGAATGTCTCTTCTAAGCGATAGAAAGTCACACTAATAACATCACTCATTAAACATACCCTAATTCTTAAAAATAACCCATATCTACATTATATACCTTCTACTCCCCCCTCGCAGCAGTCACAAACGCCGCATATGGATGGCGATGCGGTTGATAATCATAGCATTGGCATGTGGTCCTATCACAAAGTAGTGAGAGTATCCATATCCCTTCTAGTACCCAGGCCTTCACTAATTCTCTCATTGAGAAATTGGCCTCTTGTAAATATGTTGTGAGATGGCATCTCTAATGACCAGTGTTCAAGGTATCTCCCTTTTTGTCTTTTTTTTAGTATAATCTTTTCTTTCTGTGGAATTATTCATTCCTGGTTGTAAAAAAAGCGGTAGGAACTGGATGATATTTTCGCCCCGTCTTCAGATTCCAATGTACCTGCCAAATACTTCTGATGGTAAATCTCCCTTCTCAATATGCATTTAGAGGAGCTCTTCTGAAAGAATTTTTCCCAATGACGCCTTCAATAGAACCTCTATTCCTATGAACTGAAGCTCCAGAAATTTTATAGTTGTCATCTTAACACCACATATTGTGTACAGGACACCAACACCCAGCTAAAGGTAACGCAGTAATCTAAACCTCTTGTAAGGCATTCATCCCATCCCTGATAATATCGAGCACTTAGATCGCCTCCTACAATTACCATCTTCTCCTTTTCTCAATTTCTAGGAGTCAGAGTAGTTATTGACAAACAGGCACAGCTTTCACGCCCCCCCTCCATTTCTTACTCGCCCTCGCCCCTTCCTCTGCCCTTCTCTATGGCCAGGGTTGGTCTCGTAAGGAGGTGATTTCATTATCGGTCGGTGCGTGTGCGGCAGCTGTGCAGTGTGCTGGTGATAGCTGAAAGGCTGGGGAGGCGGCAGAGGTTACATCACCCTGCTCTATTAGACCAGCGATAGACCTTCACTCTAGTACAAGGACCTACATGGTACCAGAGAGCAACAACCCAGTCTGCAAGCGCAACAAGTCCAAGCATTACTCCCTTGGACTGATTGCGGTGTGTATATCTGGCACTACCCGCACCAACGAGGTTAAATACATTTAACCTCGTTTCCTGCACCCTTAATGTTTATTCTTGACGGTATTGATTGAATTTTGACTCTTTGTATTCAGAAGCAATACGATAATGTCTCCATATTAAACTCGAGTTGATTTTGGATATTGGATCTTATAACTGGGTTCAGGTGAAGATATTTCTTGCACTGCCTTGATTTTGAACCACAGGACGATGGCATTCTGAACGTCTTTCTCCATTCCATGATCTATTATTCCGTGATCTATTTATCCGGGTCGGGTGTGCGGCCCGATTGAAGTCACCTGTGTTTGGTCGAGCGTTAGAAATGTACCAGAGCCAAATAATATGGCAGCCATCCAGTGTCGGTATCAAGCCTTCCACCCTCCCTCTCCCCTAATACCCCTTTACCTCCCACCTTCCTGACACACACATTAAGCTTGCAGACACTCTGGCTTGCTGGGCTTTGCCACCAGCGCACCCCCTCCTCCCCACTCATGACCTATGCACCGCCACTGCTCGCTGAGCAGATGAGGGTGCATTGGAGAGGAGGCGGGTGTGGGGGTTACAGCTTGGCCGGGCTTCTCCACCCCTCCTCCCGGCGCCGTGATGAGCATTGCCCCACTGGAGGAAGAGGAAGCCATGGCCGGGGCAGAGCCTGCCGTCGGACTGAGCACGGCTGTTGGGTATATTGGGGCGTTATATAAGCCTGCATGGCCAACTGTGTTTACATTGCTGTGCTGAGCTCATAGGCACATTCTGCCATTCTACCGTGGTGCAAACCAACTGGCCACGTGCTTTGTCAGTGCTTCTATAACAGCGGGGGTTTCTGGCTGTGCCTCTCAAGTCACACCTGTGACCTACCTGAAACCCAGTGGCATATAATCCAAGGGGCTGTGTACGACTGATGTGGCAATAGAACAGTAAAACTGGAATGCAATTTGCCCTCTGTGAGCAGCAAATCTACAAAACCTATGTGGTCAAGTATCATGTATACCAACGAGTGTAGAGAATTTCCCTGTACTCGTTGTGTATAAGGAAGGAAGTAATGCTTAAGATTTTTTTATGTAAATAGGGGATCTATCTGAATTCTACGAGAATAATGAACAATAAAAGAGTACTGATGTAATAAGCCAAACTTACGAAGCCATAGCCCCTGCTCTTGCCGGTTTGTCGGTCCGTGATCACCACTGCTTCTTCAATGTCCCCGAACTGCTCGAAGAACTCTCGAAGGCTCTGGTCCGTCGTGTGGTAGGGTAACCCGCCCACGAAGATTTTCGTGAAAGTCGTGTCCTTCTGTTGCACTCCAGCGGTGGCAGTGACGCTGGCCATGGCGAGAAGCGTTGAGTAGTCCGTGGTGAAGAGTGGGGTGGAGACGACACGAGAAGAAAGTCTTTTCGTTGTGTTGTGTTTATCTGTGGCTTGGAACCTGGATTGAGGTTCCTACTGCACAGATTGTCTGTTGTCTGCGTGTGCCGGGTGTAGCTGGACTGGAGGCGGCCTGTCGATGGGTCCCGTCCGGAGGTGTGTATAGGTTTGTGGGTACGACACACTGGAGCGACACGCGCTTGCGACAGAGAGGTAAGGCAGGTATCCTGACTTGCTCAGTGTGTTGTAGAAATGGTAATGGTCACAAGCAGCAAAATTGCTAGGACCAAGACAGAACCATGAGGAACTAAAGACCCACAGTAAACCGATGGCACATGTGAATGGTGAATACAAAGCGTAGACGTAGCGGCACTCCGGGAAGTTTGCTTGCTGGAGGTAGTTGTGGTAGTAGTAGGAAGTCGTAGCAGTAACTCCTGGAAGAAGGGGGTAGAGGGAGAGTGTTGTATGTGTTCACTGCTGGAGAGCCAGGGGAGAAGTGAGGTCGATCTTGCTGGGAGGCTGAGTGATATGCACGGTACTGACACACGGTCTCTTGTCTCCAGGTAAGTGGTAGTGGTCGTGGTAGGTCCGTTCGGAGTACTCCTAACCTGCGGGGTCTGATCAACACTGCGCTGTCTGTCTACCACGTTTATGACAAGAGCAACCAAGCAATCCTACTCCCTGACCACGCTATGGCTGCTACGACCGCTCGACTGCCGGCTCTCAGCCACGCACTTGAAGAAGGCTTTCAGCCACGGCCCGCCACGCGGAAGGCCCCGCCCCCTTCCCGGCATCGAGATCCCGTTAACCACGCCTCTTCTGCATACATTATCCCAGCCACGTGCGGGTGTCGCTACGCGGGCCAATCACGGGACCGCTCGTCATCGCAAGGCGGCCCCGGCTCCTGATGACCTTTGACCTCAGGCGTGCGGCGTAACCCCTGACCCCTGACCTGCCACCTCCCTTACAGAGAGAGAGACTCCCGACTCCGACCGGAAGAAGATTCCTCGGAGCGGCGTCTTCTTTCTTCAGTTTGCAGACGACATTTTGACAAATCTGCCTGTCGTCATGGGGACGCGTTGCAACAGGCCCCCTGGGCTTCTTTGTCCCGTAGATCGGAGGGAATATGCCGGGACACGCCGCACGCGTACGCCCGCCCGCAGATGGGCATTCAAACGGCAGCAACTCCTCCATTTGGGGCTGTTAGTTTACAGCATGCATTAATCTATTTGAAAAAAGTGGCAACATGAAATCCTGGTATAGTCAATGATACTCAAAGTAGATCATAGTTTAAATGAGCCTCCAGAAATAATATAGTTTAATTTTTACCACGAAAATAGAGCCCCTACCTTCATTGTAGAAACCAATTTACAAGACTTTATGATCTAAGCGAAAATTGAGCACTTTTGATAAAGTTTAAAATGCAAATATCTGTACTATAACTCTGATCAAATTGATTCCCCCTACACGTCTACTTATACGTTTTACAACCAGGTTTTTAAACACGAAAGTATATATAATTTTACACATGACATGAAATGCCAAATAATAGGCCTACTTCATTAGGATCTGGCAGACATCCTCCTCCAACATACACAAACGGAGTTCGACATCGGATATTAAAAGTCTACCTAGGCTTGATATGTAGAATTATTCTTGTTATACTCCAAATAAGCACATAAGAATATGCCCCAATTACATATGATTGCCTTGTTCTATTATGTGTAAAATGTCCCAGGAATTATTGGTTCAATTACCCCATAACACGACAATTGGGCAATATTGATATGCAATATCTCTGCACGCGGCTCACCTGGTGTCAGGGGTGTCTCAAGCACAAAGACACCTGCAGGAACATGAGAGGTCAGTGTAAAACCTGCATGCCGCTCATGACATACAACTCTGGCTACATTAGCCCTACTTGACTACCTACGTATGCAGATAATTACAGATTTAGAAAAAAACAACCTAAAATTCAAAATGTATGATTACATTCCGAGATTGTCAGGCCAAAGACACCCCACCCCCTCCCCTATATCGCCCACTCTTTGTTGTTCTTGTGTGATTCCATCAGAGCGGTATAAAGAAGTACGTTAACACAAAGACAAACAGTTTACAAGACATGATTGTACTGTCATAGCATTTCTTTGTATTTAGATAGCAATGCAGCTGTCGAGACACATGGTAATCATTTATATGTAAATGCAATTCAAATATGAATAACCGCATGGCTCAATCATATACAGTAACACGTTATATTCTTCGTCCCCAATGGCGTTGATTAGTCATGATAATTACTTAATTGGAGCACTGTGGTTGTGTAAACTGGTAGGGCCGCCCCCTGTATTCACGTTACATTGACTGCTACCTGGGGACCATGGGGCGGACTGGGGACCGGGCAGAGGAGTTGTAAACTGACGGGGATCACCTAAACACGCACGGGCAGCGTCGACGGCGGACGGGCGGCCTTTGGTGTGAGTCTGGATCGCGCACCTGCTCAAGTGCCACAGCAGGGCCCGCCTCGCATCCAGGCACCCTACACAGGCCCCAGCACCCCCAGTCACACACCGATACACACCCCCTGACACCGGATGGACAAGGCATGCGACCCGCAAACTAATAGGCCTACGCATACTAACAGTAGTGTCCATGTATGAAAGGGTTCAGAAGGATTTATTAATGTTGAGAAGGTTTGGAAGGGACGGGTGTGGACATAACGCCGGCGCGGGGACGGGGTATGGGGAGACCTCCAGGACGGGCAGGTAGTAACGGCACATGGACCATGACGGCCCCGCACGCGACGTGCACGGCCGCACCCTTCCCACGTGCTTCTTTCACGTGCCCCGTGGACCAGGGGCATGTTGAATAACCTACCCCTACGAAAATACTGGTTACAAGCACATCTCCTTCGAGGATCATCATTTAATAATATTCAAGCTCGGAGACACACCAAGCGAGAAACGCAGTGTTTACTGGAATCTCCAATAGAAAATGGCGTGAAACTAGCTATTATTTAATATTCCAACTCATCATTAAGTCTCAAACGCTAGATTATAGGTGGGAGATATTACTATGAAATAATATCTCAAATACTTTCAATTTTTGTGTTGCTGATTCCGGAGATTGCTGCCGTTTCTAGCTTGGTGTGTCCCTGGCATAAGGCAGTCCTAGACAAAAAAAAGTCATCCATAAGTTTTGAATAAAGTTGACCCATGTCGTCCCGGGGTATAGCTCGCGTATAGAAAGAGGTCTTCATGTACCAACCTAAATTATTCAAGAGGCCCCAGATGTCTCAGTTCTGGTGTGTCGTCACACACTGTCACGGATTGATTTATGGGTTTTGTTTAATTCATCGAACCCGGAATAAAGTCCCCTCTCCCTCTGCGCGTTATAGAAACTGGAACAGGAATGCACACCGCCGCTTTTGTGGGATATAACTACATGAGAAACACTGGCATATGAATTACAGATTACGATACCAGGTAATCTATTCAACGGGAGAATATTGAAATCATATCGGAGTACCTATCAAGTTAATCGTTGTTAAACATCATGTGGCGTCTATTAGGTGTATAGGTGTACTTTGGTTACTTCATTGAAGATCACCATACTTATTTAATAAGTGATCAATGTAAATAGACTCTTCTACCACCCCCCCCCCCCCCCACCACTACCACAAAGAAAATAGGGACAAAAACATTACATGGTGAGATGGTACTGTTGGTTCTTAAATGGGAATACCAAACTTTGGTGGGATAGAACTACCTTTCATGAATCATTGGTATACAAGAAGATAATTGTGCATTTTGATCTTAACCTTGAATAGTGGAAGGGATGCAGGAATCTTCACATCTATTCATTATCAACGATTTTGGTATATTTCAAACATTTACAGTGTAGCCTATTCATAGGTTCATGTATCTATATATCATTTAAAAACAAATCTTTTATTTATACTTGACATATGTTTTGCTCGCAGCACTGTCTTCCTTGTAGTCAGTTTGAATAAATGTGCATGTAACATGGTAATTACTTTCCGATGATATACGCAAAGACCCAACCTCCAAAAGATACGAGAACTCAATTTCTCCAAACACTCCGTCCCTTAACTTGGTCTAAGCGCTAAATCACCGTATATCTCCATGACCTATTCGGCCAGATGATTTTGGGAAATTACCAAACGTACAGGTCACTACATGGGACCTTCATGCGAGAGAACTACATTTGTCGTTGGTGAATATGACTTCGCACAGCATTGTATTTTATTATCTATTATCACACGGGAGTAGATAATTATGATAGATACTATCAGCAAAAATCAAGTTGTCCCGCCTTCATTTCAAAGGTATAATCATATACTACCTCAGGTTTCATCGTTACTAACTATCAGCCAGTCACTGATAAATATTTTTCAATTAATCACGACAATGTGATGAAATAACTGCAGCATACAGTGGGCACATATAATGTCGTTTGTAGCATCGGCAGGTGTTAGTATTAGAAGTGAGATATCTCAAACATGTACATCTAACATTAAGCTATTGCTGCATAGTGGGAGTGTGTCGCTCGCACAATCTGTATTATTAAACATTTAATTAGCACTTTCCTTAAGGAAGGGAACATATTTTTCACTGCTAACTGCACCTTACTTATATTTTATTTAGCAGAAACGCCCAGTTAATGATGTTTAAATACAACCCTGGGAATTAGACGTGTTTCCCACTTAAATCAAGATACATGCAAAAGTTATGATGCATATTATATAGGAAACCTATGAAAAGATTCATGCGTAATTCACACAGCTTCGCCTTGTGAATTACTACGCGATTCAAACTCGATGGGATACGAGCTCTGACCCTAAACTTGAAATGGTTTCTGAATTTATTTCAGCCTTCACATTGACTATTGGGCTAACCTTTGTGATATAAGCCCCCATCGAGTTTTTTTTTCTAAATACCCAATGGGCGTTGGATACTTGTAAGTTCACAATGTTAAGTCTATGGGGAAAAATACCAGGGGTGAGATAAAGGCCTGTTCTCCCGTGGTAGGTGGACATATATATTGAAGCTCAAACTTTAACAAAGCGCAATATTGATGACACTATGATGTTGATGACAATATGTAAAAGGCGTAAATCGGCCATATCAGTGCAAAGCTCAGATTCCCCTCCCCCAGTTATTGGGACGTTTGGGAATTTAAAAAAATAAAAAAAGGAGGGGGGAGGGTCACAATAGGGGATATCCTTTAACTAAATGATTTTGGTTTGAAATCAATATTTTGAAATAAATTTCATCAATTTACTTCTTATTCGAAGCCACTTGTATATATATCAGACACCTGCCACGCCGGGTGACGACAACGACGAGCAGACGACAATTTGAAGGTGGTCACGCGGGAAATAACACGCCTCGATTGACTCACCGAGTCACTGAAACTCCTGTTAGTTAGACCTCACACTAGGACTGGTCATAGTGGCTGGAAACTAACAAAGGCTGAGAGATTACCCTACTCGGGGATTAGGCGTCTCGAGTGGAGCTGACCGCTCTCTCCCCACGGATTATACCGGCATCACTGCCGCCATCTGGTGTCAGAACTCGGTACCAATTCCCTTTCGAGCAGAAAGGCTGTATGTCCATGGGCGAACCCACGATTATTTCACCAGCCCATGAGCTACGCTACTTAAAACAAACATTCTTGAGGCCCCCATTTGAATCAGGATTTTCTTGATCCCAGAATACTGACTGATGCTTGGTATAGAGATTGTTATGAAGTTGTGGTAGTATAATAACGGTATCAAAGGATGTCACGAACAAATTCTAGACGAACATGTATTATGGTCACCGGGTCTCCCACCAAGTGACACTGTTTTTCTTGGCACGCTGATAAAGAAAGACCACACACTAATTGTTAGGTTAAATTCAAAGAACCTATCGATAAAGAACTCCCTTCATAACACATGTTAATCAGTCAGTCTATTTGTAGTGATACGCGAACCTACGAAATATCAATCTGTACCTAATACCGCCGCTGCTGAGAGAAATGTTATATTTGTAGAAAAAATTTACAATTTGATATTTGAATTATTATGAAATATACTAGAGCTATTAATCATATATAAATAACAATTAATGGTTATATATCTATATGATATCCTGTAAATATTACAACGCAGCAATCTACTTGTGATCAACGAAACTTAAAGTCTTAAGGCATCAATAAAGAAATTTCTAAAAAAATGTGTGTGTCATGAGGAGTGTCATCTGTAAAAATAAGTGCCTTTGGGTTTCTGCCTAGGAATCAACCTATAGTCATGTTACTGTACATGCAGCCCTCCCTCTAAACATGCTGTCCCTTGTATAACTTCCCAATCCGCTTTAATGTACCCAGGTGGCAGTCGACAGCTCACGACTAACAGTACACCTGAATACATACTGCCATGTAAGACATTACATGTATCCGAAAACCAGTGAGTGGAATTATCAGTCAGGTCAGGACGGTAATGTGATTTATTACCCACCTAATACGGAGTTTCCATGCTAAACCTATGGAGCCTACAGATCGCTTCTGAGTAGAATACGGACCTCCGGAATCTCCTAGGAGAATACGGCTTTTTTTTGGCCACCTGACGGTCATTATAGGAACTAATTTATAATGAATTCCACCCACGGCGCTTGGGTGGAATTTCTAATTATTTACAAGATTTTTCCCCCTAATAATTACTCGAAGGGTGAGTAATAAATACAGCATTACCATGATTTCGATCTATGTGTCCGTATTCTCCTTGTGTAGTTGACACTACGTAATACAAGTTTTACTACACGTCAACTACGCGGAGAATACGGCCACTCAGATCGAAATCATGATAATATTGTGTATGTCTCCACATGCCGACTAAAAACCCACCGATAGAATTCACGCTGAACATAAGTCGGCCAGTGGTTCTGCTTGTGAAAGATCGATGGTACATACATGTAATTGGTGATCTGCACTGCAAAAATGTGCTGGATGCTCACCGACTTTTGGTAGTTAAATGCAAAGCAACACCGATCAATTCAATGTGCTTTGATTTCGTCAGTGGGTGAAGAAGTCGGTTGGTGGTGCCATATTTTATGAGGCAGGAGACTGTATCTGAAAAACTCATTTCGTATGAGAGGTTATACTTTGCCTAAATAAATAAAAAAAAGAAAAAAAAAGATCGTTGACCATTTCTGTTTCCATCTGAGGATTATTGCACTAGATGTGCGAAATGCCATGATTGGTGGTCATAATCGGCAGGAGGAAATGCCACATATGGCACCACCGAACGATTTTTTGTACCGCCGATGAAATCAAACCAGGTTGAGTTCATTGGTAGTGGAACAAACTTGAGGGTAAAAAATCGGTTGGTGACGATAATTTCCCCCCAAATAAAACCACCGACCGACCTTTGTACAGGGTGCATATAATCGGTGTCATTTTCGTCGGTAAGAGGAAAGGTCACATAAGTGTGTCGTGGAAAACAAGGCCCAGAACAAGACAAATTAGCATCTTTTAGGGATATTATAGAGGAAACCCATGAAAGTTTAGGGTCTGAACTCGTATCCCATCGAGTTTGAATCACATAGTAGTTCACAAGGCGAAGCCGCGTGAATTACTATGTGATTCAAATGAGATGGGATCGGGCTCTGATCAAAAGCTTGAATGGGTTTCTGAATTTATCTCACCCTTAACATTGACTAATGAGCTAACATTTGTGACATTATCCCCCATTGGATATTTTTCCTAAATATCTAATGGGCGTTAGATACGAGTTCCCAATGTTAAGTCTATGGAGAAAAAATATCTGGGGTGAGATAAATCAACAGACTGATGTATAATATGAAATTCTGTCATAAGTTAGTCATTATAACAAGCCATGCAAAACGTAACGCCTTTCTTACCAAGGGGAACATTATCCATTGATGCTGGTCATACAATAACTATGGGTTTTCTCCGAACAATAAAAATTGTTATGAAGATTGTCAATCAGTGCTTAAAAGTAGCATTCCCACTAAGGAATACATAAAGCATGTCTACTTAGAATTTCTAAAATTTGTTACCCCCCTCACTATAGTGTATGCAATGGAACAAAGTAGGAGCATAGACAAAATTCCCGATATTTTCAACCCCCCCCCCCCAGTGCGTACATATTTTAAGAATAATACCTAAAGACGTGTATAACATTAAAAAAAAGCTACTGAAAAAAATTCGACGACTCAGAAAGGGGAAGGGAGGAAGAATAAATGTGGATGGCGTAGAAGTGGAGATGGAGAGATGAGAATTATACATTACTATTGATTGAGCACCTTCCACAGACATGCATGATAACAATGTAATGTTAAAGCAAGTGAATATACCTAAATGACTCTATATGAATATCATATTCAAAAACTTATCACATCGCCATCACGTCTGGAACATGATCACATTAATGGGATTTTTTAACCCTTACCGTCCCCCAGGCCTACATCATAAATCAAGGTGAATGTAGCACCTGTTCAGATATCGTCCTGGATGGGTGAATTTCCGCCCTCAAGTTTAATCTTAATCTAATCTCTGTGGTGATCTGTAAACAGTAAAGGTGACTTGATACATATTCAGGACACTTCCTGGTCTGATGACTCTACGACCGATACGATATCACACTTCACACTGCAGTTTAATGATCTTTTGTATATGATCAAGACAAAAATATAATGCATATATCCATACGTTCTATTTCACCCCCGGTACTTTTGTCCCTCAGGCTTAACGCTGGTAACTCGTTCTCCATACCCCTACAAGTTTTATAGTCCGTTCTCCATTGTATACGACATCATATATCCAGTATGCCATCCATTCTTTTAGTATGTTCAGGGGTGAAATAAATTCAGAAAGCGACTCGTTTTGTCAAAGTCGTTGTTCTCCAACCTGTTGGAATGCTACGCGATATTCACTTCAACGCGTTCATTTCACTCCACGTTAAACTCACGGAGAACAACGACTTTGACCAAAGCTTGTTGGTTTCTTCTTTATTGATACATTATCTAGCAGATCGAATGTATCGATAAACATAATTACTGCATGCTAGTTTTTCTGCCTCACAAGATATTAGTTTTATGAGTTTTTCACTATTTCTGACAGTCTGATAACATATTTTTCTACTATTGTGAATGGCTGGAGCTTTCTAAGATGAATGTGTAGGGCAGTAATTGGACAAAACCCATCTGTATGACAGCTTGTAAACCATATGGTCACGTCTTTACATGTCATTGAATTGATTGAATTCAATACGTAGCTGGAGTTAATTAATGTAAATATTTAATGACTGTTTCATTTAAACAATGATGACAGGCTTTTCCTATAGGTCAGGTAGGTATATTAGGGACTATGGTGGGATCCGGATTCAAATAGTGTTTCCCTAAAAATTCTTATAGATTGACATGTGCTGCATATATAATTAGTTTAAGAAAGCATTTGTTTGTAGATAATAACTAAAGGAAAAACATTGTCTAAAATTATAATATAACAATATTGCATCATCTCCAACCAAGCCTTAGTTCTCTATTTTCTGCCTACCACAACAATGCTATAACATATGGCGCATATTACAAAAAGGGGCTTTTTGCTACTTTTCTAATTTGATAACAAAACAGTCCATTTTGACATCTACTATGAGTACAATAAAAGTTAAGGTATCAAAATGATCCTCAAACAAATCTCTACTTGATTAAACTGGGCTTTGGTTTTGCTTCCATATGGAATTCTATGGAATCTTCACCGATATTCTAGAAGGTCAACATTTTGCCTAACTTTTAGCATGATTTCATAGAAAATGTGTCAAAAATAAAAACAGATAAATTACCTCAATAAATTCAAAATATATATGAAAATAAAGCCCATAATCTCTGGTTTAATATGGTACCATTTTTTAATCTGTATCTTTTTTACAGCCTAAGTTATGAGAACTTTTGTATAGCAAGTCAAAAATAACTAGTTTTCAGTCCCCAATATGGTTGCGAGGCCTATAGCGACCAGTATTTGTAAATAATACATAGCCGTTGTTTCTCGTCACACAACGTGCTCTATTCGGCCTTCATACTAGGGGGAAACTATGTTCCGGTGGGAATAAGTCAAAGTTACGAGGTAAGGTTGAAAAAATTACTGCCCAAGGCGTAGCCGCGGGCAGTAATTTTTCCAAACCTTACCGAGTAACTTTGACTTATTTCCACTGGTACGTGGTTTCCCTATTCCTATATACCTTCAATTGTCGGCTAATATCGATAAAAACCGAACGTCTGAACGTCAACCTGTGCAGTAAACGTCAACCTGGGCAGTAACTTCAACCTGGGCAGTAAGCAAAAGTTATTCCACCCCCAGCAGCGTTAAGTAATCATAGATTGTTCGCTCATAGGTATATAGGAATAGAAGTTATGCCGGGGACACACAAAGCGAGTCAAGGCGGCCATCTCCGGAATCGCCAATACAAAATGACATATATATATATATATATATATATATAAGATATTATTTCAAAGTAATATCGTCCACCCATAATTTAGCGTATCGGAAGCAACATCCAGGCAAAATATGAAATTATAGCTCACATACACGCCATTTTGTGTTGGCATTACTCTCATGTTAGTCTAGGAAACTGGAGCTGTTGTGCTTAATGGGAAGTGAATTCAGCAGTGACTGCCTCCCTGTCTTTTTTAGATAGAATTACAGAATTTCCCAATACAATGGTTGTGAACATGGCTATTACGACTCAAGCTAATGGCGGACATATTTTTGGAAAAACCTTTCTCTGGTGAGAATGCTGGGAGGAATGGAGGGCTCTATCCGGGTGTGGGTGTGGGTGTGGGTGTGGGTGTGGGTGTGGGTGTGGGTGTGGGTGTGGGTGTGGGGTGTCATATTTGTCATTAGTAGGATTTAGTTTTATATATGCGTCTCGTATTCCAATTAATGGCGGACATGTGAATAGGTTTTGCACTTGTTGCTCTCGACACTCCGTGTGGCAATAATGGTCCTGAATGGGAAGACTTGTTTCCATAGAAATGCCGCCCCCCCACCCAGCTGACTTAGTCTTCCCAATACAATCACCTGCTACACCAGTTAATATGCTTTTGCACTCAGCAAAATTCAGGTTGATATTTGAGTGCAGGAATATTTGAACTATAACAGTCTACCCTCAGTACCACTACCTCTAACCTTTGCTTACTTAAAAAAAAGTATGAAAACTCCTATGTATACCTACAATAGAGCCATATACCTTTATAATACAAAAATCGCCTCCTACGTGTACCTATAATGTGGTATATACCATAGAGTGAAACACCGACTACATTTAAAATGACTATGTCTGTGCCGAAATGATATCTTTGTACATCTCCTTCGCATACTATATATATATAGTGCAACTGAAACGTCAATAAAAATATCTTTGAAAAAAATATAACAACCCAAACACAAGATTCTGAATGGGTCAGTAGATTAGATTGATTTTGTATTTTGGTGAAACAATAGGTTGGGAGATTTGCTCATCGATACTTAATCTGTGAGTTGAGGCCTGATAGAAAAATCGTATCATGAAGACCAGTTGATCGGACCAACGAGTATACAGAGAGCTTTTTCTGTACTCGTTGAGCAGACTGAACAAGATGAGGAGTTATATAGATTCCAGTTCGAAGCTTGCTTGGTAGGTGGCAGCAGTTATATGTTCATACAGTACAAGTTCGCGCTCCAGTGTACCAGAAGTGTTTGCCGGGTGACTTTTAGAAGTATAAGCCTTGAAGTGATTTGTGAATGATACTAAGAAAGGAATTGATAAGTATTTGGTCTGTGTCCCCGTTCACCATCGAGTTTGGAGCATGTAGTAATATGAACGAGGCGATAGCCGAGCGAATATTCCGAAGCGCTCCAAATGAGATGTTGAACACAAATATAAATCAGAAACATATTCACAAACACGAATATGTTTCTGATTCTATCTGTTCATCGCCCATTGAATATGAGTTACCATACTCGCAAGCCTGTTGAGTACGAGCTCCTAACGTTAATCCTATGGACATTCATATAAGGCTAAGATAAAACCTGAGATCCCACTTACCTCGTGATATACAAGGTAAATTCTTAATAAATTTAGCAGCACATAATTGTGTAATCCTCCTACAAACCATCACATTTCAAGGGAAATGAAAAACGTAATCATAAGTGTGAGTCAATTGTAAGTTTCCTAAATTTAATTCTCGTAAAACAAAAGCAGCTATTTTTTTCAATGAAGAACGCAATAAAACCTGACCTATATTTCATTTTACCCCCATCAGAAGCAGAATAAACATAGTTAGATTCTTCCGGAAACAAATATTGTTGCACAGGCTCATACCCGTATTGTCTGCGCTGTACGACAGAGAGCCGAACCAACAACAACTGGGGATTACCTGCACGTTTTCTATTCCCACCAACAATATTATTCAGACCACAGCTCTGCTTTTCTACAAAATTATGAAGGACTTGGAGCAGAAATAGCCGCTGGTGTGTTTTGTTGTAGGTGACTGTATCAACATATCAACGAATTAAGAGTTAATTCGGAGGCCCATGCTAACGCGGACACCTCAGCCACCAGCGAATAAAAACATGGATGGCGGTCAGGTACACGGTCTCCATTTCCCATGGCCAATTGCAAACATAATGACGTAATTTATGCACCCCTCCTAGACGATACAATCTTGGGACCTGCCAGTTTTCTCTTTCTACATCATAAACATGGCGCGATCTTAAGCCCATAAGACATCGATATATATCACCGATTCTCACCAAACCGATCGGTGATGAGAATCGGAAATAAAATGTCGATGTCGTATGTATCTTTATTAGATGAAATAAGTTTCGAACTAGATAATTCGAAGCCAAAATCTAGGATTCAGCATAATGCATGTGATTGTGTCTTGGAATCCTTTTGATGAATGTCTGAATATCTCTATATATTCTCGTGTATTGTTTTAGATGCATGTAAATTATTGGAATGATGCTAATACATTGATCAACTTTAAATGGTGCCAAATTACCATGAGTTAATCATGTAGCAATAGGTTGTCTGCCTATAAAGATCTCCATCTCTATAGTTTGAAGCCATGTACCCCTTGAAGTCTAAACACCCGGGCTACCATTTGTATCAATCTTGGAACACCTTATGCTGTATGGATTATGGCAAGTATTTGTATGAAACGTTCATCGATCTAACGAACCGATTTGTCCAGATATTGTAATTCATCACTTTAAAAAAATATGATGTATTCCATAATTTAATAGCCTGACCTACAACAGCACCTGCCCGTTACAGAAAATAATTGGAAATATTTTTGACATGCATACACCATTGGTATCATTTCAAACCATAATCCGTAAAAAGTGAAAGTCACAGTATCATATCAGGGTAGTTATTAAGCCCATTGCCGGTACGACGAATACATTTGTGATTCGAATTAGATAAGATAAAGCACTATTTCTAATTATAGAATTACATACTATACTCAACAATTTCAGCATTAGAGGGAAACTATGTTCCGGTGGGAATAAGTCAAAGTTACGAGGTAAGGCTTGGAAAAATTACTGCCCACGGCTACGCCTTGGGCAGAAACTTTTCCAAGCCTTACCGAGTTACTTTGACTTATTTCCACTGTCACGTGGTTTCCCTATTCCTGTATACCTTCAATTGTCGGCTAATATCGATAAAAACCGAAGGACTCTGAACGTCAACCTGGGCAGTAAACGTCAACCTGGGCAGTGAACGTCAACCTGGGCAGTAAACGTCAACCTGGGCAGTAACTTCAACCTGGGCAGTAAACAAAAGTTATTCCACCCCCGTAGCGTTAAGTAATCATAGGTTGTTCGCTCATAGGTGTATAGGAATAGTGGATAATGGTAGAGATGTTCATTACGTTTAAGGCTAATCGAAATAGAGTCTAATGTGGCGGTTAACGGTTAACGATTTTCTTTCTCCAACTTTACACAATATGGCGCCATCCACCGACTTTCTGTACGACCGACAAAATCAAACCAGGCCGAAGTCATCGGGAGTGGGATGTACTTGAGAGTCAAAAATCGGTCGGTGACCACCTCAATTCTACAAGAAAACAGCGTTTTTGCTGATCGCCACCGATTATGCTCACAGATAATTTCTCAAATAGACCCAACAACCGACTTTTGTACTGAGTACATATTATCGATGGCCTTTTCGTCGGAAGGTGGAAACAACACATTCAAACATGCTGAGAGATCGACCACAACATGAAGTTGGGTGTTTGGCCGGGTTTACTCTATTAGGATAATGTTGGTTGTGCCAGAACTGTGAGGCTAGAGTGAGTGTCTCCTCCACTGCCAAACCCGCCCAGACAAGTAGCAATCTGCCAGATCCAAGAAAATAAATACAGTTGCTATTTGAAGGAAACGTTTGCCTAATCTACATTGGAGTACATTTTAATATGATAGCTAAGGCATTCGCAAGAGGAAGAGATAGAACAGGGAATGACTATGAAATATGAAGATATTGTTTTCAATGATCTGGGATTGAGATATGTTATTCTTCTAAAATGATTTATATTGTGTCAATGGAGGATTATAGGTCTCCCAGCAGAAATGTTGAATAATGAAATGTCATATGATTTAGATTGGAAATAAAAAGAAACACAGGTCTTCGTTAGCTGCGTTAATCCCCCCAAAATGAATCATTCAAAATATTAAAGATATGGATATGATATATTGATAATTCTGCTTCCTATTGGAAAAAATATTATGGTATTGTTATCATCTGAATAACCATTGATTGACATCTGCATGAAATTTCACTGGCTATTTGTAATTGATTTTGTAAAATATCTTCTCAAACTCTGTATACAGTTCTTTTACCTGAAGGTATAACTGAAGCAGGTAGCACCATGTATGAACAACAGTAAATCATTCCTATTACAAAGAAAGTGGATACAAAGTCAACAACCGTGACCACCAACCCCATTTATCAAGGCCCCAATCAGAGATCATTCATGAGCTCCTAGTTAGGACCAGGTAGCTTGTTTAAGGGATACAATTCTCTTTAAGCTATTTTCCACTGGCTGACTATTTGTCACCGATCTGTAGTCGGGAACCACCGATTAATTAAGGAAAACCGACGCCAGATCGAATGCTGAGAAGCATTAACTGATTAATTGTGCATAGATTATACTATGCTATCACCGAACGACTTCAGTTGGAATGGACCTATCAAATGCAGTAGAAACAAGGCATACACTTTTCCCTCACCGCTTTTTTAGACACAGATGTGAAGTCGTTGACGACCACCGACCAACTTTTTGGAGAACCCATTAAATCGGTGCCGTTTTCGTTGGCCAGTGGAAAATATTTTTTACAGTTTAGGGAGTTTTGCTTCATTCATTTTTCAAATCATATTTACCAATTAAACAGTAAGGCAGTAGAGAAGGAATAACGACCGGTGGCATAAACCTATCTCATCATTGCACGCCGGTGTTATTCACATCGTTATCTCACCCCTGGTACAAGCTTAGCAATAGAAATAACATTAGAAAAAAATACTCAACGATCACCCCAGTAAAGTAACTATACTCCTCCACGGCCGTGGCGTAGTGAATGTGAGATGACGTCATATGGATTTGCTAAGTATATTTTAACTATTTTGATGTTGTGATGCTATCTAATGGCAGAGAAAGGAGTGAGATATATCCAGAACCACACTCGAATCGTAAAATACACAATACTCCACTAGTTTGGATGTACCGTAATCGTCACTCGGCTTCGCCTCGATGACGACTTTGGCCCATCCAAACTCGTGGAGTATTGTGTATTTATACGATTCTCGATGTAGTTCTATATAATTATCAAACTCTCCTGTGACAATGGCAGTGCAATACACTATTTTTCTAAGAAGGTGTTTCATATTACGTCACTGTGCAGGTTTCTGGCTTCTCATAGAATTGGAAACCATTCATTCATGAAAATTACACCAGGGCTGAAATGATGGATTAGTCCTTGGATTTACAGATTTACCGACCAATGTAAGTATTAGAGGAGAATTAATATAATAGCATTAGGCCTAAGCACAGCCCCCAGCCAGGATGTGGGTTGGGGGTCAGTGTTACACGTCAGCCCTGCTCTATGTATCTGTGATATGTGTGACTCTGGCAAATAATAATGAAAATATATATGTGCATTTATCCACCACCAATTACGGAGTCTCTATAGAAAACGCATTGGGTGTGTGTATTTTGCAAGTAGGAGATTACCGAGGCCTCTCCTACTTGTAAAATTAGGAGAGTCCCCATAATGTCAACTGGCTCCTAGCGAGTGAAACGGGAGCTAATTTATCAATCGAGTATCAAATCTTTGGAAATATTAGAACCAGTAATTAATAGCGACAAATGGGAGTTAATTTATACGACATTAACTGACTTCAAATAAAAACGGTCTTAATATCCTCGGGTCAGACTCTACGTAACATCCTCTGAAACAAGTTAATATTGTGTATGCATTGCATATGAGTATTGGTGTATTTTGTTAAAAAAAAAAAAAAAAAAAATCTGATATCAAATTGAAATGCAACCGTGGTGGTAAAAAATAATTGAGATGTTCTTCCTCATCTGTCTTGCACTCATATGTTTAAATCATTGTGATACCTGAAACTATGAAACATCAATTACTAGATGGTATTGTAAAACCAATGTCACACTGTGGTCTGTCCTTTAACTCCCAATGTATGTTTGTGATACCTAAAAATGTAACACCTCAAGTGCCATTGGATGAAAAGTCCTGTTCGTTATCTCACCCAGGTATTTTTGTCCCGTTCTCCATGCCCCTACCAGTACTAATAGTCCGTTCCCTATGGTCATGTGATTCGTCAACTCGTTTGGATGCTATGTGATATTCCCTCGGCTTTGCCTTGTTCATATTGCTCCACGTCAAACTCATGGAGAACTAGGACTTTGACCAAAAACTTGTTGGTTTCTTCTTTGCCATGCATCTCTTTCAAATATTGTCTGAACATGAGCCATTCAACCATCCCGAAATTTCTTTGATTTTTAGCACACAACAAGAAGAGCACTATATATTTAAAATCGAGATCCATGGTTTACTTCTGCACATGCCCATGTCCTGTACTAGAGAAAAACTATGTTCCGGTGGGAATAAGTCAAAGTTACTCGGTAAGGCTTGGAAAAATTACTGCCCAAGGCCTTGGCCGCGGGCAGTAATTTTTCCAAGCCTTACCGAGTAACTTTGACTTATTTCCACTGGTACGTGGTTTCTCTATTCCTATATACCTTCAGTTGTCGGCTAATATCGATAAAAACAGAACGTCTCTGAACGTCAACCTAGGCAGTAAACGTCAACCTGGGCAGTAAACGTCAACCTGGGCAGTAACTTCAACCTGGGCAGTAAACAAAAGTTATTCCACCCCCAGCAGCGTTAAGTAATCGTAGGTTGTTCGCTCATAGGTATATAGGAATAACTGTTACCGTCATTTTACGTTCTGTCTCTGTGCATGTCCAGCTCCTTCAATGGCTTTTCTCCATAAGCTGTCACTTTTAATTTATAGTAGTATACTTGAAAATTAAAACAATATACTGAAATGTTTATGAATCAATCAAGCAACGGATGAGAAAATAAGATACCCAAGCCGATTCTAGAGGTTCTGGTACAAATTATTAGACGGTTTGTTAAATGACTCTAATCTAAACTGAAATAACTAATACAAGTACAACAGCTAAGATCAACTCCATATTGCTGTCCTGTTCTAATATGCCCCTGTCCGCCCAGTTCGTCTTGTTAATTATACCTGCTAAAACAGAGCTGCCGCTTTATTCAGTTAAATTATGAAGGTATAATGAGGCTATATATTGTTCAACTATGGTTAAACACATGTATCACTATTTATAAAGAGTCATTATTCAACAGTGGAATGGGCACGTGTCGCAGGGTCGTTGGATTGTATATATGTAAATTAGATCATAAGAAAAAGTTCTGTATTGGAAAAGAAATTACTAGTATAATAGAACAAAACTCGTATGATAAAGTGTCCTATCTACAGAATACGTATAGGAAAACCAACTGCATTTGTTATGATTTTTAGCCTCCGCTACATTCTAAGACAGAAAATACAGATTGTATCGCAATCGATTGTAGACTAACAGTGACCGTGTATCACTATTGAAGCAGGATTGAAATGTGTATACCTGTACTTAACAGAAAGATCAATCCTGAAATATAAAGGAAAATGCTGCTTGATTGCTATATTATCCCAGCTTGCGCTTGACAGCTTCATAAATAATTGATCGAAGACATTTGGATCTTATTTAACTTTGAATATACCTTCATGATAATATATGTAAACGTACTAGATAATTCATAGAATGTTATAGCAAAAGTTACTTAATTTGGTACCCGAGGAAACCCTGGGCGCGAAATGGTAGTTAGGTCTGCAATGTACGAAGAATGAATGTAATCTATGGAGGTAATGCAGCTGCATGCAAACATATTGTTTTTTCCACGCAATGAATGTTCACGTAACATTCGCTCGGATCTTTTATGGAGACCATGAACTCTGTAACCTTTCTGAGACCTGTTACAGATCGGAGACCAATATGATTCTGGGTCGTCTTACCTGGCCACATTCTCTCCATGAAACTTTAAAGCCAAAGCCTCTACCGCATTATGGATTAGTTTATGATCACTGAAGCCCGACCAGTTTTAAATATTTAACAATTCTTTTAAACTGGCGAATGCTTTAGGAGGGCTATGAGTGTGAAGGCAGGCGGGGCTGACAGATATGGTTGGATGGTACAGCATGGAGAGTGAGGCCTGCAGGGTGGGGCAAGGGCAGCCAGGGCTGTGAGGTGGGGTGTATACGGACAGCGACCTTTTATGGTCGATCTACAATTAATGAATCACAGATTGGTCTGGCACTAGCTGTGCTTCAATATCATGACACTCGTCATCATATGCTATCACTTATACATATATCTTAGTATATATGTATACATTTACTAAGTCGAATGGGAATCATTCATGAGGGTACTCTCAAATATGCAATGTTATGGCTTATTTTACTACCAGAACCATAAACATAAAGATTGTACCCAACATTAACGCAGCATTTATTATCTTTTCATGAAAAACATTGATCCCTTTTTGAGCTAGAAAATTGTTATGTGAAAATAGGCTTCTGGAGACTTTATAAATTGTCACCAATTTCGATTTAATGGAAAATGTCAAAAGGGTATAACACTTTGGCTTCGTCCATAGGAATCATACGCCGTGTTCGGCAGGCCTTAGGGAATGGCGTTCAACACTTGTACGGTGCTGTTGTCAATCTATCTATTTTTTTAATGGTAGGATTACCATACAACTGCAATATATAAGACGATGCTAGCCCATGATACCCACAATTAACATATTTTAACTGATTTTGTCTTTATTCTAATCACTGAAGGAACATGAATGGTACCACACATTGATATCATTAAGGTATGCATATAACATCTGCATATTCTTTAAATATTGTCAATTACTTGAAGTCTCTAATTGATACTAAGTAACGTTATAAATGCCATTTGGCATTCCACTAATCGCCCATTGTAGCCAACGTGTTAGTCGAATTGCGCGCAGGAGAGAGTTAGGCCCGGCGTCCACCTACTACGATATGGCTCCGATATGGTCTACGATGGACATTCAGATGAGAAATCAAAATCGCGTCGGAAGGTCACCTAATATCGGGGCAGTTGACCACGTTTCTGCGATTAGTCACTGATAGAAATCCCATACAATGCGTGGTGGATTGGCGTGTCTAGACAGATGTCTACGATTTTGCACCTTCCCGATATGTCTCTGATATTTGCTTTTTGTATCGGTGCCATATCGGTAGCTCTAAATTTCTATTGTAGTAGGTGGACGCCAGGCCTTACACCCTCCACCCCTCACTCCAGCCTGGTGACATGGGCCTCGCGCTCCTTCCACTCTTTTTATCGGATTTAAGGACTGGATATGTACTCTTCCATCCACCCACCCTACATTAAAAAAAACAACGCCTCTCAAACTCTCTCCCCTACGCCATTCAAAGAGCTTCAATCTTCAGTAATCCACGAACCTGAACTACCTTCCGTAGACTCCACTTGTATTTCTTCGTATTTTGACAAAAATATCTCCACTCCTATCCACGTTAGTCATCATACTTAATTATGTCACGTCTCTATAATTGTCCAAATTCTACATTTCAATAAGTACAGTCTTTGTATAAGGAAACCGGAACCATCATATTATTGGAGATTGCCAAAGGTGTCATGGACACCACAGAAAAATTGAAAAATAGTATTTGGTCCCTCCCAGTAGGTATACAGTTCCAGATGTACATATGTTTGTCATGACATCATCTCCTTTGAGCAGTCACTGAACATACATTTCTAGGATCAATCTTGAGAATGCTCTTCACTGAATTCTGCTTTAAGAACTATTCATAGAAGATGATATGATATTCATTGTAAGCGAATTGTAAAATTCGAAAGCAATAACAATGTTTTTAAAAAAATGATTACATGTTTTTATTAACACCGTGGACCCAATAATGACAATTTTTCGAATGGAAAATTATGAACTTTATATATATTCCCCAATGCTAATCGTAGTGACCGACAGCAAATGCCAATTAATTACACAGCATGAACTCTTTCTACTAAAAATATTAGTCATAGTATGGTGTGGTAAATATTCATAGATGTTAAATACTAAACACTTGCTTCCGTGTGGCCAGGCTTGCACACCTGTGCGAAGTGACGGATCCATTTTTAAATGTTCAGGAATAGAATACTTCCTATATCACCTGTGTAGAAGATAAATGTCCCCCACTCTTGCAATGGCACTCTTGCATATCCCACTACACTAAAACTCAGGACTTCCAGCCTATATTGTACATCTAAAGGCTAGAATTAATAGCGTATGCTTTTAAGGTACGATAGTTGAGAACTTCTCTGTGAGAGCACTTCTGTGAAAGAGGACTTCTGTTGAAGGCCATTTTGATACTAGGATAAAGAACACAACAGAAAAATATACTTGTATATGGGCAGCACTGAAAGTGTTGCGACGATTCCATCGAATCAGTGTGGCATACCCATGGAATCTGTTGCGATTGTATACCATGGATCCGTCGCAGTTAAGCCCATAAGACAGCGACAATTTCCACAGATTCTCACCGATCCGATCGCCGATTATAATCGGGAACAAGAATGTCGCTGTCTTAAGCCTATAAGACAGCGACCCGACCATTGTGCCCGATCACACCTTTGCCCGACCAATCCGTCGGGTCGGGCAGAATCGGGTCGCTGTACGCACTTCACAGACCAGATTTTAATCGGGTCGGGCATTACTTGCCTTGGGGTAATGACCGACTCTGCCCGACCTTAATCGTGTCGCTGTACGCACTTCACCGACTGTTCCCGATTCTGAGCAGGCCGTTTGAATAGCGATGCTACCTATCCCCTAGTCCGATTTACAAGTGCCTTATATCGATTTGTAGGGCAAAAATAATTGTGAAAACCGTTTCCCGATTTCTTAATTGGATCCGAAGTTATTAAACTTTTAATTATTTTCTATGATTCCACACCAGCGGCCCGTGGCTCACCCAGGCTCGGCTCCTGGCGGCTCTCTCTGATCTCAATCAGGTCGCTGTACAAGGTCATAAAGTGGAGATGTGTGATCGGGAAGCATTGCAAAGGGTATAAGACAGCGACATTCATGTTCCCGATTATAATCGGTGATCGGATCGGTGAGAATCTGTGGAAAATGTCGCTGTCTTATGGGCTTTATACCCTCAATGCCAATTGCCGATCACACCTTTCCACTTTATGACCTTGTTCAGTGAACCGAGTGAGATCAAAGAGAGCCGCCGGGAGCCGAGCCGTGGTGAGCCATGGGCCGCTGGTGTGGATTCATAGAAAATAACTCAAAGTTTAATAACTTTTGATCCAAATAAGATATTGGAAATCAGTTTTCAGATTCACCATCGCCTCTATCTCCCCTACAAATCTATATAAGGCACTTGTAAATCGGACTAGGGGATGGGTAGAATTGCTGTTGGAACGGCCTACTCAGAATCGGGAACAGTCGGTGAAGTGCGTACAGCGACACGATTAAGGTCGGGCAGAGTCGGTCATTACCCCCACGCTAGTAATGCCCGACCCGATTAAAATCGGGTCTGTGAAGTGCGTACAGCGACCCGATTCTGACCGACCCGATGGATTCGTCGGGCAAAGGTGTGATCGGGCAAAATGGTCGGGTCGCTGTCTTATAGGCTTAAGGGTACTAAAAAGAGGTCGATTGGTCATTTATTGCCCCATAAAATATGTGCGACGATCGCATCGCACCAGTGGAGCTGGGCACCAAGGAACAGCTAATGTGGCGTTTCCACCTGCCGATAATGACCCCCAATCATGGCATTTCACATCGCTGACCGACTATGCAACACGTTTATTGCAATAATCGTCAGGTTGAAAAAGAAATGGTCTACAATCTTTCTCTCCCACCTTATGCAATTCAGCACCACCGACCGACCTCTGCACCCAATTCAAAGCGAATTGATTTAATCGGTGATGCTCTGCATTTTACTACCAAAAGTCGGTCAGCATTCTTGAAGTGCAGGTCACCGATTTCAGTCGGCAGGTGGAAACGCCGCATAAGACCGTATCAAGGCGAGACAAGGTGAGCGGAAAACAATGAGTTGCAGCTTAAGATTTATATCAAAGCACTCTAGCCGCAGGCCACACCTCTCCCGCCAACTCATCATGGCTTATAGTTCATAATGGTGGCACCCCGCCGTGCATTATTCTTGTTCTAATGCCAACTCCCAAGTCGGTAATGCATTCATCTTTCATGATATATTGTGATAGAATTATGTCCATTCCTCTCTGAGTGGACAAAAAAAAACACACAAAAAGTTGCAAAAACTTGTATGCAGTAGGTGCTTCGCGGGACCTGCCTTCATATGAATAGTGAAGACTGGGTGGTGGTGGTGATGGGGGTGTCTGAAACGGAGACATCCCCCATAGCGGGTAGCCCTCCTATAGATCAACTACACGCATTGATAATTCATCGTTCTACACCACTGATCACCAACAACATGCTCGTTTGGATACGCCTCAGTTGTCACATGATTTTTAATAATGCAGACCCTGTTTGGGTCCCCCGTGACCCTGTGTGCGCGCGTGTGTGTGTGTGGTAGTTCGACCTCATGGGGAGACACGCAGGGTGAGGTCGGCGACGATATGTCTATACCATGCACTTATGCCCCTCTTTATCTCACCCCTGGTATTTTACACCCCCCCCCCCTAGACTTAGCACTGGGATCTCGTATCCAACACCCATTGAGTATTTAGAAAAAATTCTCAATGGGGGGATTATGTCACAAGAATTAGCCCATTAGTCAATGTGAAGGTTTAGATAATTTCAGAAACCTATTCAAATTTAGGGGCAGAGCTCGATCCAACCTTTTTTAATCACTATGTAATTCACGCAGCTTCGTCTTGTGAATTATTATGCGATTCAAACTCGATGGGATACGAGCTCTGACCCTAAACTAAGGTTTCCTCTATAGTATATGTGAGCATTACAATCTAACATATTGTCATATTTAGGTACGCACTATTTTTCAGTAAGCACTATTTTCCCATATGGGCGCTTTATCGGAACCGGGAGCATACAACATATACGTATGCTCTGAGTAAATAGATACACGCTCCCCATGTGTTTTCTATGGACACTTTATATTAGGTGGACAATAAATGTATTTGCGTAGATCCTTGTCACAATTTCGCTCTAGCTCTGACCACACGTATGACGTCACACATGACCACGTGACCAGGGTAATGCCAGTCGGTTTAAATGAGAGACGCTCGACCTTTTGTTCATGTCTCTGGTATTTTCGATGCTATAGGTGGTATTTCGTGCCGTCTCGATGACGTCACAATAACATGCACCATCTGACACCCATCTTTATAATGGCAAGGTGACCGAACACGTGATCATTCATCGTGGAACTGCGTGTAGCCTGATAGCAGTTTCCCACACATTCTATTAGAGTCTTCAACGTTTCACTGTGTTATGATCAATATATATTTTTTCATGTCCATAAATTAGGGTTTTCATGCATCTAAAACATCAAAAATATTGTCTTGTTTTCTCGTAAAGAAGGTGGTAAATGAATTAGAGAAATGTTCCGTAGAGTTTTGGAAAAATAAAAAGAACTAAGTTCACTATTAAAAAAACTATGAATAACTATGAAAAAAACTCAATGTTCTATCTGTTCTACCTTAATTCTATTCTATACATGTAATTATGTCTGTGTTGGTGTTTTTTTGTTATGTGATGTGAAACTTTTTGTAGTAATCCTCTAAAAGTGTGAGAGCCAACACAATGTATGGACTCTACCTGGCCTAGATAGTCTTGGACGACTTTTCCCTGACATATGGTTTTTATTTTGGGCCAAGTGTATAATCATATAGTAGATTATTTGAAACTAAGATGTGAAGTAACATGTACGCTGACTGAATGAATGACATGTAGCGTTGATTATTTAAAGAAACTCCATCTGGTCTAATACCAGTTAGGCCATTGCTATGTGTGAGTGTGTTCCTAAGATAGTCCATATAAGAAACACGGTGTTTCATTACTAGATTATTATGTCTCAAAAATACCGTACTGCTTTGTAAAATCGTTGTAAAATCACTGTACGGTATTGGTTGAAAATCATGTACGTGAATCCTTTATGCGTCAATAAACTAGGAGCAAATATAAAAGGTTTGAGTTAAACACAAACTATAGATAGTTTTCTGTAACCCACTTGCACCCAGTCAACTTGCCATTTCTGCGACTGCCAGAGTCTAGGATCCAAACATATCAAATACCAGTAGGTCAATGAGGTATTTCGGTCTTGAGTGATTGGTCATGGTCAGCTGGGCACAGCTCTAAGACACTGTGACACTGGCTCCCTGCTTTGTTCTTAATATCACAGTGAATATCACACAGATAGTGAAGGGATAGTTTGTATGCAGTACCCTGAAAGTCTATATGCACCTCTCTAAACTCTAAATGATGTATATAGCGCGTGCAAGCACGCTCTAAAAAGACTTGAAAAACAAATGAGAGTAGAGGAAAAACTGACCAGTCTGTGATAAGCCATGCGTAAGAGGAAGACTCTAATCCCATAACCTGGCGATGTATAACCGGTGATATTCATGTTGAATTCACATCTTATAGATGGTGTACTTTGAATCAAAAAGAAAGCAAAAGTCCACTAAACAACTAGCCAGAATCGAATTGTACAACATGAAGAACTAGCGTTCAGCTAGATATTGACTTGAAGTAAATAATAATAAAAAAAAAAAATCCCTGAATCGATTTCAGTAGTTCTGACAAACATATTAAAGGAGATAACAAGTTATTACATCTTACATTTTTGTATGAATCCCTTTTCATTGGTGATGTTCGAGTAACCTGCCTTTGCAAATAACTGAGAAATCAGGAGGAAATGGCATGTTTATCACTGATGAATGAGCTTGGAATAACAAAAAAAGGTTTGGGCTTATTCACTCTATGGAATATTTTCTGTACCTCACTTGCAGCCCGTCAACTTGCTTCTAAAACAACCTGTCTAGGATCCGAATGTCTCAAGCACCAGTAGATCAATGAGGTATTTCGGTTTCTCGTGATTGGTCATGGTCAGCTGGGCATGCCTCTGAGAACCTGAGACACTGACACTCTGCTCCTTTCCCATTATTACAAGGAATAAAAAGCAGATAGTTAAGGGAGAGAGAGGGTACTCAGAGTGGGTACTCGAAGTGATGGAAAATTAAGTTTATTGATTATGAGTTCAAAAATCATTAGAATTGCACTAATGTACCGCGGAATCTATTTCTGGAATGAACTAACGTCTAATGTACAAATAACAATTAACAAAGAAACTTTCGAGCCTATAGTATCATAGACCAATCAAGTTACAAGTACTCATGAACTGCTTAAATGCATAATATGTGATGATTAAATGAATAAATTATCATTATTCTTTACAACCTTTCCATCTTATCGACACATTATACAGAATTGAATAAATACTTACAAATACGAGATTGCCTTCTTTGCGGCCACCAACTGATATAAGGTAAAACTACATAGGAATCAGAAAATATGTTTCGTGAATGCGGTGGACTTGTCCACTGATTAACCTCCGGCCAAAACAGAGGGGAGAATACGGAAAAGAGTCCTTTGTGTACAAAATAGTGCGCAAGAATATCGGCGGTCATTTTGTCTTTTCTTTGATGAACTAAATTCGCAATATTGAATGATAAATACGATATAGGCTGGTTTCAGATAAAAGCGATCATAATCTCCTCGGACTAAATGCGTAGAAATATCATCGCATTCGCTCGAATATTACTACGCGTCTCAAGGACTACGGCCGCTTGAATCTGAAACCATTTAGTAATCAAAAGGCCTAACATTTCTATTATGGTATGATGTCGAGCCTTGCAATATGACTTTACAAGCAGAAACGAGGGAATATTTCTTTTCCCTTGACCTGGCAACAAAAATATTTCTTGAATCGTATCTCTTATATAATGCTTTGACTTTATTCTTTTTGTACTTGCTACATCACTCTCCCTCTATTCTTTTTGTTTTCAGTTTCCCCAACCGGATTTATTTAAGTAATATATATCCTTCATGATAATCGCCTTGATATGTCCCCGATCGTTGTTTATGTAAAACCGCATTAATCTAAGGTGTCAATGGAACCCAATCTTTTCACGGTGTAGGAATCCGTCCCGGGGCCTACTTCCGCCGGAAGCTGCTGTCTCCGCTGACGACTTCCGGATATTCAGTTCTTAGATGTAAACGGCAGCGCCCTCTATGCAGGCCTGACCAGGAGGTGTTGCAATAACGGTATTGCTGAGTCTGTGGCGACCCCTAAGCCTAATCCAGTCCAAACAGCAATATACAACTTATCCCTTCAGCCCCCCTCCCGGTGCCCCCCGACACGACCCAGGCGCCACTGCCCCCTGGCGGTCTGTGTTCTGATGGCGCCCCCTTGTGAGCAATGGTTTTTGGGGGTCGGGGAGGAAATGGGGGGAGGGGTACTGCCCGCAAATCCATATTAAGCTTCTTACAGAGCTCAGTTTGATACAAATCCTCTTTCTTCATCTACAGCAGATCTGCGCTTGTGGCGCGCGGACTGCCGGGGTCCGGCTCCCACACCCGCCTCGCATTTAGTAAAGCATTTAGTAATGAGAGTTGGGAAACACGGCGAGCGGCGAGTTTGTTAACACTAACGGCGTTATGTAACAGGTCTAAGCGGATATGGGACCCCCCGGCCTCATCTCCGCCCGTCTGCCTGGCACGGGCATTTCTGAAATTAATATCTTGAAAGTAATTCCTAATTAAGCCGTCTGTGGCGATATGTGCGGTCGGATCCTCGAGTGAGTCTAGAGCTCAGATTGCACTTCATATGTCCTTAACAGAGGATTGTTCTGGGGATGTTTTATAATCGGAGAATTGTATTAAATTATAACCGATTCAAATTCAGTTCGTTCGTACTGGTCTTGTTTTGATATTTTTCTCCTAACTGGAACCACAATTTGATATTGTGAAATTAGAAAACCCACCATCGGAGCTACAGCGTGCAGTTTGATGGTTTGATTTGACAATTTATTCAATGATGCCGCCATGTTAGCATTTCTTTGGACCAAATACAGGTCTAAATGATAAAAGTTGTGACACGAACTAAGAAATACCCTGACCTTACATAAGCAAAGCGTGATTTAGTACTATAAATTGTTAAAAGAAAAGTGATCCAGAAGTTAACATATATCATCAACGAGGAGGGATGTATACACATGTAAATCTTAACAATCAAAAAAAAATTACCGTAGACTCCCTTCCATCTAATAATGTGAGAACGTAGACAAAAATTCAACTGAGCGCTCTATAATATTGATCCAGATTGTAAATGCATGCATACAATAAATAATTACTTACAGATAATTCAATTGAATGTCATTAAAATTATTAATGTAATTGCATTTCTCATAGTTATAGTTACTGATCAATATAAAAACTTGCTCATTGTAAAACCGAATCTTTAATGCAATGTATGAGCGATAGGGGATCACAAATATAACCAAATACAATTTAGTTGGGAAAAGGAGATTCTAAATGCATAAGTTGCACACAATTATAATGCAACATTTCTAACGACATTAGCCAGTATCCAATCAGCTGTGCACCATAGTAATGATACGCATGTTCGATTTCTCATTCGGAAATTATCAAAAGTGTGAATCTTTAAATATGGTGAAAACTTTTCATAAACTTTATACATATTCTGTACACTTGAATTCTATGGAAGTTTTATATCGTGTAAAATTCCAATGGGTATTATTTGAAGCACGGGATGTCTGGATGAAATATATTGTCTATACTTCTTGCGCTTTTTTGAAAGTCAGGCCTGGCGTCCATCGACTACGATAAAAGTTTAGACCTACCGATATGGCACCGATACAAAAAGCAAATATCGGAGACATATCGGGAAGGGGCAAAATCGTAGACATATGTCTAGACATGCCAATCCACCACGCATTGTATGAGGTTTTTATCTGTGTCTAATCGCAGAAACGTGGTCAACTGCCCCGATATTAGGGGACCTTCCAACGCGATTTTGGATTTTTATCGTGAGGTGCATCACAGACCATATCGGAGCCATATCGTAGTAGGTGGACGCCGGGCCTTATATGATGTAATATAAACGTATATACATGTTTTACATCAGCGATCTATCTGTGAACAAAGTTTCGAGCACATGGTAACTGCGTCAATATATTCCTTACATTGACTCTGCCTATTCCTCTGTGCGATGCCACTACCTATTGCTATGACAATTATATTGTCAGTGTAAATATAGGACGGAATTGAATACAAAATAATCATATGAGATTGCCAATCCAGTTAGATTTACTTAATGAACATAGAAATTAGACCACCGATTTTCATCTATGCTTGATATTGGCAACATCATTTTCACTATTTCTAAGTCTGAGGGGGATATTAAGATACAAAAATTCCGTCGCGTTGAGAAAGGGGAGGTGCGTCATGGGAAGAGGGTACGGCATCTGAAGCGCTAGCTGTTAAAAGGTTAGTTAAATCTTCAAATTAACTACAATGGCTTTTTTCCTCAATAGGGAGCTACAGAGAAACACAGTATATCCAAATCATTCTGGTGTACACTAAATCACCTTAATGAGGATAAAGGATTTTCTTTCTATTTGGCAGGGGTGTTTACCCAGTGGAAATATGAGGATAAGGCATTGAAAAAGACATCAATAAGTCACCGAACAGTACTCAGTGACATCTTTCACCACGCCTAGTCTGACCAAAAAGAGCCAGCCAAGCAGAAGAGACTTCGGTAACATGCTTCAACAGGTTTTGTTGAAAATCGATTAAATCAAAAATAATAGATGATTGCAGACGAACCTTTCGTGAAATATCAAAGATGTTTGTCGTCAAATATCGATTAAAGAATTTTATCAAAGAAGTTCTCCTAATCATGAATGAATTGTGAACAGCTTCATGGATGTTACAAACTAAGCTCCTGACATAGTTACGGCGGGGTGTTATTATGAAACATATCTTGTGTCTCATTGGAATAGATATATTGATATTTCTACCCAGGCTAAAGCCCTTGTAGGATATAGACTTATGATTAAGATACTCTAGACACATTCTTCGGGTAATAGGATTCATATACCATATCTTCCTGGAGTGTCTCCTTAAACGGGGTAAAATGAACAGGAAAAGGCTGATTTTGTCCCAGGCCAAAGTGCCCTTCGTTATCCTGGGGTTCTACTATATTAGGCCTGGCGTCCACCTACTACGATAGAAATTTAGACCTCCCGATATGGCACCGATACCAAGAGCAAATATAAGGTCCAAAATCTAAGACATATGCCAATCCACCATGCATTGTATGGGTTTTTTATCGATGTCTAATCACAGAAACGTGATCAACTGCCCCTATATTAGGTGACCTTCCGACGCGATTTTGATTTTTTTATCGGGAGGTGCATCGTAGACCATATCGGAGCCATATCGTAGAAGGTGGACGCCGGGCCTTATGCATCGTGCCTCACATTTCGCCTTGTGACATTGGCCTACCTCTTTGGCACCCATTTTACCTCCCGACCCGACCAAAGGGCAAAGGTTGCATGAGACTTTTAATTCAGGCATGTCTGATTTTGTCCTGGCCATATAGTACCTTTTCATGCAACCCCCTGTCGGTCCCAGCTGGACGGGCTGATGGGACATGTCCCAGGCTGGTGCAATAGATGCAAGGTGCCCATGCACATACATATTTAGCAACTGCCTCAAGACCAATAAACACTTTGGGACTTCAATCCCTTTTGTGGCATAAGTTGCTGACAAAGTGCCCTTGCGACCTTGTACAAGGTACAATATCATCAAGTGTGAATTGCTCAGGACTTTTCCCCTGCGAATTTTTACTACCCCGTTTCACCACCCCCCTCCAACTGGGAGGGCATTTGTCGGAGATTTTTGACACTCTAAAAGGGAGAAATTCCAAGGAAATATCTGAGAGATCAGAGAGAGGCGTGGTTTGAGTCCCTGTACGATTGCACAACTGACCAGGTAGGTGATTTGACCCACAGATTTTCGCGCATTTTCCGCTGATTTCCGTTTGTATTCCCTATCTAATTGGATGTTACGGTGGATGTCTGTTGTTACTTGTAAACAGTGTTATGTAGGCCTGCCGTTAGTTAACTAAGTGGAAATGACCTGTGTTGTCAACCTTGACCCATCTCTGGTGTCACAAAGGGTTGTAAACAATCCTTTTGGGACTAGAACTTTCAGTAATATGTGCAATTCTGGGTCATCAGGCACCTTTGGGACTAGGTGAGTTGAATTTAGTCGATATATTTTTTTCTTGAAATCCAACGAAGCCAGACTTTTAATATGACAACTAGAGTCTCCAAGAACATCTTGGAAATGATGAACAGAGATTGCTTGCGATATGCAGCACCATTGCAACCTCCCACTTTGCAGACCACTATACATGGCAACTGTGAAGGAAAATATCCCCAATATCGCAAAGGAAGAGGTTGCCAATTACAAGTGTGTATTGGTCTCTGCCATATTTCTACACGTTGTGACTGCTGCTCCTCAGGAGGAATGCACAGAAAAACTGCGCATATCTGCCTTCCTTTTCCCCTGCCCAGACCGACAGCTGAGGTGCAGAATTCGCCGACGTTTGCCTGAAATGTGAAACCGGCGGACGCTTGCGATCCATTCCTTCTTTGCCTGAAGACGTCTGATTAAATCCCCCATACTACCGCCCCCTATCTTGATGTACATTTATCCCTAATAAAACCAATTCTAACTAAAATCAGCTTGTCTGGTTTTCTGTGGAACTGTTCAACAAACTTATCTTTTCCTTCCCATATCAAGGAAATATATCGCTAGGTGTGCATTGATCTTTACTCCAAAGTATTCCATTTATGTTACTTTTGTGTCCTACTACTTATTATTCTCCTATCTAACATCAATGCATTGATGGCATTTAAACATAAAGCCATGTTCTTCATTGATTATCAACCCTTTCCAGGAAGGAGGTTGATGGGTAGCAGTAGCTACAGGGGTAAGGGTGCCCCTGGGCAGTATATCAATTGAGAGAGAGAATGCATTTGGGCATTAAGTAGAGTGCCAGTAAAGGACCTCTTCATTGCTACAGATGAATTGAACAAATTGCTTTCCACCCTCGTATTTTTTCATATTTTATACAATCCCTCTTAGCATTCCTGTAATAGTTGAAAAAAACTCTTGAATTATTGTGAATGACTGTAGGTATTTTCGCCTATGTACATAACAAATCTATTAAGTTTATCAGTAATGTCGCTTGATAAGTAAGCAACAGCATCGAGAGTCGTAGTCACTGAAAATATGCCATGAGTTTTGGTTGTGGTTCAGATTTTATCTCACCCCTATCACTGAATGATCAGCTAACATTTGTGACATCTTTCCCCATTGAGAATTGTTTTACAATACTTCATAGGCAATGGGTAAGAATCCCCGATGTAAAGTCTATGGTGGGAAAATACCAAGGGTGAGATGATGACCGATTTGCCACATAAATATGTCACATCATGTTAAATACAGAACTGAAAGCCTGCAAGAATGTACTATCAGATAAACAGTCATAATTCAATTTCACCATATACAATAAATCCTTAACCGTTATTGCAACAACGACGCAATAAAACATTCACACTTCACGTGGTTAACCAAAGTAACTTTCAGTTGGCGGCCATCTTGGTTTACAAGCGACGCCATCTTGTCGAAGCCATCACTACGGAAACAACCAAACAATGCGGGATTGAACAAAACAACTACAACAATCCATGCATTTTATTTAGTGCCACTCCTATTTAAGAAATCTTCTCCAAAAAACACCAACCAGGCAGGTAGATGTGTGATCAGAGGTTAAGACAACATCATGTCTATGAAAAGCTCAACACACAAACAAACAACTCACAAAAACAAATCTAACTTGTATTGGAGAGAAGTCTAGGATTTCTCTCCCACCTATCTGTGGAGATTTCAACTAACAACGGGCATGAGCACAAGGAGCGAGCTTTCAGTCACACCACACGCTCGACAAAAATATAACGCCACTACTATAGGTTGAAAACCACCACAGCACATCTTCAGATCTCACCGAACGGTTTTAAATGGTAAAGTCCTAGAATGTCTCTCCATGGTGTGTGTGGGTTTTTCCTGCCTGCTCGGCGGTGGGTCTAATAAACAAATTCGCAGTACTATTAAACGTTCCGAATTATAGATGGAACGTGACATTGGGTGGCGTCACCGGCACATCCCCAACTGAAATGTCAAAATCGATGACGCCACTTCTTGGAACCCGGCGTCCGAGCCGATCGCGGACTACTGATTGGTTCATTGACATGTCAATCATTCAATGGGCGGGGTATAAAAGCCGGTAAATGACGGGTGCTTTTGATGGCCGGCAATGGTTGGCCATGCACCAATAGAATCTTCACGTTGGTCTGATCATTCAAAGATGTCTTGATTTGCATCATACAGAATTATAATATATTCAGGATTATTGGGGGACGGGGGCCAACTGGCCATGCTGGTGCCAGGGGATTGGTATAGGCTGGGCGAGATTCAGGTTTGGGGAAGGAGGGAGGGGGGAACAATCGCGGCTTTGCAAGTGACCGATAGCTGTATGTACTTAATCAGGTCTTATTTAGAATGGTTTCGAATAACATCATATCACCAAGACGCAGTCCTGTTATTTTCTTAAAATAAGTAAAGATATATACATTTTGTTCTCCAAAACTGAAAACTGGCAATTGGAAACCAATAATAACCAGGGTCCATGTGACCGAAAAAGATTCAGAACCAAAGAAGTGGGAATAATATTAAATTCGGTAATAACGTTCTAGAATTTTCATATAAACCATCATGGTCCCAACTGGCTCTAAAGCACAAAGTGTATGTTATAACGTTGGTGTCATTCAGACAAATTCCCCTCCCCTAGTCGTCGAGAAATATTCCATTGCTCCAAGTCTGGTAGTAGTTCAGGTTGAAGAATGTCTTTGATAAGCCAGTCGCGGGAAAGCATCACACTGATATCACACAGAAACCAGTGCAAGGGTAGCTGCTAGCATCGTAAGGCCTGGGGACAGTTTCATAATATAAGATCGTACATGAAGACCCTTTTCTGTACCTCGTACAAGGGTTATCGTCTAATAATATTTAAGTAGGTTCGTTAAGACTGTATTGGCCGTCCATAAGGTCGTCCATAAGTGTTGAATGAAATTGACCCGCATTGTCTCTGGGTCTCTATGGCATACAGAAAAGAGTCCACATGTACGAGCCTGGGTTATGAAACTGCCCCCTGGTGTCTACAGTAGAAATGTAGACCTCACGATGCAGTCCAAAAATCGTAGACGAATCGGGAAGATCTGGGGGCTGTTGAATGAACTACGAACATCAAAAATATGTTTTAGAATTGTCTTTGTGGCCTTAGGTTGTATAAAATAATATGTTGTAAGCATAAGAAATTTTGACCAAAAGAGTAACATATAGCTCTTAGGTGTTGTATATAAATAAGTCCATTTGGAAAAAATCCTCCTTTCTGTTATACAACACGGAATGAGTAAAATCGGCTTGGATCTTGTTTATCGTTGGAGTTATCGTATCGTCCAGCACCAGAACCAGAAACGAATGAAACTTATTCAACAGCCCCCTGTTTTATTTTCTGCACCAACGAGAGTACATATAAGGGCCGAGGAGAGGTGGTACGATCGTTTGGGTTTGATTAGCTGATTTATCGTGGGGAAGAACAGTTGTAGCCGACGATACCCAACCTCTCGTCCATTCACATCCTATTATCTATCGTCGAGCTGAGATACCTTGTCCATAGTATCTTTCACCTCTCCTGGCGGGCGACACCACTCGGGGTATCGTGGGTGATTCATGATAACAAATAAAAGCTTATTTATTGATTTAAACCAGCGGAAATATGCTTATCATCACTGAAATCCAAACTTGTATAGCCTCAGCCTATACACAGGGGCGGTTTCCGTGGTCCTGCGGACCCAAGTTAAGCCATTCACTTCTCATATTACAGTGGAGCTTCTAAATCAACAGATAGACTATAATGGTGATGCAAGTACCGATTTACGATTAACATTAAATCTGAAATATTTAGTCAGATTCATATACATCTATGAATAATGAAATTAGTTCCCTAAAACACAACCACTTGCAACCATTACAAACCCTCGTTCAAGTCTCCCCTACAGCGTCTTTCAGGCCCATTTTTTCCTCGGGATCCCTCGAACGAGTCTTTGAGCGAGGGTTTCTCTCCATATGGACAATAGGGGAAATAAAACGTGATTGACGAGCTCTCTCCCAATAGGTCGTCCGTGGAGGTCTCCTTCGTCGGGCCTGTCATCCCAAACGAGAGTAAAAAATAAAACATCTATTTTTAAGTAAAAAAATAGTCTGGATCACGGTCTCGATGCACCTCATCATGAATTACACCGTAAACGTGGCACAGGCAGCCATTCAAAAGCCTCTAGATATATTACATATATTTACATTTTCTAGTACTTAGACATTGTTTCAATCCAATTGGACTATTGCGATGCCAAATTTTATAGTTGCTACAGTGCTGCGCAAACCAATGCTGACCAAATGCAGCAAGTGAAATTACAAAACGTGACGAAATTACAAGGGTTCAATGACCTCCAGGGCTGTGGCCTATCAAGAAAGCATCCTATATTGATAGTCCTAGACATTTCTAGATTGGTTGTTGTCACCAGTGGAGCTTGGATGATGGTATCTTTAATCGAGGCAAAGCCAAAGAAGCAGCATTCTGGGATAGGCTCTATTATCTCAAGTCAGTATTTTTCTCCATATTAAGTTAAACATTAGGGACTCATACATTACGGCCGTGAATGTGGTGATCCAAACACTCAAAGGCTAATTGGGTGAGTTATTTTTATTGATTTATAATGTTCCTGATCATGTATACAGGGTGAGATAAACTCATAAACCCTTTTGATGCGAATAACCTGGTCCGTACTCCACCTTATTTGACCACTAGGTAATTCACTCAGCATCACTTCATGAATTACTCTGCAGTCAATCTCGGTGGAAAACGGACCAAGTCCTTTTCATCTCGTGAGTTTCCTTCTAATTACATAACTTTACCTGTACAAAGTAAAGACTCAATCATGCCATTCCACCTGCTGATGGTCATGTTGGGAGAAGGTACCCAAAAGGTAATTCCCTTTGGTAGGTGTGCCAGATCAGATAGAGCCAGATACCATTAATGGCTGTGCCCCACCTCCGTCCTCTATGTGTTATACAACAACCACCAGGGCAATGGTGGACTAAAACAGGGAATAAATACACAACCTTGACTAGTTTTAGATACAGGTGGCTGTATTCTTTAAGGTTACGCATAGTAATATTCGAGAGCATTCAAGGATATTGCCTGGGGCCAAATCCGAGGAACATACAACTGCTTTTATATGACACCAGTCTATGTTATATTCATTATCCACCTTCATATCCAACCGTTAATATGCCGATTATATTTTCTTATTTTTTCATACACTATTTTTTCATACACACTTTTTTCCACATGTGCACTTAATCGCAACCCGGACCATACAACATGTTTGTATGCGCTGGGCATGTCCATACAGAGTTCCTATTGCAAAAAGAGTGACCCCACCCATACATAATTAACACTCCCTTATTACCATTGATCCTTGCAATGTCTGTCTCTAGTGAAATCAGTGGGGAGCCTTCAAAAGATTTGGGCTTACCTAAACCATGATATAGAGGGAGAGTGAGGTTCACTTCAGTAATGTGTAAAATACTTGTTCTCCATATTCCAACTTCTCCATATGTGTTTGCACTTCATGAGGTAGCTTCTCTTTTGGAATTTGAAAAATCAACTTGTTTTGGTCAAAATTATCAATCTCCAACTCGTTTGAATGTTACGTGATATAAAGTAAGGCCTGGCGTCCACCTACTACGATATGGCTCCGATATGGTCTACGATGCACCTCCAGATAAAAAAAATCAAAATCGCATCGGAAGGTCACCTAATATCGGGCCAGTTGACCATGTTTCTGCGATTAGACACTAATAAACCCCCCATACAATGCGTGGTGGATTGTCATGTCTAGAGTTATGTTTACGATTTTGTAAACCCATGTCATTTTCTTAAAAGTTTCAGAGAATATAGTAGATTTATAGTACTTATTTTTTGGGAAAGTCGAAGAAAACACCTTTTTTTTTTTAGCACATTTCCTATGTAAATCAGTGATATCTAAATCGGCTTGATTTACCTAGACACAATGTTATATTTACTCATCTGGAAGTGTAATGAACTCCAAGGAACCAGAACAGACATATTTCTCCATCCTAGTCTCAGTGGCGTCAGAACAGTGTAAAAACTGTCTTGCTTTTTAGCATGCTATGATGGCTAAGCCCGGACTTTTCACCATGGAAAAATGTCAAAGTCTGACTTTTTAGCATGCAATGATAGCCTGTCTTTTCACCAGGGGAAAATGTCAAAGTCTGACTTTTTAGCGTGATGACTTTTTAGCATGCAATGATAGCCTGACTTTTCACCAGGGAAAAATGTCAAAGTCTGACTTTTTAGCGTGATGGCTAAGCCCTGACTTTTCACAGTGGAAAAATATCAAAGTCTTACTTATTCATATGTAATAAAGGCTAAGACCTGACTTATCACAGACTTTTCGCAGATTTACAGTAAATCCAGTGGAACAGGCCAATGTGAAAGTCTGACTTCATACTAAAAAACGTCAGCAGTTTTTCAGTTTGCCCCCCACTTTCAAAATGTTCTGACGCCCCTGGCAAGTCTGGCAATATAAAGAAAATAGTCTAGCTAGCCATGAATTGAGGTGAGTTGAAAATTATCAGTGATTATTGGAGGAGAATAGTAACGCCATCTCACGGATCTAGGAAGAACTGACGTACTCCGACCCTGGTGGCGCTTTTGAGGACTACGCTCAGTATAAAATAAGGGTACTCACTGAAAGCAGAAATAGGTATGATCTACCTTTATGGTTATTTTATTCAAAATACACACAAAAAGAATTTTTTGGGGATAAAATGGCTTCAAGAATGCGTGATATCGCACCCATAGTGTAGTGTAGCTCTGGCAGGTAGTGTTAGAAGAAAAAAATAGATACACAGACAGATATACACAGACAAGAACGATACACAGATAGACTCAAAATCACACACTGACATACACTCTCAGATAGATACAGATACATGTATACACTGAAAAAGTGAGATTTACAGAGAGGCAAAGACACAGCTACTGATACATAGATACACACATGATACATATATACATAGCTCCTGTCTCCCCCACCCCCTCCATACTCAAATCATGTTTACAAATAACCTTTGCAGGACCAGTACAACCTTCAGCCTATCTGTCATGGCCCTCTCTCATGCCACCTCTCTCTATCTCAATCTCTCTCAATCTCTCTCTCTCTCTATCTCTCAGCCCTCTGCCATGCCAACTCTCTCTATCTCTTTCTCTCTCAATCTCTCTCTCTCTATCTCTCAGCCCTCTGCCATGCCAACTCTCTCTCTTTCTCTCTCAATCTCTCCCTCTCTATCTCTCAGCCTGTATACATATAATAATGCAGGCAACACAAAGTCATCCTGTATTATAAATGTTGTTGTACTTACACTAGATATAAATGCCATGTGTATCTGAGTATATCAGCCTCACCCTACACTAATTACACGCCGCGTATGTGTGCACTGTGAGACTCAGAGAGCCACTGAACCGTACACAGTGCTCACAATGGTTTTATGGGTGGAGTGGGGCTGAGAGGGCAGGTTACCTCGTCGCGACACAGCCCGTATTCTACAGTATAGAATAGGTAATTATACGAGTACTTACCTTGGTAAAAGTATGAAGGAGAATTAAGGTTCTTGCGAAGCCTAGGAACTCTTTCGGAGTGTCCTAAGGTAACAGGGACAACAGAGAAAGCACAGGTACCCCTGCCTCACAGTGGACCAGGGTTGGGTCACAGGTTGTAGGACGTTAGGGCCCACCACCCGAAAGTCGAGACGTTAGGGCACAGCTGAGACCGGTGGTGAGAAAGCCTCAGTCGCACCTCCGCCGCACTGCGATGCCGCGATCACACCTGTGGTGCCCCGAGCGAGAAACAGCATAAATAGACGTTAGGGCCCACCTGATTTTTGCAGAATTGGTTAATATTCATTAGCTTAATATATATAGTGTTTATACACTGTATATCGTCCTAGTGACGATTTTGGCTTAAAGCTTAATTGTCTTTCTCTTCGATAGAAATTACAATTGTCAATATATATAATCAGTAATATTAATATAAGTTAGAGAGAGTATTTCAAAAGGTATATGGAAGAACACCTATGTTAGGTGAATGTAACCTTTTGACCTGAATTTGAAAAAAACTCCAAAAAAACTGGCGATCTCACATGTAATGATTTGACATGCATATCTTAATGATATATGTCAATGTTATGATAGGTGGGCCCTAACGTTCCGACGAGTGGGCCCTAACGTCCCCACTTTCGGGTGGTGGGCCCTAACGTCTACATACCGGGTCACACTGCGGCCACTGTCGGCCTGCATGCCCCACACTGTTCCCTGTTGATAAATGTACCCGTAAGAGGGGACCCCCACCTACCACGATAGGCCACGACATGCTTCCCGATCGCTACGATTTGAAATGGCGAAATCGTGACCTATCGGGAGGTCCCCGAATCGTAGACCTCTGTCGTGATCCAATTGGTGAATCATACGCGCTGACCACGATATCTTCCCGGTAAGCTACGATACCAAACGACAGGCTACGAAATTTCCAACATGTTGGAAATTATCGGGACCTCTACGATTGGCGTTTCCATCGCAGCCTATCGTGAGCTGTCATGGACGGAATCGCAGAAACCTGTCCCACCTACCACGATTTTGGCTGCCCTCACGCTAGAATCGGAATGGTGTCGGGAAGGCCGTCGTAAGGCCAATCGGGACCAGAATCGTGGTAGGTGGGGGCAGGCTTTAAGCCCCGTTCCGTCCTAAAATTGCGTCTAGATATTGAGCCATTTCCGTTTACTTCCTTCTCATATCCTTGCTGATTGTGAAGGGCGGTGATGCCCGATCAGTGGAGAGCCCTTGCCCAGGAGTTAGAAGAGAAGTGAAATGTGCCTCATGCGGGTCGAGCTGTGGACGACAAACATGTTGCCATCAGCAAGCCCCCCCAACACCTTGAACCTTTAAAGCGGGCGTCCACCAACCACGACAAGACTACGACAAGCGCAGACAAGAAAGTTCCAATCGGTGCCTTGTCGCAGCCTTGTCGTGAGAACGAGAGCTATGCGACAGCATTATCGTGGCGTGTCGTAGGTTGCACCCTCCACCTAAATATTCTATGGTAGACCTCTGCGACAACCTCCCGACACGCCACGACAAGGCTCCAGTCGTGGCAAAAATCGAACATGTTTGATTTTGTCGTAACCTTGTCGGAAGGCCCCTGACAGACCCCCGACAAGCCTCATGTCGCAGCCTGTCGTGGCCTTGTTGTAGCCTCTTGTCGGGAACTAGGGTCCACCAACCACAACAAGGCTACGACAGGCCTTCCAATCGTAGGTCTGTCGTGGACCTTGTCGGGAAGGCATTGTCGTAGCCTTGTCGTGGCTGGTGGACGCCCCCCTTTAGAGCATTTATTCAACTCAGTGGCACCGTCTCTTGTAGCTAACATAAACTAAAGCAATGCAGCTCTCCTGTAAAGGTCATTGAGCGGCTAGGACCTACGCTCACGTTTGGGAATGTCGGACATGCAGTTCCAAACTAGGAGTAAATAGTATGTTCATAATAGATGAATGAGCGTGCAATTATAAATGAATAACAATAGAAAGGTTTGGGTAACATACATGGATTCATATATGGATCGTTTTCTGTAACCCTCATGCACCCAGTCAACTTACCATCATCTGCCTGAGTCTAGGATCCAAATATATCAAGCACCAGTAGGTCAATGAGGTATTTCGGTGTTGAGTGATTGGTCATGGTCAGTTGGGCACGCTTCTAATACACGAAGACACTGGCGCCCTATTTTCTGGCAGCATGCTTGAAGTGTATATATATATGTGCGATCACTCTAATCTTTAGACGATGTATATATAGCGAGTGCATGCACGCCCTAATAAACCAAGTTTAGAAGAACCAATTTCTTAGAAATATCAACCGACAGAATTTTAAACGGGGTTGCCACTCCCATGCCTTCTCCCAAACGATGACCAGAACCTGGACATCTTGGGAGACGATGCATTTGTCTTGAGGAGCTACCTGATGAAGCTATATATAGACCCTCCAGACGTTACTAAACCCCCTTATATCGCCCCAGTTACGTAAAGGATCCACTTTCAACTGGATGGCCGCATCATGGCCGCCTGTCCCCCGATGAACAACCGTTTTCTGATTTCTAACTGGTGAAAACAAATATGATTTGAAATGTATATGCAGAAATAACTATAATTTCCATTTCTGGAAATTCAGTCCATATTTGATTTCAAATGAGGTATGTTTCACAACTCTTTCTAAGTAAGAACATGTACGTCACAGCCAAATTTAGAAATAGAGGCTAGATTTGTCATTAGTGTTCCCGACCACACGCTCTCTAAGCTTGTTTCCATTGGCCGACGAAAATGGCCGATATTGTTTGAGTTCCCTTAGAGGCACGCTTCCACTGATCTCCAGTGAGGAATCAACGACGGAAATTTAGCACTACTGATGAAAAATCAGTCGATGGAAACAGACTTTAAAAGAAACAGACTCATAAAGTCTCCGCCGTGTTAGTCGGCCAATGGAAACGGGGTTTTAGAGGAATGACATTCAATCCAAACAGAAAGTAGACAAGATTCTTTTATATTTCGATCTTTATCTACCGGTTACTATCTGAAATAAGAACAAGCAGGTAAATAATCAATCCTTATTTTACCATAGTTTATAACACCATGAACATGTTTTTTATTGAACATAACGTAGAATTTTAAATATGCATCAAGTCGGCTTCTTCAATGCAGGTTACCAGCCAAATGTCTAATACTTAATACTTGATATTAAGTGTTAGACATTATTATTGCATGTGAACCATTGTTTATCCTATGTTGACGTGGGAAATCTCTCTTTTCCCAGATTCCTGAAGAAGGTGGCGGTAATTCCCATTCCCAAGCCAAACTTTAAACACGAGATTGGAAATCCACGACTCTCATGTAATCATGAAGTTTGTATCTAGTAATGTGGTATACAATAAGTCTAACTTCCTTGTGTCTTCCCTTAATACATATTCATGATTAAGTTCTGAAAACCTATATTTACACAATCAAAATTCAGGTTGAACAATAATGTCCTTATCCAAGGATTTCAATCAAAACCTTATCTTACATTATCAGAAAAGTTCAACATGAAAAACCCATAAAACGATGCAGCAGTTAAACAATGACCCTCAAAAGCTGAATACAACATAGCACACCCATAAAGTGTACCACTGTATGCTGGCATCCACCCATCTCGTACATAGTAAACGGGAATCCTTATTGTACATGTTAATCAATCTGGTAGACCAAATCATAAATCTATATCAACAAATTAGAAATTAGACCGAGTACAGTAACCTCATAGAGCTTCTTCTCAACTAACCGTTTGTGGATACCTGATTCTGCGTTTTGTTACCACTGATTTGTTAAATGGCGTATGAAGAAATAACTTTAGTAAGAAGATATAATAGATACGAAGATTGATGCTTATCTGAATATGTTACAGGTATGCTGATAGTTACTATGTAAATGTAATAGAGCAACGAGTACTCGCTGAGGACAGAGTTCACAGTCACCATCAGAAATATGGTGTTGGAGACGGGTTGTGGCGTCACCTGAAGGCAAATGAACGGAACCAACTTTTTAGAAATTTTAAGTTACCATTTGTACAGCAACTAGTGCACCCTGCTTTATTTCTTCTCTTCATTATCATCATTTGAAAAAAGATTATTCAGGAAAATACATTCATATGGTATTGGCATTTTTACATGAAGTCTCTCAATCTATACTATTAAAGATCAGTGTCATTAACAAAAGGAGAACATACAGAAATCAAGACAACTGTAGCCATGCTATCAAGAGTATGTCGAGTAGATAGAGATCGTTCACACAGGACAAAGCAGAACGATAGAGAGATATATTGGTCGGCTAAGGATTGCGCGCCTATAGGTACCTCTAAACACCTTCTACCTATAATTACACAGACCGACAATAATGATGCAAAACTATTCCCTGACATAATTTGTAATATTATCTTAAAGGTCAGGTGTCTGTGTAAGCCATGTAGAGTTTGCACATATCTGGATGTGTAGGCTACTATTCCACATCGTTTACTGTCATCTGGCCCTACCGTGTATTCATACATACAAAGCTTCAGGTATAGCTCCCGGTAGATACCTACATTGTCTTTAAGTTTTCAAACAAAAAAAAGGTAAAATAAAGGAGTAAGCTCATACTCTAAGAGCATGCAATCTATATTAAATACCAGTTAAAAGATCAATAGCATTTACATATATTAGGTTATTATCATATTGAAAACTCCGCTAGACTTTCTATTTGAACTGAAATATTGAAGTATATAGAAATCTTCATTGAAAGATCTCATACATGAACTACATGTATGTGGCATTGACATGTATTAACCACCAGGGATAGTCCCATGAAAACTACGTGGGAATGTCAAAATGATATAGCACAATCTACATGAAAATACTGGAAATAAAGAGAGGTTATGTGTAAAAGGAGACTAATCAAGAGATCAATTAAGAGAAAAACTTAAAGGATCAGAAATGGGATATAATACTATATAAGGATAACACATAGCTATCTTATACATTTGCTGTATTAATACTATATGCGATTGTATTGAGAGTATGTGTATAGATAAGAGATAAATGAGATGTAAGAGCCTAGTGGAGCTAGGGGGCGTATCCCAAGGATTAATCTAACCAATCAGAGGCGACAAAGCCAGTCACTATCAAGTACATGTATAAGGTTCCGTATATATGATAATATGAACGAGATGACAAGAAGCAGATTGTATTCTCCGCGAATTGTGTGTCTACGTTCTAGTGTACCGTTCCTCTATGTACGAATAAGTCCTATCTTTTACACATGGTATTTCTAGCAAGATTTTTTTCACGAGGAGTGAGGGCTCCCAAGCAGTGTGTTAAACATCTATAATGGTTGCGAAGGCCAGGACTCCGTCTCCGTGGTAATGGGGCCGGCGCCGAGGTGGTCAAACAGGAATGAGCTGACTTCTCCGTTCAACTCCCTCACTAAAACATAGTATAAAGAGAACGTCACATGAGCAAGTGCCACAGTGAAACCAAGTACATGATATAACTTCACCCCAATGTGTTTTACCAACTTTGCAATATGAGATTAGTATACATGTATGTTTATAAAGATTTGCAAAACAGAGCTCGAAAAGACCATGATTATATCTTGCACAATGGTAGATAAATACACAATATTGAATGATTTCAGATACAAGCGGCCGTAGGCTCTGAGAAGTTGACGCGTAGTAATATCTAAGCGCATGCGAGGACATGGCATATAGTCAACTCCGAGGAGCATAAAACCGCTTGTATCTGAAACCAGTCTACATTGCATTTATCATCCACCGTTTCCAAAGAGGTGGCGTCCTAATAGTAGTTCGCCTTAGATACACGCTATTTTTTCAGTAGTCGATATTCTTCCGTATGCGCGCATACTCGGAGCATACAACATATCTGTTTGCTCCGGGTACGGTGATATACACTTTCTATGAGTTTTCTAGGGATACTTTTATTAGGTGGATGATAAACGAGCATATTTCACAATACTATGATACAGAAGTGATATAATACTGTAGAATGAGAACGCACACATCAAAATGTATTGAATAAAAGCTCTATATCAATTTAATCGACATATCTTATATATCAAATGTTTACCCCATGTCTATCAAGCTAACAATTAATAGGGTTTGCTCTTAAAAGGTAGCAAATACATAATATGGAATTAGGGTACTTGTATTTCATTTAGTTATTTACAGAGTTTATTCCAGCAAGAGCCCCCAATTAAAAGTGCATTGCATTTCAATACATTACATAACAGAGTCTTGGAAATTGTCTTGGATTGCTGTGAAGAAACATGCCCATCAATATTTTACCCCACACTCTTGGTGATGAGTAGACAGATTATATAGCTGAACCTTAAATTATGCATAGAACTATTATACTTACATGTATCTTTGACATACCTCTTCACACTGTCACCTGCATCTAGTTTCTGTACCATCTTTTCTTCACTAAACTTCTCGAAAAGTGGTGCCAACGAACTATTCGCAAATGACTGTAAAGTTTTGAAAAAGGAGAGGATTAATTCAGATGATTCCCTACTGTATAACCTACGAAGAATATGACCGCAATTTTCTTTTAAATATCTTCAAAATATCGTATCATCTTCCAAAACGCGAAAAATATATCTAGACTTGTAACTAGGATATAGTTCAATTCTGGCCGTTTGCGCCTTAGATATATTTAGTAATGTAAAGTATTTGGTGACGGAAAATATCCTCCGCCACTGATTATTTCAATAAACACATCATACAAAATTAAATGTTAGAAAATGCATATTATCAAGGATAACAGTGAATTTTTCAAATTATTTCAGGATTCACGTGATTAATGCCGGCCTCCCACTACTTCCGACACACTCCGACATGGCTACGAAAAGGCTACGATATGAATTCTCAAATCGTAGACCTTTTGGAAGGGCTCTGCTGCAGTGTGTCAGAACAGATTTTCAGGAAATGAAAAGGAGACTACGGTACCGACACATGCCACGACATAAGAGGTGCACCGACACAAATGATAATAAGGTGTTGTGTGTCGGGAGGAGGGGTGCATAGCTTATACTTAGTAGAGAATGCTTCCAAAACAGTCTAGTCCCTACGATAAATCGATCATGATCGATTTTGTCAGAAGACCTGTGACACAGCCATTCTGTCGGAACCATGTCGGAGCGTGTCGGAAACCACGTCGGAAAACAGGGTCCAGTACTATGAGAAACACATTCATTCCGACAGAAAAGGTGATTCTGTGTCTGAGGGATGTCTGAACACTTGTCGCAGTGTGTAGGAAGTTCAGTGGGTTCCCGGCTTAACTTATGAGCTCTAGCTCTATCTCGGTTATGTCGGAGACACATCAAGCGAGAAAGGCAGTGATTTCTGGAATCACCAACACAAAAATGCCGTGTATGTGAGCTAATATTTCATATTTCCCTTGATTTTTGCTTCTGGTACGCTAAATTGTCGATGGGAGATATTGTAATGAAAAGATATCGCCGATATATGCTAATTGGTATTGGCGATTCCAGAGATCGCCACCTTGACTCGCTTGGTGTGTCTCCGGTTTTATGTCGGAGACACACCAAGCGAGAAACGCAGCGATTTCCGGAATCGCCAACACAAAATGCCGAGTATGTGCGCTATTATTCTATATTTCACATGATTTTTGCTTCCGAGACACTAACTTATGGGTGGGAGATATTATTGTAAAATAATTTTTCACATACATGCAGTTTTGTGTTGGTGATGACAGAGATCTCTGCCTTGACTCGCTTGGTGTGTCTCCGGTGTAATGCCGGGGACACACCAAGCGAGCAGAACCCTCGGCAATTTTGGACCGGCAAGTAATGGAATCGCTCAACATTTCTCGCCTTTAAAGTGGTAGGGGGTTTTGCTGAGTTGCTTACAACTTTGAGACACATAAAGCGAGTAAAGGCAGCGAGAAAACGGAGGCGATAAACTCCTCTAAGCGATTACTGCAAAAGTAGCCAAGTATGGGCGATGTTTGATATTTGGCGATCACTACATCGGCGAGTAAGTTTGGGTTTTGTACGGCCAAAAGGTGATCATGTGACTACAAAACTCAATCTGATTGGTTAACTGGTTGTCGCTGGTTGGGCTTGCTCACAGATCGCTGACTATGGACCGAAAACTCAGTGTGTCCCTCTTTATAGCACCATCATAGCGATTCTGTATTGGCGATTATGTGGGCGAATTTGGCGTTGCATTGGCGAGAAAATCAAACATGTTTGATATTCTCGCTCATGTGATCGCTCACGTGTGTGCTGGCGATTTTTGGACTTGCGTACATCCAAGTTGCTCTCATATCCAAGCGAGTGGAGGACACACCAAGCGATAAATTATATCGCTCATATGATCGTCATGACTATGTAGGCGAGTAAAATTATCGCCAACGTTTCTCGCTTGGTGTGTCTCCGGCATAAGCTCTACAGCACGACACGTATAATTAATTACCTGGGCAACTTTGTCTAGGGAACCTGTCTGTGAATATCCCACTATATGGTCGTGGTTGTTGAGTTTGGCAACATGCACAGGTGTGCGACCTTTGTGGTCTTCCATATCCCACCGGGCACCTTTCTCAACCAGAGCCCTCGCCACCTAAAGAAATAGAAACCACAGAGTTAACACATGGAAGTTGCCACCACTATTTGTGAAAACTATTAATTACAGTCAGGAAAAGTGAGGATGAAACAAAGGTAATAAAATCCATCCTACCTTATACAGATTTAACAATGAGTTCTGTTAATTCAAATAAAAGAGCCCAGGTTATATGCAAAGCCACAAAGCTTCCATAAAGAGCTCAGCTTAAGTCTTATTCTTAGCCAAATACGTAGCAACTATCTTTGAGAAAGTAAATCATCATAAAGAAAATCCTGGTTTAGATTGAGAAATCACATATCTATTAACTACAAGAAAAAACATAACATAATTGATGGTTATTGCTTTGATTGAATGCGATGACGGTTATAAGCAGTACTTCTCATTGCCAGCAAAATATGATGATAGACAAAAACAGAAATCAACATTTCAATAAAGAATATTCGTATGGATAATGCTGTTACGATTAGAAATACCAAATGCATTTAATCAACATTATAATGCACTATATGTGAATAGCACACTGGGTAAGGTAGTTACTATAACCTGTTGTTTTTCCTGTTATAGCATGTTTACGATTAGGTGGTCTCTTTCTATACATATACACAATTCAATAGGATATTTCTGAAGTTGTAAGCAATTACTTGGAGAGAATTGATTATTTCTGTAGCATTCTTTAGCATCCGTGTGGAATACAATCAGCAGTTTCGAAAGGAAAACTAGACTGTAGTATTAGTTGGTGTGTTTTTATTGATTTTCACCAAGTAGAGTGTGTAGGAGGATCAACTATCACCAAAGATCAGGTGCGTCTATGACAGGTGCAGGCAACGCGCCCTACATTCCTAAATCTACAGAAAGTGGGAATGGATCATGCACTGTATCAGAGAACCAGTCTATCATAACATGTGCTGCGTGTAGAGCAGAATAACCTTTTATCCTACCCCTTATAAAAAACTCCATAGGCTTAACATTGGGTCACTGTATTCGGTCTGGAGTTCAGAAAAATGAAAAATATCGCTCTAGTGGGATACACTTGACAAATGACGTCATTTGTTAATGTAGAAGTAATTTAGACGGGCGGGGTAGGATAAATTCTAAATCAAACTCGAGTTAGTCATGTTATTGTTCATCGCACTCCGGCAAGATCGCGTATTACTGCTCTCGGCTTTGCCTCGGGCAGTAATATGCTATCTTGCCGTTGTGCGATAAACAATAACATGACTAACTCTTATTTGGTTTCTCCATAGTATGGCCCATGCGGTAAAATACAGACATAATCTTTACCAGGCACCTGTTATTCACATACCATTGCGACCTTTGATAGAAGAAACCATCTACCAGTTCTCATCTTCAGTTTGTAGTTAGTAGAACTGCAGACTACCACTGATAAACGAACCTTACTCGGAATAAATTGTATTGTATTGTATAACTCTCATATTCATTCATCTATATACCCACATTGACGTTGACTGTTGAAACTATTTCCCCATGGAAGAACTGTCTTGTAACAGAATGCGGAATAAACATTATTTAACCCCCCCCCCCAAAAAAAAAACCACTCCTCTATATTATATTATTTTAATTCAGTAAGTGGGCCTCCCTACAATAGCGCTTCACAGAGATCTACTATTATCTCACCCCTGGTACAAGTTTAGCTCCACAGGAATAACATAAAAAGATATACACAACAGTCACCCATGTAAAGAAACAATACTATGCTATGGTCGTGGAGGAGTGATGACGATGAAGACATAATCGACTGGCCAATCAGCGGCCAGTAATTTCAATTATTCTGATTTTGCAATGCTATTCTAAAGTCCATGAAAGGGTTGAGAAAAATCCAGAACTACACTCGAAACGTAAATAAACAATGTGCCACTCGTTTGGATGCAGCGTAATCATCACCTGGCTTGGCCTCGATGATAATTGTGGTGCATTGAAACGCATGGAGTATATATACTGGGATGTATGTACTAAGAATATCATAGGGTGCCTCCTAAAAGGTCCGCACTCAAGATAGTGATTCAGGCCCAGTGTTTGAACTGACCCCTGTCTTCGCTTGCACTGACCCCCTGATGGGGTATATAAGGAAGTAGAGGTCCACTCAGAGCTCACTTTGAACCCAGACACCGAGGCATTAACATCTCCAGGCTGCTCAGCATTACCACCACTAGAGTGAGCAGGCTTGAAGACCATAGGACACTATGCTACAGAGGCCTTCACTGAGGATTGGGCTACTCTACAAGCTGCCATCACCTTCTTCATTTAGTATGGAAGGTATTCTGAATTCTCTTTTCTTGTCACTAGGTTAGTTAGTCTATGAAGTCAGGCCTTAGCTACTGAACACAACATGAAACCTCTTGCAGAACATCTATGAAATCCTACCCAAAGGGTATGGGGTACATCATATTGCTTGGAAGAGCGATCTATATTGTATCGAAGGCAATAAAACCATATAAAAAAAACAACTATCCTTTACCACAAAAGCAAAAGCAGGCCATTCTCCCAATAACTTACCTCGAGATTACCTCTCATACAGGCCAGATGAAGAGGTGTAAGTTGAAAAGTGTCAACTAGATTGACGTCATCCATGATACCTATGAGATAGAGGGCCACATCGGTGTGATCCTTCAACGCGGCGATGTGCAGAGGAGTCATGTCTGGTGGTGCGTCATCGGGGATGTTCAGCATGTCAAACCTGGCCTCTATCGCGGATACCTTTTGCGAGGAGGGCACTTCTCCCCACCCGGACTCCAAAACCCGGCCGTAATGTATTACGTCCAAGGCACCGCGCTTAACACAACACCCGAAGATATTCAGGAGGGCCCGGTCAGTTTGGATGTAATGCCACACATATTGGGCGTCAGACTTGCCTCGCACTAAATTGCATAATTCGCTCCCGGTGAACCTATCAGGTTGCCGTAACATCTGCTGGATGGAGACCTTATCCTTGGTTTTATCGATCACCAACTTGATCATCTTCACGTTTGAATTTTCTGCCGCACTATGAAACATAGTCCTCCCTCTCTTATCAACATGCTGCACATCCAGCGTGTGACTCAGCAGCATAGAGACGACTGGTAAATGGTCTTTTTCTATAGCAAACTGAACAGGTATCTTGCGTCGTTTGTCCTGGTAGGACAAGTCAATCTTGGCGGCGAATATACTAAGACATGCCTTGACAAATTCGGTAGCACCACTTGAAGCAGCCAGTGCTAATGCATTGACTGGGAAAGCCCCTCCAAGTTCCAGTAGAACCTGAACCGTCTGAACATCGCCTATCATAGCCGCCCGCTCCATTAGGATCTTGCCGCCAGTGGCGTGGATGTTGGCGTTGAGAGTATAACGTCCGTGAAGTGCCCGGATGGTCTCAGGTAGACCCAGCTCCACACACAGTCTTAGTTGGTCATCACGCTGCTTCTTCTTCAGTCCTCTCTGTTCCTCGGCATCACAAACAGCATTCACCATTTCCACTGACCCTGATCCTATAGCTAGGTCAAGGTAGGAAGAGTCCTTTATTCCTTTGGTAATATCCTTGGATTTTGTGATTTTTAACAGTTGTTTAAACTGCTGAACGTTACCTTCAAGACAAGCCATCTTCAAGGCGTCCCGCTGCACAGCCTTATGCATCTTATTGACATGCTCCAGTTCATACTGCGCTGTCAAGTTGGACTTCTTCTTTGCTATCTCAGCGGCATTGCATCCGAAGAAGGCACTCTCTGGGGAAGTGACTTGAATGGGAATGTAATGGTCCCACAAGTGGGCATAGAAAAACGCCACCAGCAGATCCGGCCTATTGGCCACACACTCATGCAACAGTGGCAGTCCCTTATCAGACACCAGATTAGTCATGTCAGGCTCGTGTTTGTATCTCATAAGTATGGCGTAGAACTTTGCCAGCGGTTTATTGTCCTTGATCATGCCAAAGAGGAGAGTCCTTAATATATGTATTCGCTTTAATGTCTTTCCATTGGATGAGGTGAGTGGTCCATGACCATTGCTGAGTTTTTCATGAAAGTTCCCCGCACCGTGTTGTATTGTTGAACCTAGAATCTCACAATGAAAATATGTGTTACTTGAAATGATTTCAATCTGGATTCGCCAAAAATAATGTCAAGTACATGAAAAGGTACGAGGAATCCGTTGGAGAAAACAGAGCTGTTCCTCATTAATAATATCTAACCCCAATACATGTGTGTGTCATTTGCAGGTCGCAGGTAAGGAAGGATGTAGTTGGAGGGAATGTGCTTGTGTGTGTGTTTGTGTGTGTGTTGTGATTGGAGGGGATGTTTAAGGTGATTAGATTAATCTAAAGGCCAACACACACAATTTGCTTGTGATATTGGATGGAGAATATTGCAAGGTGGGGACGGTCCACACAACAGGGGAGGGAAAAGTATCTGGCCGTAAAGTGTACCTCGGGGGGTGGGGGTGGTGTGGGGGGCTCATATTGCAAGGAATTTCAAGACACACATAGAGATATTTCAGTGCGACTTCGGCCCCTTGGCCAAGTTCCAATATTGCAAAGATAGATAGGGTGAAGATCCTGTTTTTCTTTGAATGCCGTCATTGGCTGCTCGGGCCTACTATATTCCTTATCTAACCCCGGTATTGATGTCCATAGGCTTAACATTGGGAACTCGAACTCCACAGCTACGCTAATAGCACAGTAAATACTTAACGATATGACGTCAGACTCGTTAACCAATCAGCGAGCAGGACCTCTGGGGTGAAATAGTTCCGTCAGACTCGCGATTTTGTCAACCATGGCGGCAATAGTATTGAAATAGTAGGTAAGGTTTATCTAATATATATAGATGTTCTTAATCGATTGTCCGGGGTTAGATAAAATCTGAAACCCACTCGATGAAAATAACTTGGTCCGTACATCACCGAGTTTGATCACGCCGTAACACACTCAGCTGCGCTTCGTGTGTCAGCTGCGCTTCGTGTGTTACAGCGCGATCAAACTCGGTGAAGTACGGACCAAGTTATTTTCATCTCGTGGGTTTCCTTCTAATTATATGGCAGTTAATGGAGATCTAATGGAACACGGGACCAGGCCTGTTGGTCCTCAGAGCAGGTGGTTGCATAAAAGGTTACAATATTGTAAGGAAAAGAATTGAAATGTACAAATGTTGCGTGCGACTTTCTTCCTTTTGAAATATCCCATGCGACTTAGTATGCGACTTTCCTCAGTGTGGGTAAAAGTGGGTGCAAACGAGGTGGTGCAGTATCGCAAAGATTTCAAGGCACACTTGGTGATATTGTACATGGAAAACATGTCAAGGGGAGTTTTACGACAAATTTTTGCTTGCGATATGTGAAGGTCACAAAGTGTGCATTGGTCTTAATGACTGGTGGGGTTGCTAGTAAAACGCAAAGCCACAATTTAAAGCAGAATGTGAGCGCAACGACGCTTTCAAATGTGCAGTAAAATAGCACCATTAATAACAACGTTATGCCATTATCCTCGTTATTGCTTATTGGCAAGCTTTCAAACCAAGCCATTATAATATAATGGAAATCCCATGCCCCAAGGCACAAATGACATTCTCAGATAACAAGTTGTGTCTGACACATTCTACTTAAAAACACCAGTCGTTTTTAATATTATCAACGGCACTAGCGTGATTGCTGATGTGTTATAGGGTCATTTACACGCGCACGTGGATCCCACGATAAGAAGATTATTTAACTGCAGGACCCACTTCTATCGTCACGAGGCATCGACGTGGGTATGGGCACACATTTCTGTAGTTTATGGATATTCATAATATGTTCCTCTTCTTACAGTTTTCTGTCGCGCCTCACAGACAGGTCAACTCCTATATTGTCAGCGGATTTCCCTGTTGTTCATTTTCTTTGGAAAGGCTTACCAGTTTTATGTTTTCAATTCCTGACTTGATAGTCCGAGAACTCGATCTCCAGGATTTCTTCTCCCGTCACTCCCGTCACGTACAATAGTCCACATTCCCTGCATACGAAGTCCCATCATCCAAGTTTGCTATGTGTTCGGAGTGGTGCACTAACATCACTGGTACTTTATTACTGACTGTCGGTGCACGAAGAGGCAAGAATTCAGATTGCATTTATGGATTTTACCTCCTATCCCCCTAAGACAAAGCAAAGAGAATAAAGTACCGAATTGTGACCAAATCTACTCTGTCGACCTTGCTTGGTAATGCCATCTGGGTCTCTCACAGGCAGGCAAGGAATAGGCAGTCCACTGACATGCAGTCCACTAACAGGCAGTTCACTGACAGGCAGTCCACCGACAGGCAGTCTACTGACAGGCAGTCCACTGACATGCAGTCCACTAACAGGCAGTTCACTGACAGGCAGTCCACTGACAGGCAGTCCACTGACAGGCAGTCCACTGACAGGCAGTCCACTGACAGGCAGTTCACTAACAGGCAGTTCACTGACAGGCAGTCCACTGACATGCAGGCCACTGACATGCAGGCCACTGACAGGCAGTCCACTGACAGGCAGTTCACTGACAGGCAGTTCACTGACAGGCAGTCCACTGACATGCAGGCCACTGATAGGCAGCCCACCGACAGGCAGTCCACTGACAGGCAGTTCACTGACAGGCAGTACACTGACAGGCAGTCCACTGACAGGCAGTCCACTGACAGGCAGTCCACTGACAGGCAGACCACTGACATGCAGGCCACTGACAGGCAGTCCACTGACATGTAGGCAACTGACATGCAGGCAACTGACAGGCAGGCCACTGACATGCAGGCCACTGATGTGCAGGCCACTGACAGGCAGTCCACTGACATGCAGGCCACTGACAGGCAGTCCACTGACATGCAGACCACTGACATGCAGGCCACTGACAGGCAATCCACTGACATGCAGGCCACTGACATGCAGGCCACTGACATGCAGGCCACTGACATGCAGGCCACTGACAGGCAGGCCACTGACATTCAACTGACAGGCAGTCCAGTCATAAACAGCTCACTGACAGTAAGTTCACTGCCAGGCAGTCCACTGACAGTCCACTGATAGGCAATCCAGTGACAGACAGTCCACTGACATGCAGTCCACTGATAGCTAATCCACTGACAGTCATGCCTCTAATAGGCAGTCAATTGACAGGCAGTCTACCATCAGGCAATCCACTGATAGGTAGGCCATTGAAATACAGGCATCTGACAGGCAGGGCACTTTCAGGCAACTCACAGAAAAACGGTCATCTGACAGGCAGGCTGATAACGAAACAGCCTACTGACAAGCAGACAGAGGCATGAGAGGCAGGACACTGACAGGCAGGCATCTGACAGACCTACTCCTGAGAGAGAGGCGACTGACATGCGGGCTGCTGACAGGGAGGCCACAGAGAGGCTGGGCGGTTGCTTACAGCAAGACACTTCCAGGCAGGTCACCAAGAGGCAGCCAACTATCAGGCATTTTGCTGATAAGTAATCCACTGACAGGCTGACTGCTGACAGGCAGCCCGCTGACAAGCAATCTGCAACAGGCAGTCCACTGCCATACAGCACACTTAGAGACAGTACACTGACTATGCCTTTAGTTATCTAGGCAGTACACTGACTTTGAATTATACTACCAAATAGTGCCATGGTATATGGGTGAAAGGGTGTATACATGTATGTAAGATGTACAGGTGCAAGATTATATATGCGTTAAGGGTTGTATGCGTGAAAGCGGGTGTATAGGAATATGTACGTATGGTTGAAAACCTGTGCGATTGAAAGGCTGTATCGCTGACATAGCATACATATGGGTAAGAGAGCCTGTGGGTGATAGGGTGTACGGGTTGAAGAGTGTATCGTCAAAGAGGTGTTCGGATGTATGAATGTTTGGGTGTATTAAAATGACTGTACATATATTGGTTTATCAATGTATGAGTGTTGCCTTGGTGTATGGCGGTTTTGATATGTAAGTGGGTGGTTGTATCAGTACCACCTGACCTTAAGTTACCAGTGCCACCTGGAATGACATGTCTGTCGCCACCTTTTGCTCGTTGCCCACCTACACAGTTTGTGCTCCTTAAGCCTATAAAACATCGACATATAACACCCATTTTCACCGATCTGATGGTCGGAATAAAGTGGTGATTCCAACAACACGCAAGATATAGCGAAATTAGTCCTGAGTTGGCTGTCTTGCTAAATCTTGCTCGGTCTTGAATAACCGCAAGCATATTTGTCGCGATGTGCCTTGAGGTGTCTCGGTGGTGGAGCACCAAAATAGACACAAGACATTGCACGCTACGTTTAACGACAACGGAGGTACGATACATCGCGACACTGTAAGATGTAACCAGATATACTAAGACATACAACGGCCAATCCATCGTGTTGAAGGAACCAGCCCTTTAATCGGGGTGCATTTTGTCGATGTTTACTACGATACCCTCGTACATCGACCCGATTGAAATTATGACCTTTGCGCTCATAAAAATACATGGACTTTCAGATAAAAGGCCAAAATATTACAAAAGTAATGTTGAATTAGAGTATATATTATTATATCCCTGTATGCGAATGTGTCACTTTTAGTGGCCAGGAGTAGAGATTCTATTCCTTACGCCATTCTACACCACGTGATCAGTTATGCTCATATCAGAAAATAAACATCAAAATTGCGGATATTTACTTATTCAAAGTAAACTTACACAATACGAAAGCCCAGCACTACGCGCACCCGAAATACGTCAAATAAACAACATTCAGCTTCCAATATACAAACACAACATAGACGTGTACTATTTAAACTGAGACTAGATGATCTCCAAACCGTTGATAGCCATGGAGGTTAAAGCGTGTGACGTCATCGCGCAGCGGCCACCTAGTGGATCCCCTGTGAACTAGTAAGGTCAAATTGAATGTTCCAGCATTCATAAGTGCCTGACTGTAGGGTGAGACCATGAATAGTGAGTCGCAAAATGGCGTTTTTAATGATTTCTAGGTATATAATGATAAAGAGACACAGTTAGTGTGACTAAATTCCATCTGTTCCTCGATAATGTGACACCTCGTTCTTCGAACTCGGTGAATATTTCTGACCAAAATATTGAGGAACAGATGGAACTCAGTGACATGCACTCAATGTGTGTCTATTTATCAATTCACTTTCTGAGAAATTCCGGCATCCTCACAAAATAGTCATTGAAATTATATATACCAGCAACACACTGAGATTATATTTGTCTGCTGAATAAAATATTACCAGAAGATGTAAAACATATCCAATAATGAAGTATATCAAACCTACCTTTCACCACATGCTCCTCTTTCAGTAGCTCTTGGAGTCTCTTTTCTGACTGTCTTTCAAGTGTCACTGTCAAAGGATTATTTGTGCATTTACCATTAAAGGCCTCTGGAAGGTTTTTGAAGATGAAGTCGGAAAAAGTACGTCGTTGAATGTCTCTGAGCAGTGTCTTCTCCTGTCAAAAGTTAAACGCAAGTTTGAGAGGATGGCACACATATCTCTTAACACAAAATTTGAAATTTAATGAACACATGTCTCCGTCACGTTATATCTTCTGTTATGTGATGGGCTGTTGCTTTAAATATGGTATAGTCTACAAATACAAAGAAACACCTGAAATGTTTAATAATTATATGTCCTGATATGAATTTCCCTTAAAAGCTAAGCCCATGAATATGGATTATGTAACCATTAAGGGGTAGAAAAAAGCCGTACAGCTAATAATAATGATTCAGTCATCACACGTAACTGCTATGTTAGGACAAAGTCCGCTCATGACATATTATGGTTGTAATTAGGATGAGGCATCAGTGAACTATTTGATGTATCATATATAGGTTGCCATACCTCTTCCGTTTCGAGTAAATGTGTAATTAGATTGAGGGGTTCCTGGACATCCTTGATAAGTAATCCATATCTAATCAAGATGATCCTACGGAATTCTTCATTTTCCTAAAATCAAGGAAGCTCAGTAAAATGACACATTTTTTGTATTTTTATTCAAGTACTGTATCTCCCACATTGGTGTGTTTTCAGATACATTCAGGTTATATCTTATACAAATTTGGGTCCATTAGGACTTTTTGAGTGGTCAAAGGCCACGGGAAAAAACATAGGAAAAATGTAACCAAACTTTTGCGTTCCAGTGTCAGTGTCCACATAGGAAAAATGTACGGAGGAAAAAGGTGTACGAGATGAAAGAAAACAATGTTATGCCAAACATGATTAAAATATGCGGTACCACAATTCTAAGCTCAGGTTGTCCAAATATTCCCTGGAAAGATCAACTCATGGTATTTAATCAATTACTGAAGTCAGAATCTCCGTGCTGGGTCTGCTCTGATAATCACTGATGCTATCATCCCGCTGTAGTAAATAAAGAGAAAATCGTCTGGCTCTAGGAAATAATATGGAATTAACAATTAACTTTAGTAGGGGTATAATCACAGAAAAACCAGTTGGTTTGAATAAAGGTGTTGTATCATTGACCAAGATGATATCATAATATAGATATCAATCAACTTTATGAGGTAAGAGGATTACTGAAGATTTAATATGATATTGATATCAAATATAAAATGTGATATAGAAGTAATAAAAAGAAGTATCAAAAAGGCACCCCTCTCATAAGATCTCACACTCTCTAAGTGGTATTCTGTACAAGTTTCTCACTGTGGGGGAAGAATCCTTAATGAGCTAGGCTTAGAGCCTTGGGTTGCACTGATGTACGTCTTTAGCACGGGAGGCAGGCCAGTAGTTTCCCAAGGCACTAAGCCTAGTTCCTTAATAATTCTTCTCCTATAGAGCGTAGTGAGAGTACAGAATACGACTTAGAGAGTGTGAGATCTTATGAGAGGGGTGCACCAAGAGGATGTGTGGTTTCTTGGTCAATGCGGCCGTGGATTTATACCGACCTGACCTTACGTAGTTTAGCTCTGGTTGCCAGAGTATTGTGGGATATATGTGTGAAATGGTGATGAGGGCAGACACCAGGTGGCACCAGTCAACCAGTCTAGACCCATTTAGGTCGGTACTACTCCAAATGTAATTTATGGTGTGATTAGAAAAGCAACAACCTCATGCTTTACAGTTTAGAGATTTGAGATCTTATGGGAGGGGTGCCTTTTTGATACATCTTTTCATTACTTCTCCCTTCCCCTTCCCTTGGATAAATCTGAAGGTATCACAAAAAATTCTCAACTGATTATTCTCCATCCTTCAGTAAACATAGCTTTCAAGATCAACTCAGGTATAAAATGATTGAATCAGTGCTGACTTGGGGAGAAACATCTTTTCCATTGAAATCATTGCTAGGCACGTAGTGAATTTACTACCTAAATGTGTAGTAGTATATATATACTATATTCTGTGAAAATTTGAGGGAAATGACATAGGTTTTACTATGTGAAAAACAATTTTTTTGGAATTTCTATATATTCTTTTATAAATTTATCATAATATTGATTTCTAAATAAATTAAACTAGCACGGTGACATCCGACTTTTACAATAGTTATGTGTTTTACAACACTTAGAGATCATCATATTCAATTTTCAAGAAAATTATAAGGGTTTGAATTTTCAAGTCAAATTGTCTGATATGCCTTTAAGTAAGCGTCACATGTTTTGGACTTTTGCGTCAAATTAAATCTGCTAAAATATAGAGAAATAAAGAAAAGTAAAGTAAAAACAATACATAGACAGGATGAAACGAACGGAACTTACCATGAAGAGTTTTTTCAAGGTTTGTAAGACTAAGTCATCTTTTGTAGTGATGACAATGACCACCCGAAGGACTCGGCAAATTCCTGAAAAGGTTCCATTTCAAATTTGTTTATAGTCATAGAACGTAGCAGTAAAACGAAGTAAGAACAATAATATGCCAATTTCCTACCCCTATTAAAACATGTATTCAATAATTCTCAATAATAGATATGTGCAATAAGACACGACGGCTCCAAAGACCCACAGTATAGTATAAGAGCCTCATCACAAATTCTTGTTATACTATCTGTGCACTAAATATCATTTCCATCTACATGATGGTCAGAAGAAGCCGCAGGCTTTTTCTATCAGGTTCTGCTACATGTAATAATATCAAGATCAATTATTCCAGAATCTCGTGTAACCTTTGGTACATTGAATCGACATTAATGTACTAGCATTAAGAATACGAAGATACTTCTTCCTTTTTTATCATGTACAAAATTGATTGAACTTGCATGATATCCAATCTTCTTAATCAGGGATGAAAGTAGGCACTTCCGAAAAAGATAGGAATTCAAAAACGATGAGTAGGAAGTGTCTGTACCTTTATTATAGACTAGCGCTATCCAAGTGGGTACCATTAAAAATACACAGTCAGCATAGTTCGGACACTAACGACACCTACACCATTGTTGTTACCCTATTGTTGTCGCTGGGCAGCATCCGCTAGTTGCCTGTGCACTCGCTAGGCAGGGGCTACCCGCTTGCTGCTGACATTGGTCAAGATATAGGCTCAACGGCACTGCCCCTTTGTAAACATTGCCGAGTTTTTATATTTTAACAAATAACTAATATCCGAAATTTGGATGAAAATAACATTATTTGGGCATTGCCATCTACCAAGTATGACTACCATTATAAACCTAACAGTTGTAGATTTCCTGCTATATCAAAGGCCAATCCTTCTCATACCATTTTTAAGTGGTGTGGGAAGTAAAAGACGAGTCACCCCATTTAATGTGTTGTGGTGAGATATCTACCTGGATTTATCACATGGATTCAGTCATCACCCTTCTGGTATAAAAGAACCTTGAGAAAGTCTGGGCTCGTTAACTTAATGAAAATAAGACACAATGCTTTGAATATATATACATAATATTTTTACCATCCTAGATTTAGGAAAATTGTATTATTATATATATACCTGTGTCCGAATGTCTATTAAATACTGCCCGCTGCTAGGGGTGCAGTAATAATAATGTTCGTGCCCGCTGTGACTGCAACTTTCTAAGTAATTAAATTAGAGTTTTTAATTATATTAAGGTATATAATAATAAGCAAATGTCCTTACTATGAACGAAAAGTTTATCATTCTCGGTCAGTCGCTGATTTCATACGGCCTTCCGCCTATAGCATCAGGCCGTATGAAATCGGCGACTGACCTTGAACGATAAACGTTTCGCCAACAGTAAGGATGTTTCCTAATATAACTGGTTAGGGAATCACCTGATAATGTTAATGACGGTTCGCAGAGGTTGTTTTCGTTTATGTCCTCCTTTAGTCGCATCAGGAGATTTTGTAACCGGCGATGCTGTTCTCCCTCCATCATCCTTTCCATGTACTCTAAGAGATTGGAAAATTGCTCTTTATCCCAGCTCCGTACTAGGTTGCAAAGGTCCTGCATTTGAAAAGTAAAATGATTTAGTAATCCACAACATTCAAGGCTGCACACTGATGTAACTCATGTGGACAAACAATATGGTTTAGAACTGTAAGGAGAAGATCGTGATCCGATCAAGACATGGCTAATCATTATCTATCTCCCCCACCCCAATGCAGATGAAGAACTCGATGCAAACCTGGGAATAAAATATATAAACCTGATGAAGGATCTTTTATGAATCCGAAACGTTGTTATCTAATATAATCAAATAAATACCATCCTGAACTTTTACTTCAATTCTTTGTCTTGAGTTGTGTCTTCTCTACAAACCAATAAAATATTTAATTTATAATTCTATGATAAGATAAATCATTAGTATTGAGTTGATGAGAAAATATGTGAATATGATAGGAAATAAGGGATAATTGTTGATGATAGAATATTTCTAATTTGGGATAGTGGATGGGAAAATATGGTGGTGTGTAGTGTTAGGTTGGTGAAGTTAAAGTGGAAGTGTGGTGCGTAGGTTGGTGAAAGTTGTGTTTAATGAGCGAACAAACAAGAGAGGTGGAAAAATAAATGTATATTGGTATATAACATTGATCTACTTAGTTTAATCATACAAACCTACCAACAAATTGACTGTGTCTGGTTTTTGTTGTTGTGACTTTCACTCTTTAGATGTATATTCATTGAAGTGGACTTCGAAGGTGAAGTCTTTGAACTTGAATAGTCTATTGAATAACATGAGAAAGTGAAAAAAAACTGGTCTTTAAAGTCTTTATCCTTTTCTTTATAGAGTGGGTCGGAGGTAAAAAGTACCCACGTTATGAAGTTGCCCGCCTGTGTACGCCGCTGGTTACTTACGTCGTCTAATTCTGCCGAGCCCGCTAGCGGATGACCTTGGAACCAGCGTAGTTATGCAGGAAAGTAGGTACACTTGCAACCAGAGCTATACAAAATTAGCTCTGGGACCTGTTTCACTAGTTCTGTGACATTAGGCCTAGACACACATCTTCAGTGGCACCAACAGTGCAAGCAACAGCGGAAAACGTCTAGCAAATATCAGAGGTTCGGAGCAGAGGGAGTGAAATTCCGCGTGTCATCGATTGCAGTCTTGTGATCTGTCTGTATGGTGTCACAGACACCATCTAGACATGTCATGAAACTACTGAAACAGGTCCCTGGTCGGGTTAAATAGGCGGCCATCTTGACCCAGTAGCGACACCAGTTTGTTACTATCCAACCAAATCTTTCGTATTGCTTGGAGAGGTGTTAAGTCATAACCTCAAAGCCAATTTAGCGTTTTGTTATTTCCTTTCCTGTGTATTTTTTCAAAATGTAATGAACATAAATCTCAATTTTTTAGCTATGAATATTTGATGTTAAGCTTATCTGCTTAGAGACCCTACATAGAACAAAACTACCTGGATCGTGGCGCACCCCAAGTGATCCCGTGTGGTATTATCGTAAAACTGGATGAGTTTTAATCTTGGCCACTGTATGCCACGACTGAAGTTTGGCATAGTTACTTCATGAGGCGAAGCCGAGTGAAGTCCAGAGCCAAAACTTCAGAAGTGGCATGCGATGGCCAAGATTAAAACAAATCAGGTTTTGATTGCATCCTACCCCGTCTCCTCGATTTTGGAATATTAACTGATAACCATTCTGTATGCCACTAGTGGCATATAAAACTCTGTATGCCAGTCAGCGTGGCATATGGCAACTCAATGTTAAGGCTATGGGTTTTTATATTAGAGTAGGATAATTAACCCAACCGACCCCTATATCGTAGAATGGGTTGGTTGCCAAACTAGGAAGTAGGCAGCAGCGCAGGAGGTCAGGTCAGGTCACGTGAGGTGCCCTTTAGTAACGCAGGAACACACCAGGCGGCGTGACCGTCGCCGACCTCTCGCCTGGAATTGCCTCCAACTCTGTCTCCACTCTGTTCGAACTATGAGGTTGGTGCGGTTCGGTTCAGCCCTTGACCATTTTTTTTTATTCAAATGACAGGATACAATCGCCAAAACAATTAGGCGTTCTTCCGTGTATAATCCAAAGTAACAATACATAGTCTTATAGTAAGTACTAAAGTAAAGTGTGATGTGATTCTGTTCAGCCCTTGTCCATGAAGTCTCGCTCTCGAGCCAATGAATCCATTTTCTAATATACTCATTTTGATATCTATATACATGCATATATTTTCTGACAAAATATAGTCTACTAACTTAAACGACAATCGAAAAGAGGACATGGAAGATCAGACATAGTTTGATTGTTTAGTTTATATCTATATAATTCTGGTGAGCCTTTGTTAACACAAAACAGACCCATATTAGGAAGCAGAAATATTCTCCATATTAGGAAGCAGAAATAAAAATACTTCTCACCCATTACCCGGAGTTTCCGACTCACCTGCGATCTCCGGTTTCTATCCGGGACTTTAGAAATGACCCTCATTGCATCAAACTGGCTGCTATTCAATGACGATGAGCTCGATTTCCCAATCTTGAAGGGACCAAATAGAAGTAGCTCGATTGCCTGCGTGAAATACAATTGGATGCTTTTTTCTTCCATCTCGGAAATTGAATCTGAAATGTAAAAATAGGTTACTCTATATGACACATGGTATGGCGATGAAGTATCTCACACCATGGACAGTGTATGTCCATGCTCACACCAAGACTGATCCACAAAACCAGTCATGACAATCCTTTTCATCCACACGTCGACCTTTCACACCTGTGATGTCGGAGATATATCAAATCGCGATTCACATCTCGTTTGAGCAGCAGAAATTAAACTTTCCAAATTTCAATTACCTTTCTGAGGAATGTCTTATATCTGATTCAAGGAACCACTAACTACTGGTTCTCAATTGAAGTCACCTGCTAACTATCGAGACTATGAAATTAACAGACATCTAGTCATTCGAGCAAGCACTCTCCCAGCATATATCCTGCATTCTACTTCCTGAGGCGTGCCTGTTAAGGATAAAATCTGTCCCATCCGCCACTTTCTCGAAGTTCTGAGCATTTTTGGAGGTATCTAAGGCTAAAAAAGAAACAGCTGGATTGTCTATGAAGCTCATTAATCAACAATTCCTGTATTTCCCAATTCATAATATATGGGTTGTTTGACTTTCATAACCTTTGACAGTTGCCTTGTTTTGAATCCGAAATATTAGCTGGTTACCCATGTCTTTAGTGGATACCCGGGGAGCCAACATTAGGTTGAGGCAGAGGCTTTTAAAAATGTCAATTGTTTACAGTTGGATGTTATCTTATCTTTACCTACTTTTATTTTGGTTTTCTATAATATAGATAAATATGCCTAGTTTTCAGAAGTAGGTAAAATATTCACCCCTATTTATGCTGTGGCTTGCACGGCAGTTCTACTGGCAAATTTTTCAGGTTCTAGCTTGCGACTTCGTCGAGTCCCAGTTAGAGGGGAAAATATAGAAAAACGAAACATCGGACTGCCAATAGTGGGATTCAAACATCTGAAACTCGCATTCCCAGCCGAAAGCTCTGCTGACTGCTCCACAAAGCCAGATGTTCTATTGGGGCCAAATACTTCTAAAGGCTGGTGGTGGGTGGGAGGAATCAGCAGAGTTTTGAAAGGGCTAGCAGTGAAAGTTGAGATCTCATTGGTTTCTCACGAGAAAAGTAGATAAGAAAACAACAATACTAAGCTTTGATTTCGACATGGCTCGAAATGAATCAGAGGAGAAGAAGTGTGTCTGAGTATAGTCCTATAAAAAAAAAGAACAGTTTCGAGTTTTTCACTACACGAGAATCTCAGTCTCGTGGCTTTTCAGTCTCCAGGCCTAGGTCTGGTTCACTTTGTCTCTACATGTGCGGGGGACACTTCAAGCGGATTCTACCAGAATCATATTTTTTTTAGATATTTACGCTATCAAATACATGCGCTGATTTAGATGAAATGCATTTGACTATTTTTCAGTTTTATATTGACTTAAATAATGTTCATAGAGCAAGTTTAAAATATTGGGGGGGGGGGGGAGGAGAGCCCCCACACTGGCCACAGCCCCCATATAATGTACTATAATGAAAGATCCCCTCCATGAATGCTGTATGAATATACTGTTTGAAATCAATCACTATCTTTTGTCCAGAGTCAACAATGTTGTTTGTGCTTTCAAATATTCCCAAGATGTAATTATCAAGTAAATATTGCATATACATTTATGAGTAGTTATATGTACACATAGCTGAAAAATACAGTCACCTGCAGACACACTATCAGATTACACATTAATTACATCAACCCAGCCTCCGCACCACCGCCGCAGCCGCCGCCACCGCTACCTATATTCATTTCCTCACCCTTTCCTCCATGCACCCTTCCATCCATAAGTACTTGCACCCATACACCCTGACGCTCTTTGCATGGGTACTACATAGCCAGTAATACATAGAGACTTACCTTTGACGGGTGTCGGAGCACACACTGGTATCGCTGCCTTTCGGCTCGTCGTCACACTCCAGTAAAACCACGGCTAAAACCACTGGGCAATCCCCAATAGACCCCTGTACGGTATCCCAGAATTCCTGCGCTCCGTGAGTTTCCGGTTGCCAGCGTGCTTTCTCCGAAAATGTAAACAATGGCCGTATTCTCACGGTTTTTCCGACTTCGGAGATCTAATTTGTTGTTAATGTTCAAAATAATGACAATGCTAAAATCTGGCCACATTAATATATATGGAACCAGAGGAAGATGTCTATACCATTAATTTCTGTGGATTGTTGATACATTATGGAGAAAATGGGGAACTATGTAGGGGCTATTTGTGCAAACAGAGACTGTCCTTTGGTTATGGCTTCAAGTCTACAATGGCCGTATCACCATTGTTTTCCGACTTCCAACGGTTGTAACTGCCTGTAAATTGGATTTTTCAAAGTAAAATTGCCTGAATTTTCAGTTTCTACCATCGGATTTCTAATCTGAATGGATATAAAAGCCGAAAACGGCGGAAATAGAGGTGTTCGCAATGTCTGCCAACACTTTGATGCTGACACATTACTCAATTTACTGTCAGTGTCAGTGTGACAGTTTTTTTTGGTGTTTTTTTTAAATATTCTTTATTTAGACTGCGAGGGCATCGACCGTGAGGCCGGTATTACTTGCCCTAACAGTATGGATAAATATCTTACATATAACATGGGTAACATACATCTATATATATATACATGCATTTGAGGATCACTTTCATTCTTCATGACCCTATGCCCGTAAAACATATTTACAGTTATTCTTATATGTTGAAAAAGTCCCAGTTTTCACAGTTTATGTGGAATTTGTGATTCCAGTCCTTGGTTGTATTTAACAACCTTTAGATCATTTGACAGTCAATAAACCTTAGTCGGTGAGTCAACCTATATACGTCAGGTGAAGATATTTCCAAATCGTCAGGGTTATGATCACAGTGTCAAACCTTTCAACAATATCACAGTAGCAGATATAAATAAGTAGATAATTTATGTAGACAGAATAACTTGGTTCATACAAATTCTAAACCCTGGTTTTTATGAGATAGGCTTGCAGATTTGTCAGGCAAGAGGGTATTTCCAGATTATCTGACTTAGGCCAGACCCGTTCATTTACTAACATATATATTATATGATAGCGGGGTGTGTAGGAGGCTTGGGTTTTAGGCAATGGCGTCGAGTGACCGTTTCTTTTGAGCATTCTTAAATTTCTTATAGGTATTAATGTTTTGAATGGTTGGTTCAAGATTGTTCCATGCAGTGGCGCCCCTGTAAAAGGTGCTAGACTTATACCTTTCAATTTTAGGGAATATTACTTTAAATTTAGAGGCTACTGTAGAACGGGTTTATCTAGTCTGCTGGATGATTAGAGAGTCATCAGACTGTTGCCTATACATATAATTTAAAAGGTGACTCCTCCTTCTGTCCTCAAGCAATGCAACTCCATGTTGTCTGTGTAACTCAATATGGTTTTAATTGATTAGTGACCCTGGATACAACTCTTAAAGCTTTATTTTGAAGCGTCTGTAGTGTTTCTTAAGGCCATGGGAAGTCCTATTACAGATTACTGTCCGAGCCTTTTTGAAAAATGATGAGGCTATTTTTTCATTATTCATTATTCATTCGATGGGTGGGTAGGCAGGTAGATGGGTAGGAGGTAGGCAGATGGGAAATGGCGGAGACATGCTGCGAGTAAAGCTGTGATTTCCGGAATCGTCAACACAAAATGGTGTATATGTGAGCTATTATTTCATATTTCACCTGATTATTGCGTCAGAGATGCTAAATTATTGGTGGGAGATATTGCTATGAAATAATATAATTTTTAATAGTATATACATAACAATACCATGTTGTTTTTGAGACAATAAAAACTTAGTTCCAAGCTAAACTATAAAATGATTAATTTGAGACCCTTAACCTTTATCAAATGACTCAAAATGTGCAGTGCCATATCCTCATTATGTGACCCACCGGGTCTGCAAATTTCTTAATTTTCAGTCAGTCTCCTTCATTGGCAGTCTGGCAAAATAAATGTTTGATTCAAATGGAAATTAGAAAATATTTTCCTTGCCATATGAGAAAGTTGATGGATTTCCCGCCCCCCCCCCACATTTGTTGCATTTATACCTAATACATAGCTGTAGTCATTTCTTATAGCATTATGAAGATTCTCCGTACATAGCATATAAGGAAAGACATATAATAGTCAAAATATAACAAGGAGAAAAATAATAAGACTAAACAAATTATTAGTTTTCCCTGAGCTTTTTTTAAATTTTTTATTGCAGGTAATTCACCTCTGATGAGATGGTCTTCTATTACAGCAGTTTGGGACCTGTCCGATCAGTGTACAAAAAAGTAACGATACAAAGTCTAGAAAATAGTTAGAGATAAGTAAGGGTATATGAGATACAACATGTGGATACCCAGTATAGCAGTGTAGACCATACAGTGATCATTCAGACATAATCTAAGGGCTCGGTTTTGAAGACGTTGCATTTTGTTGAGGTTTATCTTTTTTGTTCCATCAAGAAAGATGGCTGTGTAGTCAAAAATAGGGAGAATGCTTTTTTATTTCAATACCAGTATGAAAATGTCACAACGAAAATAAAAGCAGTTTCCAAACTCACACACATTTATAAAATGACAAGTCTTAGACCCTACTAATCCAGCTTATTGTATCATTAGTCATGTGCTGAAAACAACAATGGCCAAATTCAACTATTTTCGCTCATATAAGATGGGGCAGTTTCTACTGTTTATAATGTTTCTGGGCTTTGATATTTATAAATATACATCAGAATTAATTCTATGAATAATATACCATTGTTTTGGACAGGTGTATTTAGAATGGACAAACCATATTTTGTCAATTGTGTGACTGTCAGCCACTGCCAACCCATTGCCGAAATACGGTAAGCAGACTGGCTATCATACTAAATAGAGTACCGCTGTACAATCAAATCAGCTTTGGTCAAATCAGGGTTCGTACATAGACAGTCCAATGAAATTCCAGGATTTTTCCAGTAGATAAATGGGATACCGTAGTAATCATTGAAAGTATAGGAACTATAATTCCTATTAATATTATCAACTCACACCTGATATACCATTAGTCGATTTTAGAGATCCATGGTGAATTTATTCAATATTATATATTTCCTTGTCAAGAACTGTTATAAGTGAGGGGGTTAACTTGTCTGTTAATATACAATTCATCACAAATCATGATTTATAAAGTTAGAAATAACACGATTGCCATATTCACTCACTTATCACTGACACTGACACATTGACACCAGTACCGATAGAAACCTTCAATTTTAACATAATACAGCCAAAGCAAATACTAATTTTGTAACAATCAACCAAACTTTTCATGACTTATCTGAATGCAATCGATCTTAGCCGTTGACATGTGTTATATTAGCGATAAGCTGCTCAGAAAGCTGTGTTACAATCAAAACAAACAATGGCGTCCGCCGGGTCCGAAACCGGAAACTCACGCACGGCCGCCATTTTGCCATGCGCCCGCGGATGAGTCAAGGGTCTATCCCCGAAGGCACTCCCCCAGCTGGTTCCCCGGTCATCCGCTAGCAGGCGTTCAGCGCCGCCTAACGGCCCACTGTCTCGTTACGCCGCCGCTCGGACAAACACGGCCGAGGTCAGCCACATACATATACGCCCTCCAGAGGTTACTCGTCTCCCGATTATCGCCCTGGGTAAATACAAGTTCCGCTTGAGAGTAGTTGGGCACACTACAATCATATGAACCACAGTTTTCCCATTTATATTTGAGTAACCTGAATATAATTTTGGCTTTACGTGTAGAAATAGCTGAAAATTCCATTTCTGACATCGGATTTTCTAATTGAAGACTTAAGAATAAAGTTAATAAGCAATGATTGTGGGTTACGGGTGAAGAGTCTATCACCATACAACGTCGGTAACCAGCGCAAACCGGGACCTGTAAACAGACTGGATTCTGGGATACCTCAATAGGGTCTATAGGGAAGGACAGCAATCACACCTAAAGTGTGAACGGTGGGAGTGATTGCAGGAGTGTTTTCTTTTTTACAGATTAAATTGCTGGAGCAAACTATGGTATTGTATCAACAAGTCTTGGATGTCTAAACTTTATAGTTGATAATTATCTTGGGTTTAGCTTGGAAAAAGGTAAACATATTATACCGAGTCCCGCCCATGTATCAAAGTGTATCCAGTTTAGGTGTCCCTGTCTTATCTAAGGTATATCAATGGTATCATTGAAGTGATATGCATGTATGATACACCAAATTGGAGCTGGAATATCATAGAATATGATGCAATCGGTAGCTATAATTCTTTAACCCTTTAAGGACGGGTGCCTGCGGTCAAGCTACCCCCTTAAGGAAGGCTGCTTGTGGTAGTTTCTCCCGCTAGGGGACGGGCACACATTCGTCAAAACCAATAATTTGAGTGTTCAATCACGTGATAGGAAACATAATCCTAAACATATTATTTTTTTTTAATAGAAATACTAATTGTTGTGTTAGACCTACAATCTGTGAAATTTGATTATTGATATTGCTCTATTATTTCCTTGTCAAAAAGGAGTTTGTATATTCCTGAGAAATGATGCATCAAAGCATCATTCGCCCTAGGCCGGTTGATGCCTCAAGACATCATTCGCCCTGGGCTGGTTTATGCTTCAGGGCATCATTCGCCCTTAAAGGGTTAATATCTATACGTCAATAGGACACTAAACATACCTACACAATGTGGTTAACATGATTTTACGTTCAGATTTATTTCAACAAATATATATAGAGAGTCGAACGATACATAAGCATACACTCCAGGCGCGCCAGGGATCCCGAGTTGATAGACATCTACAAAATGTCCAATGTACAGATACAATCCGATAACGATTTCTTTGCAGGAAAAAAAGTAGGCATGTACATATATTCTATAAAATATAACTTCTGATTTAGAGGTTACTTAGAAATACAATTCCAAAGCGACGAGTTTATTTGTACTAAAGAGTGATCAGAGTTTGTAGACTTGGCTGAAGAATTCAACAGTGAAGTCATCCACGAGTGTCTTATCCGGTAGGCTGGCCACCATGCCGTACATCGCCGCCGTGCCTTTCTTGGCCAGGGTCTTGTCTCTCTGAATCGTTCAAAAATATATATCAGAAAACATGTAGATTTATGCATAAGAAGAGTACGGATATATGTCTCATGGTAACAGAGGATGTCAATGTACCTGCACAATGCAGCAGACGCCTATGCTTTTAGCTAAAAATAAATAATAATTAAAAATAAAAAAAACCCCAGAAAACCACCTAAATCTCTTACCTTGGCCACCTTGGCGCATTCGGCGAGGTCAGTGAGCAGCTCGTCGGCTACTCGCGCATGCGCGGGCAGGATGGTACAGTGCAGACTGTCCGGGTACTGGTTCCGCTCTGGGGTCCAGCCTTTAGTCTCCAGCAGATCAGCTACCGCCATGATGCTGACTTCAGGGTCGCACGAGCCAATGGCAAATGCCGACATATGAGGCTGGCCGATGATACATAAGCCCTGTAGGTGAGAGAAAATATGATAGAAGTATGAATGAAACCTCGAGGGTATGTGGGCTAGCAGCTGGGTTTGGTGTATACACACGTAGCATAGGACAGTGAGGTCAATATTCTGGGGAGTTCTGTTTATGCTCTACTCTTCCCTTTATTTCATATCATAATAATTTAAATTTCATTTGTTGGAATATTTCCATGCTCAGGCATAGAATTTGTTCTGTCAATTATCTGTGGTGTTGGATTATTCGATCAACATGTTGTTGTCACAGAATGAGGCTTTTTTTTATTGGATCTTGACACTCCCCAGATACCAGAAGTTACCAGGGTTCCTTCAGTGGGAGAGTATCACATTATTAGTTTTTCGAGGGACGATTGAAAATCGTCGCTCGTAATTGCAAACGGAATAGTTCAAAATCGTCACGGCATGTTTTTAAAGCGCAGATGTAATTTAATAGTACACTGTATGTTAGAGTATATCAAAAGTAAGTAAGAATGTCTTCATATTTAGGGATTTTCCTGGGGCTCTCCTTGACGCTGGCGGCTTTGCTGAATCATAAAGGAATACATAAGCACTATACACTATACACTATACACCCGCTATTGGTTGTCAGTGGTGCAAACGCTACCCGCCTGACGTAGTGAGCGCACTCTCTAATCGTTAAAGGCACGCTTACCGTGGGCGACTGCAGCAGAGATTAGTGAGGCACAAAAACCCTGCTAGGAGAGAGGCGCCGCTGCTAGGATAGACACACTGCACCGCTAGAGCAACCTACGGAAACTCGTTTTTTTTTGCGGAGCGATAAACCGGAGCGGCGCAGTGTGGTAGGATAGACTGGTTCCCTGCCCCAATGAAATATGAGACAGGTAATGGCCAGCGAGAGCAACGTGTGATCGATCTTGAACTTTGGCTGGTCTCCTGCTGCTTTGCATAAGAATAGAGGAATAGCAACCTTTCTATAGATAATTCATTAGAATGTTTCTCTAAAAACTGACAGATTCCACCGAGCCCTCTAGCGGATGACCGGGGAACGAGTATAGTACCAAACTGCATCGCTCGAGCAATCTACGGAAAACCCAGGTTTTTGCCTACACGCTGTTACCCATGATGCACCAGAAAATGGCGGGCGTTACCTGGCCTAGTATGTGAGTGAGCAAATTATACATATGCCACGCTTCCAGGCTAACGGCAGGACAGTTTGGAACGCTCTGAACTCGCTCTCAAATCGTAGTCTCTGTAATTATTCAGTAGACTGACTGAGAATGCACTCGCAAAAACGAGCAGTTCGTAATGTCCAATCTTCCTGATATCTGGGTAGGTGTTAGTTCATATATTCATTTAGCTCGCATGTTAATTTTAAACCCTGGGAAATATGTAAGAACGTCCACATTTGCCACCGATGTGAGATTTATTTATAGATCCATAGCTCTTGGCAACCTCAGTAGAGCTTGAATATGTTTGGCGGGGGAATCCCCTAGTCTCCCCACTCTCCCTCCCAATGCTTAGTAAGAATAACACTGGCCCAGGAGCTTCCACAATTAACATAGGCGAGTAATGGTAAGAACATGTAAATGTGCATTTAGTAACGCTGTGATGCCAACATTTAGGTGGGGAGGGGGGATTTAACAATTAGTTAATCATATCAAATTATACATGAAGAAAATGGTACTCAATTGAATGATCACCCTCCTGCCATGGATTTGTTATACACAGATTTTACGCTGTGAATGCTAACCCGCGATACACTACATAGGTATTTTTCTAGGGGTGTATTGGAGACACGTATACATACGTATCCCAAATCTCTGATTGGGAGTAGGACGCCCACATTTAATAAATCAATAGCTCTAGGTCAGGGTGGCCCACTTGCAGCCAGGCAGACTGGGTCAAGGTTAATCACTCAACCTCAATAAACAACAACATCATTTTCAATCTTTGCCATTTCCAACCCTTAACCGACATGATAAGCCACGAGACAATGAACGGACTGAAATGCAATAAGTTCGTGTATGAACTGTTTCAAATGTTTTTTTCCACGTTAGCCTTGGTCTGCAGCCTTGGCCCAACGGACAACATAATATATTCTTGACTAAGGCAAAATTACTCCAAAAGATGCATATCTTCACAGATAATATTTTATTTTGATAGAGATAAAGTTACCCTCATCTAGTTTAGTTCTGTTGATACACCCATGTCCCAGGGCTCTGCCGTAAGGCCTGTTTCCATTGGCCGATTTCCTGTCATCGATCTTCAGTCAGGAACCACCAACGGACATTTGGCACTGCGGACCCAAAATCAGTCAATGGAAATGATGCAGCGCATGAAATGGCCCACATCCTTTTCTGCTTATACTTTCTGCTTGTACTCATCATTCATCATCAATAAACTGAATCAATTGAAACGGAACGAGCCTGGTTTTGTGTGGCTAACATCCTACATATTTTCCTGCTTAGATTAAGCAATATGGCACAACCTACCACTGAGTGAAAGCATGGTCACTGAGTGAAATCTACTATCCTGACCGGTTTTTTCTATAGTCGCACAGTCAGTGCCACCGCTGACAGACCCACTGGGTAACAAAAAAAGTCTCCACCATTTTCTTTGGCCAATGGAAACGTTCCTCTAGAAATCCCATTCGTATGTATCAGATTGTTCATGCTTATCCGCTTGCATCCAACCCTAGAGGTCTAGTGCCAGCGCTTGTTGGCACCCCCCGACGGGTGCAGTATTAAAAACTGGATCCAGTACAAAAAACATGTTGGTGGGTTTTCATCGAAGTATGAGATCACAATGAGAGTACATTCTGTGGTAAGCCGCACTTTCATTTGTATATTTGACCACCTGATAAAGCCTCAGAGAAGATATTTAACACATTGTAGCTGCAAGTGGCCAGTGAAGCTATTCCATGTGCAATTTTGATTATAATGGTTGGCATATTTGACTGGTGATTTTTTATACCATCTTTGAATGTTTACCACAACGTTCCATGACTAACATAGATGGTAGAAGGAGTTCATGCTGTGTGATTGATTAGCATTTGCTGTCGATCCATAGGATTACTATCGGGGGATATATACAAAGGTCATAATCTCCTGTTTTTTTTGTTTTCTGTTTTTTGTTTATTGCAACCAGTTCTGTCAGTCATGGACAGATCTTCCACTGTTCGAAAATCTTCATTTCTGCACTCAATGATGTTGAACACATGCAATCATGTCATCTACTACGAATAGTTCTCAATGCAGGATTCAATGAAGAGCATTCTCAAGATTGCCCCTTGAACTGAGTTTTCGGTGCTCAAAGGAGATGATGTCATGGCAAACAAATGTACTTCTTGAATGGTGTACTTACTGGGATGGACCAAATGCCGTTTTTCAGTTTTTCTGTGGTGTCCATGACACCTTTGGCAATCTCCAAGTAACCGTCTTCACCGATGGCTCTTAGTACTGCCCACGCTGCCGCTATGTTAGCGCCTGTAAGTAAAGTTTTATTTATAGTAAATAGCAACAGCAAAACGGTCTCACATTCAATAGTGCTAGTTAAAGGACACGGTTAAACAAAAGATTAACTTGATATGTGAATGCTTTATGTTTGTTTGTTTAACATCCCAGGTGATCCTGGAAGTATACAAGGCATTAGGTTCAGGAAGTATTATGATTGAGAGGTGACTCCCTTGAAGCTTATTCTTAGAATTCCTAATATTACACCTCCTGCGGCGGCCGTCTACACAAAGAAAGAGGCCTGTGAGAGCCAGTACAATTCTATATACTATCCATGATGTCTATCAGGACTGCGTCTGTTTTTTAGATACGTCAAATACCTTAGATACTCCTGGGTGTTCCCACAGGAAGTTCCAGACAAATTTAATGACTTTAATCGGACAAATGGAGGAATAGGAGAGGGGTAGGGAATGGGGTGGGAGGAGTAGGCCTACAAGAAGTGCTCGGTGGAGAAACTGTTACACACACTGGCACTCTGAGCTATAATTTTCTAGTCTATAATCAAACACAGAATATATAGCAAAGGACCGTATCTAGTTTCTAAGCTGAAAATAGACTTGCTCAAGTCCTTGATTATGAACATTCATTAAATGACTGAATAAGGTCAGAATAAAGTTCATTACAGTATGTATCTATCCCTGACTGGCTCATAAATGATCTCTTATTACATAGAAGTGGGGTATAGGGGGAAGGTAAGGCAGGCGGTGGCAGTGGCGGTAGAGAGTAAGTAGTAGGGTACAGGAACTGAGGCTAGCTGAAATGTGTATTTCTCTGCATCAATTAACGAGTATATTAGACTGGCTACAGTCCCTGTATCCTACCCACCTATCGCCAACTGCCTGCTTCCACCACGCGCGGGCCTTACCCCAACACGTTCACCCTCCTATGAGTATCTATGCACAGAAAACCCGCGCTTAGTTGAAAAAACATGCCAAAGTAGACAAGAATCAATAAGGAAAGTGTTGGACATATTGAACAAAAAAAAAAAACTAAACAGAAGAGAAACAATGGACAATAACATCAAGTTTTATTGAAACAAAGGTTTGAGTGAATAATGTATGGATTTCAATTATAAAAAAGACATATGACATGTTGTCCCGTAGATTTGATTATACTTTTCACGATGTTTTTTTCGTTGCACGTCCAGCTGTTAGTGAATGCTAAGTACTGCATACCTCTGTATTGTTAGCAGACATGTATACATACCTGGTCGTGACCCAGCCATGCTAGGTGAACCAAAGAGTCCACCGGGCCACTGGGAGTAGGAAAACATTTGATACTTTCGGTAATCACCATTCTTGTATAAAATCACGCTGGCTCCCTGAAACAATGGAAAAGATCATTATCACTTAATGGGCCTCCCAGGATAATGGTAGTTTGAAATGATTGTTTCATTTTTTTCTTTTTTTTTTACACCTTGCTTGTTCTTTGACAGGGCGGTAGTTATACGCTGAAAACCACTTCGGACTGTAGTTGTAGGCAATTGTAAATAGTCAACTTATATGTTTATACTTTCCTTTAAGGGAGCGGGGAGAGGAGTTCCCCATAAGTGAAAAAGAGACATTTCATCCGAAGTCTCAGCACTCCTTTGATACAACTATCATTGGGTCATCTATGAAGTAGGAAACATGCCCTTCCCTCTAAGGATGGTATGCTACATATTTTGCCGATTATACAGTTTCAGTTTCGTAAACTTCACCTTTGATAACAAATTCTTTGATAAGTGTCCGTGCACAGAAAAAATATACGTATACAAAAATTCGTTATTGTAAGCTCTCGCATATAGCAATTTTTTAAGTTATAATGTACAGTGGATACAGTTATGTTTGGCTAGATACATCAGGATAGAATATATCTAATCTATATCAACAATGATATACAGAAGAACGCGCATTGCTGTGTACAAGTGTCAATGCGGCAGGTGTGAAAGCTGTGTGGGCAGCAGATGTGTTGGTGGTGCACAGAAAGGGCAGCTGCGAGGGTGACTGTGAGGGTGGCATTCACACAGAGTGTGTAGGGAGTGGGACTAGGGCTTCAATGTTGGTATCTGAACAGAACTTATGTTATATATACAGTACCCAAAGAATGAGTACAGATGAGTGGTGTCTTGAAAAGTAAAATCTATTTAAAAAACGTTAAAAAAACTGGATTAATCATATGTAATTAATGAAAAGATAATAGATAGGGTTTTAGAACAATATTATAATAAAAATTGATAATATAACATTAGATTTTTCATATAATACAGACTTGGATGGTTAATGGCAAATGAAATATGCTACCAGTAGTGTCCCCAAGTGGCAGAGATCGGAACTAATGGATAGTGGTGTAAATACAACAGAATCAGGCGTATATATTGATAAGGCGTATATATGAATCAGGCGCCTACAGATAAGGCGTATATACACGGGGAATAGGACGACCTTGTATACGCAAAAGCATACCTATATACGCCGGGTGTATACATATATAAAGTGGTTAGTTTCATGCAGTGGAAGATGCCGCTCCTTAGGTGCGACCTTTAGGTGCGCCGCATCCGGGCAACCGCTATTTTATATATCCTATAGGTTGAGGTTTCCGGCACAAATTTGTAGACCGATTTTCTTTTGCCATCTTGACAAGCACTTCTTCCGGTATATGAGATCACATAACGTGTGCTATGCTTTAGCATTTGTCTCAGAGAAATACTTCACAAATTCAGAGTATCTATTATGCACAGGAGGGTTTTGTAGATCGCCCTAGTCCCTACTATTCACCACAGAACTTGATGAGATTTATAAGACTTCTCACCTTGGCCGCGTATCCATACTTATGAAGGTCAGCGGAAATGGACGTCACACCCGGTACCCGGAAGTCGAACGGTTGTAACGGGTACCCCAGTTTCTCGACCCTGCAAGATCAAAATGTATGTGTGTGATATTCAACTTCAGGTTTATCTACATAGTATTCATTCATAATGAAATATAGTAATGAGCAAATGCTGGAATATGTAATGTATGTAGAATCGTGTATTATGTATCATTATGTAACATAAGGTTGTTTAACACATGATAAACATTAAGTTTTTGTAGATTTATGTTAATTAAAACTCTTTCTCAGTCTTAATTTGTATGACTCTTTTCATATGTAATAAATCCCTCGTAAATTTCAAGTGTGCTAAGGTTGATTGACAGCATGGGTTACATGATGTTGCGGATAATGTCTATTTTTTGGTCATAAGGCCCGGCGTCCACCTACTACGATAGAATCGTAGACCTCCCGATATGGCACCGATACAAAATGTCAAGATCGGTGCCATATCGGGAAGGTGCAAAATCGTAGACATATTTCTAGACAAGCCAATCCACCATGCATCGTATGGGGTTTTTATCGGTGTCTAATCGCAGAAACGTGGTCAACTGCCCCGATATTAGGTAAGCTTCCGATGCAATTTTGATTTTTTACCGGGAGGTGCATCGTAGACCATATCGGAGCCATATCGTGGTAGGTGGACGCCGGACCTAACAACACTTCAAATTCGAGAAATATTGCCATTTCTTGAGTGGTTCTGAAAGAAGGCCGATTGCAAGCATCGACAAGTAATGATATATCCTATTCCTACTACTATAAGCCGCAACTTGTTAATAAACCTATTTGTAAGGGCATATCCATTTTCCGATTCAAGTATAGACTAGATCTGCGGGAATTATGTCGTTTTAGAAAAGCAGTGCTCATTATTCATTTCATCCCTAAGGATATTGAGAAGGTAACCACAGATGTGTGTACATCATTGTTCAATACTAAACATACGAGGTCGACAAGATCCATAAGTTGATTAATATATGGATATTTAAGGAAGGTATCGTCCTGACCACTTTTTTTCTTTGAACTCAAGTGATCACAGTGGTACTCTCTTGACTATTTACTCCAAGCAAGAAGAGAATTCTGAAATCAAAATGGTTCTTCACGGGATCGTTTCAAATTATATGAAAAAATAATTTGATATATATGGGAAATATTAACCGGTGCATGAATCACACTGACATTTACAAAAAGCTATTTTTCACTGGCCGACTAGTCGCCACAGATCTTTAATCGGGAACGACTGATGCCTGGTTGGTGAATAAAAACAGACAATCAGAGAAGTGTTCACCGATCAATTGGGCATGGATTATACAATAAGGCCACCACTGAGTGACTTGGTAAGCAACCGACAGAATCAAGGAGTATTGAAATTGACGGCAGAAAAAAGGGCTCTCCCTCGCCACTTTTTATATCCAGATGTGTAGTTGTTGGCCACAACCAACCGACTATTTTTAGGAGAACTAAATTAATCTGTGCCGTTTTCGTCGGCCAGTGGAAAATGGATTAAAACCCTACATGCTCACAGATAAAGCCTGTTTCCATTGGCCAACTATTCAAGCAATGATCTGCAGTCAGGCACCACCGATAGATTTTTTGCGACACTGATGCCAGATCGGTGAATGGAAACAAGAAGTGCAGAGAATACTTTTTAATTTGGTATAGAGTATGTAACAATGACACCACCGACATATTTTCTCATAGAAAATCTATGGGTACCTGGAAAGTACAGTAGAAACAGTGCATACACTACACCCTCACCTATAGATCGATACAGACATACAGTCAGTGGTTTCACGAACGGACTGGAGCAATAAAAAAATCTCCGCCGTTTTCGTCGGCCAATGGAAACGGGATTATAGTGACCATCACTCGGCTAATCACGGATGGGTTGGCGCTGCATCAAGTAACACTGTACCACTACTGTCAGACTGGCAGGTTGCTCAGTCGAATCGATGTATGTCCAGGCAGGCATGTATCCTATTCTCATGTCAAATCCCCAACACCACGATATAGATATTATTATCAACTTAATACAAAGTGTCCATAGAAAACACTGGGGAGCTTGTATCTACACACACGGAGAATACGGATCTGTTGTATGCTCCGGATTGCGATGAAGGGTGAATATGGAAAATTAGTGCATAGGAAAAACATAATGCAAACCTAAAACGAACTAATATCCGAACCGCACCTATCTGGAAAAGTTGGATAATAAATTGACTGGTTTCAGAGAAAAACGGCCATATACTCCTCGGAGTTGATGCCGTGCAATATCCTCGCATGCACTCGGATATCACTACGCATCAATGGCAGGTTGTATCTGAAACCAGTCAATAGAAACCAGTCAATATTGTGTATCTCTACCACCCGAGGTCGGTGATTGGATTTTGAGTTTGGGTTCAATTGTGGAATTCTGTTCTTCAGGGATGAGTATTGGTTATTTAAAAGGTTCTCAACTAACCAGGGTAGCATAAATCCTCCAAAGCACGCGTCTACATGCATGGGTAAGTTGTTCTGCACCGCCAGGGCCGCTATCTCCTCTATAGGGTCCATGATGCCATGTGCGTACTCAGGAGCCGAGGACAGTAGAGCGATGGTGTTAGGACCGATTGCCTGTTCAAACACCAATTGTAAGAACAGGGAATTCAAATGGGAAATACGCGCCCTGAACAACCCGTCAAATGATCTAGCGTCATACAAGAAGACCATGTTTCTGTATGCCATAGAGTCCCAGTGACAATGTCGGTCAACTTTATTCAACGCTTATGGATGACCTTATGGACGGTTTAGATTATCTTAGCGAACAGACTTAAATATCATCAAACGATAACCCTTGTGCGAGATACAGAAAAGGGTCTTCATGTGTGAACCTAGATTATTAAACAAGCACCTTAAACCCTAATATAGATCTAACATAATTTCCTAAAATACCAACATATATATGTTAAGCCTATGGCGTTTTTTTCTATTAGGGGAAGGATAATAGATAATATTCAAAAAACAGATAACATAAAAAAGGGAGAAAAGGGAATATAAGGAGCGAGCTCTGAGTTACCACTAAATGGAGATCGTTCACGTAGATTCCAGAAAAGGTTCTAAAGGTCATCCTATGGTTTATTTTATGTATAATTAGATGCAACATTGTAACACGATGGATAATACACTTGTATTCTTAAAGAGGTTATTATTCTTCATTGGATTGTTCACGTGTTTGCTAAAAAGACATTCAATTGTTCATCGTAGGATTATGCAGATGCCATCATATTTAAGGCCTGTTTCCATTGCCCGATTTCCCAACACCGATCTACAGTCAGGAACCACCGACGGACTTTTGGCACTGTGGACTCAATATCGGTCAATGGAATCAACTATGGTCGTGAAATGCCCCACGACTTTTTCTGCTTAGATTATGCAATGTGGCACCAGCCACCATTAAGTGAAAGGTAGGTCACCGAGGGAAATCTACTACCCTCAGCGATTTTTCTATACCGACGCACAGTCAGTGGCACCACCGACAGACTTTCTGTGTAACTCAAAAAGTCTAGACAATCTTCGTCGGCCAATGGAAACGGGCCTTAAGGTGTATTCTAAACAGGAAAAGAATAGGAATTCTGGAACGGAAAAATGTACCTGATTATGATTATGAATAGACAAATAGCGCAGCTCAAATTCAAAAGAAAGAAATAACATTTATATATAATAGTTTCCATGGTAAGAACCGAGCTGGTTGTAAGCAAGACAGAACCAAGAGTCCATGTACTACCAATGTGAATAAATGAACCATGAAAAACAGTGCATTTTCAGATGGGCGATAGGAAATAAAGGTACACGGGACTATAGCAATTTATAGTCAGATTATCATACCTTTTCGTATTCCTTCATATCTGGCCTGAAGTCATCTTTTAGCGGGACATGTATGATCTTGAAGCCGAAGTATGACGCTGCCTTTTCATGGGCGGGGTGTATGGTGATAGGGGCCACCTGAAAAACATAGCGATCTGTAGGACAATACACCAGTGTTCCTGTATAATACGTCTATTCATCGTATTACAGATTCATATCCCAGTAGATAGAATATACAGTGTAGATAGTATATATTCCCCTGACTTCTAGCCAGAAGAGTTGCGTTTTTGCCAACATCTATTTCCGTTCCCATGGATATTCCCACGGGAGACTTGAAATTTAGAACGACACTCAGCAGTGTTTGTCCTCTATCTCTTTCCTGTTTAAAAATAACAATGATGAGAACAAAGTTAGTGCACATTTTGTTTTGGCAGTCGGCAGGCACTGGTTGTGGGAAATGATTACATGTATATAGAACAGGATCGAGAATCGTATATAAAAACAATACTTCACTAGTTTGGATATGCAGTTCCTCCAAACGAGTGGAGAATTGTCTATTTTACTATTCGAGTGTAGTTCTGGATATATCTCACCCCTTTCGCAGACATTAGAATAGCATCAGAATAACTCAAATTACTCCCCAAATCCATCACTCTGCCACAATTATGGTGTAGTATCGTTTTTTTTATGCATGTTATCATCGCATATAATTTGTTGATGTTATTCCTATGGCAAAAGGCTAATTATATTCGTAATAGACTTGAGACCAATGCCTCTAACCCTAGGAAATTGTGGCATAAAATCAAAGAAATTGTGGATCCTTTTGTCGAGGCCAACCTACCGTCTCTGACAGACCCGGGCATACTTGATAAGATTGATGTTACTGAATCTGTTTAATACTTAAATACTCATCATGATAGAGTTGGGGAGGTGCTTGCATCTGCAAACAACTTCGAAATCAATGCCAGTCTAGAGGGGCTAAGAAGCTAAGCTAATGGACCAGATACTTTGCAGACTATATCGCCACCAGATTTCATAATTGATTAAATTGAGGTTTTACGATTGATGATTGAGTTGGCGACAGGCAAATCCTCGGGAAATAAAGACATCAGGACATCATTACTTAAAGAGTATTTGCTTCTCATTTTAGACCAACTCACACATCTGTACCAAAATTGCCTCAACATTGGCCATTTCTCTGCCTCATGGAAAATGGCCAATATCACACTGATACCCATATATGGAGATGTTTCTGATCCAAACAATTTGCGACTGATTAGTTGACTTCCTGTTCCTGGCAAAATTGCAGATAATCTGCTACATTTGTACACAACGGATCACCAGGACTATGATAACATACTTGCTGAAGAGTAGTATGGGTTTCTAGTATGGGTTTGTAAGAAACGTGGGATGACGGATGCAGTTTATTCATTGGTCACTGACTTATATTTGGAGAGGGATAATCGATTGATGACTGGTTTTTTTTCCCTAGATTTAAGGAAAGCCTTTGACACGGTGCATCATGGCTTGCTAATCATAAAAATAGAACAAACTGCGTTATCTGGTGTGAGAGAATTATATCGTAGAGGACATGATCTGCTTGCCTCTTCTAGGAGAAAGGTTTATAAAAAACAGTTTGGTGATATTCAACCAGCTCAAGTCCTGGATGATACAGCAATGAGTTGGCAGTCTCAAAACAAACTACTTTTTAAGATAGATAAGCCAAACAGTGAATTTATCAACGTTAAGTATGTAACAATATGAAAATGTTATCATATTGTATGGTATTTTTCATTGTAGACATATCATGTCTCATCTACCTCATTTAATCATCCACTTATTTTTCCTTTATACTTGTGACTGACTGGTAACAAGACTTGATTTGAAACCTGCTCGGATGTAGCCAATTGCCTAAATGGAAGACCACTAACCTTGGTGAATTTACTGCAATGAATAAAAAAAAAGTTGTATCATTGGTGAGATAATCTACGTAAACGGACCACTGCAACACATTCTAACGCCATCCTATGGCACTGCAGTTTCCACAAATCATAAAGAGAAAGTTTATATGTTGAGAACATGATATCATTCAGCCGAAAGCTCCCTCCCACCAGAACTATAATTTTTGATGTGTATAAACCTCGAGTGTTAAAGTCGGTAGCAACATACTGTGGCAATCATTGTGAAGTGTTCTAACAATATTTCTTTCCTTCAAAAGCTAGCACCGACAGCAACACACCAAGAGGAAATATGTGGCAAGGACGCACTTGCAGACGTATAACATTTTGGGCGCAGCCCAATATGGCATCAAACCATGGTGATAGGTCACTCTCGCCCCAGCATTATCATGTATGGGAGTGGTGTACATGCGACCTCATAGCTTAGCGTATCATTCCCTTTTGACTCAGGTCCAGGGAAATCGCCACTACATCAGCATACTTCCCAAACATTCTCTCCATACTAAATTGCAACGCTACTGGGATGCTGGATACTATTATCATAAAATCAGGAGATGCCACATTGAGTTGATAACGCTAACAGTAAGAGAATGCTGGTATGACGCTTCACTTGCATCAGTTCCGGTCTCTTATACCTACCCCTTAACCCCACCTCGCCAGGATTCCTGGGCCTGTCAGGCATAAGCACAAATTAAAATGTTGTAAAATAGTTTTATCAGATCGTGCTCGCATGCGTTGCTTAAAAGATAGAGTGGTAACGTATAAACTTCCAGCGTGCTGCAAAAAAGTATCCCACCACTATCTTCGTGCTATTCATTGTGATATTGGGAAAGGCACAGGATGTCAGTGTCTCAGGGTCTTAGAGGCATGCCCAGCTGTCCATGACGAATCACTCAAGATCAAAATGTCTGAAGACCCATTGGTGCTTGATATGTTTGGATCCTAGACTCAGGCAGTTGCAAAAATGACAAGTTGACTGGTTGTAAGTGGGTTACAGAAAACTATCCATAGACTGAATATAACCCCAATCTTTTAATTGTTATTCATTTATGATTGCACGCTCAATCATCAATGATAAACATACCATTTGCTCCTAGCTTTTTTGATTATGTCTATAATCAAAGACTTGATCAAGTCTAGTAATAAGCAAACCCACTGAGGTATACTGCGTTATACGATAACATGTCTGAACCATCGAGAGTATTGCAAGCAAACATATCCTAGCAATGCTTCAGGCCCTTTTACTATAAATTTAAGTTACATTAAGTTAATTCTTAACGTATCATTTTGGGATTCCTGCTCTATCAGTACCGTTTTGGCAGTTATTTTCTAACGGAATAGAAAAGAAAACCAACACAAGGTACATGCCCGTTCCTCTCAGAGTAACACATTATAAATACTGAAAGGAAAGCGAAACTCATGGAGTTACCCGGGGAATTAACTGTGTGCCAAATGTCGATTAGATTACACTTGACATCCTATACAGTGTATACTCTACAAGAACCATGTTTTGTTATGCAATAAAAACGATACCGAAAGTTCTCTTTCTTGGGTGTTTATATCTACATGTATATACACACATACATACATGTATATATATTACATGTATACACACATATACATATATTATCAAATATGACATGGTAAACAACTCGGTTCTTTGCATGCTGTAATGATTATCACAAATCTATAGTTCATATTCGCATCATTCGCAAGGCCAAGCATCCACCAACGCCGATATACACCGATAAACGCCGATAGACCTCGCAATACACGCCGATGCAAGATGACAAAGACCTAACCTATCAGGAAGTCCATATCGTAGTCGTATCGGTGTGCCTTGTAATGTGTTAGGAGGGTGCAAAGAGAAGGTGATTACAGTCCCGATGCACCTCATGATGCAGACAGTGCATTAAAACAGAGCTTGATTCATCATAAGTTTAATCCTTTATGATTCCGGAAATAATACATATCTATGATTGATATTTTACCTTTAGATACAAAACAATATCATATAATGTTCTATACATTAAAAACTCAGTTCCAAGTTAAAGTATGAATAATCGATTTGAAACCTTTACCTATAATCAAATTCTACCATATTTGCAGAGCATTATCATTATATATATAGTAGTGTCATAGTAGACCAACTTCTCCGATATGAACTGCGATTTCGCTGCCATCTTGATTTTGTGTCAAAATCGTAGCATATCGGTGTGTATCGGGAGCCTGTTGGACACCCCTCCTTAAAATGTAAACAGCTTTTTCTGAGAGCATTGGCAATCTCTCTATGGCTACGCTACGAGTTTGAATATTCACTTCTGTTTGCTAAATACAAATATGAATATCCTGTCTAGCTGTTTTCTAACTTTCTAACCTTCCTTCTCAGGAAACTAGGAAGTGATGGCAGATGTGTGTGTAGATTGTAGCCCTTAAGGAGCTCTACGGAGACATACTTTAGTTCAACAGAGCAGTATGTATGCGTCTATATTTTTCTTGAGCTGCATTGTCACCATACCTACTGTCCTCCACACCTCACCATCCAGAGGGGGTGGGGGAGGGGGAGCTGGTGACATGAACAAATCCGTATTCAGCAGTAGTCATAGAACAGTCTAGCACTGAACTGAGGTTGTTAGCAGAAATCAAAATGTCTCAAATCCGATGTGTACGGAATATAATTTTCAGCATCTTGATCACCGTGTCAGCAGAATTCCTTGGTAGCAGTTTCATGTCAACCCATTATGAAAAAAACGTCAACTTCAATTATGTTGACGTTTCCCTTGGAGTCAAATAAATACACGCCAACCGTCTCCCAGGGTGAAGATAGGAGGAACCACATATCAGTGTCTCTCTTGGCTCTGGTTTGGCCTTAGCTCCAGTAGCATTCTTTGCTGTCTCTTCCATGCTTTTTAACGTACGTGAGCACCAGACTCAGGTTTGTCCCCCTTTACAACACTTCGTAATCCTATGATGTTCTTTATGAATAGACTCGAAAGTTTTGAGTCTCCTTGCATGAAGTATGACTATCGTATGATTATGTTGTAGTAAATCATCAACTACTGCAAGATATCCTTGGTGCCAAAAGTATTGTTTCAAGATACAGGCCATCCTTTGACACGGTAGTATTTGGCTGCATTCCTCTTCAGCCTCCTGGGTATTGTTGATGATCTGGAGCTTGACCTCGGCGGCTGTAAGTATATCCACGCTTTAGAGGGTGCGTCCACCAACCACGACTGGGCTGCGACAACGGCTTTCCGAAAAGGTCCACGACAGCTCTACGATTGGAAGGCGTGTCGTAGCCTTGTCGTGGTTGGTGGACCCTAGTTCCCGACAAGTGGCTACGACAAGGCCCCGACAGGCTGCGACATAAAGCTTGTCGGGAGGTTGTCGGAGGCCCTCAGACAAGGCCACGACAATATCGAGCATGTTCGATTTTTGCTACAACTGGACCTTTGTCGTGGAGTGTTGTGGTTTCCTCGATATCACTGTCGTAGTGTGTCGGAACCATGGCGCCTTTTATACGGAAACCGGCAACGTCTACGACACGCCCCGACACCGCTGTCCCGACAATGCTCTTCTCATGACAAGGCTGCGACAAGGCTGCGATTGGAACTTTCATGTCTGCACTTGTCGTAGCCTTGTCGTGGTTGGTGGATGCACCCTCTTAGAGGCAAATGGTTCACATGTCTTCGATGAGAATCTCATCCTTTCGTATTGGTCCTGTCACCAGAGCTCATGAGTCACTTGGCCTTTGCATTCACTTGTCATCAACCTGGTGCGTAGGTCACTTCTGGGCTCAGACAAAAGCTGAGCACCCTTGGTGGCATTTTGGATAGATCTAATGTAGACAGTAGTGGGCGTTTGTCTCGCGGGTGAAATACAACCATAAAATACAGTCAGGGAATTGCAGCCAGGGCCTCTTTCTGGATACCACTGAGGGCTCAACATCCAAAGGTTATATCTAACAAGTACTCTCGTATTTTTAAAGTAATCAGTGCTATTTTCCTTTACATACCCAAATGAAGACATATTCATGTGGTTTCATGTGCCTATCCGGGGCAGGGTGCAGAGAGCATCCTGCAGATTCTAGGACTGTCCTTTGTCTTGGTAGTGTAGCCTCTCCCTGGAGTTCTAGATGCCTGTTGTGCCTATCATCCCTGACGTCATCATATTCAGGGGGTGGATTGATGTGGCATTTTTAAGCTTACTCTTTCATCCACCGCGTATACTGAGATTTATTACCCACACAATACGGAGTCTCCATATTAAGCCTATGAGGCTTACATATCGCTACGGACCTCCGGAATCTCCTAGGAGACTTACATTAACAATGCACGGCGCTGCATCAAATTTACAAGATTTTTTTCCTTATAATTACTGGAAAGGTGAGTAATAAATACAACAGTACCATGATTTCGATCTGTGTGGCCGTATTATCCTTGTAGTTGACACTATGTTATACTCCTTGCTATCGCTCGGAGTTTTACTTCACGTCAACTACGTAGACAATACAACCACTCGGATCGAAATCATGGTAATATTGTGTATACATGTACTCACGGCATGTTCCACTTGGTAAAAATCTTGTATGGGAGATCAGCAGAAAGCTGGAGCTCCAATGTGTCTGAATATCCTCCAGTCATTTTTCCTCTGTCACCCATCATCTGGTGATACTTTCTTGACCAACTTACCTCTTGACAGTGCAATTACCTTTTTTTTCGTTGGTTTTCATGATATCTCTACGATGTTTATTGAAAACAGTGTATCAACATTGTCCTATTTAGACATTGATATCATTCCTCCTAGGACCTCTAGCTGCTTCATTCGTGATTATTATGGTCATAACTCCCTTCTAAGCTGATAGACCCTGGAAAGGTCCTGTGAATATTGATTTTGCTCATTAGCAAGCCTGTCTCTCCTTCCTAAAGCTTATTCTATCAGATATCTATGTTTGTTAGATATTGAATGAAGGGTTCACTTTCACTGTCATTCGATATATATTTTTCTATAGGAAAGTATTACGTAAATTCTTGTCCCAAGACCATCTAGTTGCAAAGATAGATCTGTTAGACCATGGGCAGTCCTTAAATCATACTACTCGACCTATTTCATCATCGCTGTGTGGAAAACTTCCTTCTCTATTTTCAGGAATATAGGTGGGGCTGAAATGACCCAATATCATCAAGAGTCCCTTTATCTACTTCCTGCTTCCTGGTCAGTGCGCACCAATTAGCGGCAAGCCAAGAGTGATCAGGGAAGTGGAATATTACTGAGATCTCCAGGAAAAAGCAAGTCTAAAGTTTGGGCTCATTCGGGCAAGTACATGAGCATACATGGCAGACAAACAATTAGCTGAGCCGCCTGCTTGTGTGTGTCTAGATATCCTCTTGTAAGCGCTCCATCCATCGGTCTGTTGTATTACATGACCTTACCTGCTATCCATGGGTGCCTGTGTCTTCTTTCGAGGGATCCATTTGTATTCCACCTTGAGATTCAAGTCTTTGGCTGACCTACTGGCAGGATGACACTGTATGAAGTCCAGTATAGTGAACATCATGTCGTGTGTTCCTTGATGGCCTTCTTTGTTGAAGTGTTTCAGTACATTGCATATTTTGCTTTTCATCACCACCGATGATCTCAGCTGCTCTCATTCATCCTGGCACTCCAATATATACTCCATCATAAACATCCACAAAAATGGGTAAAATGTCTCAGAAGGACACATAGGCTGAAGAGTTGGGCAAAGTGGAGGACATGGACTATGCCACGACGTCCGAAAAGGTCCCCCCACTGCCTTGGTGATCAGGCCCCAGTTACACTGGCGTAAAAAACAACATTTTTCTATGTGCATACGACTACGTTTCTCTACGTTTTATGAAATCTACAAATAGTTTGTAAAACACGCAGTATAACGCAGAGATGCATAAAAGATAGTGAACAGAACGCGAAATAAACGCCAGATGCATTGTTGAGAATTTTAAACTTATCTCTGTGTATTCCGAATGCGTAAACGAACGTTGAAGTAAGTCAAAATGTGTAGAGACACATTAAAGAACGTCAAGAATCGTCAAATAAAATTAAGAGAAACTCAGAGAATATATGTAGCCATGACGTGGTGTCGACCTTTCTTCTCATTCGTAAGAAATACGTGGAATTTAACGCCAGTGTGACTGGATTGCGTAGTGAGATGTAAAAGCGTTGGATTTGCATAATAAATACGCGGAACTCGAGTCCTGTCTGATACGTAGAAGAAACACCAACATTTACGCCAGTGTGACTGGAGCATCATTGTCAACGCCCGAGCCGCTCACCTCCAGCCACCGTTCCATCTCATCAGGGTTTTCGTCAGTAGAGATTGCACTAGCGAATTAGATAATATCGCAAAACTGGATGAGTTTTAATCTTGGCCACTGTATGCCACGACTGGAGTTTGGCATAGTGATTCGACGAGGCAAAGCCGAGTGAAGTCTGGAGCCATAACTCCAAGAGTGGAATGCAGTGGCCATGATTAAAACAAATCAGGTTTTGATTTTATCCCAGCCTGTGTCCTCAATTTTGGAATATTACGTGACAAAAATTCTGTATGCCACTAGTGCCATATAAAACTCTGCATGCCAGGCAACGTGGCATACGGAAACTCAATGTTAAGCCTACGGAATTTTATATAAGGGGTAGGATAAAGGTATAGACGTAAGATGTTTCGTTTACCATTTCAGGCTTGGTGATGTGGGGCCATAGACTGGATGCCCTGTCGCGGTAAGCTTTCATAGCCATCAGAATGCTCTCCGTGCCTCCTGAAGTCATGCAGCCCACGGTCTCAGAATCGCCGTTCAGCATGGAGGCGGTCATGCTGACCACCTCATTCTCAAACCTCCTAGCAAAACCAGAGAGAAAATAGATCGAATTCAGCTACCGGGATACTCTGCAAATGGGGTCTAAGTGTCTAAGTAAGACACTTAGATATCTCATTTCAAATGACATTAAAAGATTTTAGGAACAATATATAAATTGGCAAACTTGCATGTCACAGCAGGAGAGATTTTATCAAGAAACTCTCCTTTCTTTCAGAATTACCATTGGAGGCGTTTCTATAGATTGTGCAGAACAGTTTGGTCAGGATCATATCCTCAAATATTTCATCTTTCATTTGGTTAAAGGGCACGCATTGGTTTGACGCTCCATCTGTCGTTAGATTTACCTGAGTGCCGGGTATTCCATTGGATTTAGAGCATTCTCGTGCATGAATATCTTGTAGGCCTCCTTCACTAATGTCTCCTGCTCGACTTCTAGCCCTGTTATCTCTAGAAGTAGAAATGCTTCGGTCAATTCCAATATCAATATCCAATTATAATATTATAGACTACATGAAGCTACATGGAAATAGACTATATAGAGTTCAAAATTGTCGGCAAAACAGTGAGTCGACAAATGAAGCAATGAGTTGCTTTGTATACTTCTAAGCATGTCCTAAAATATTGCCTCAATGTAGGAATTCACAGGCCTGACAAGAATAGAGGCTCCAATCACGTTCAAAAGTACAAGCAAGGATCCACAGATCTATATATAGCCTACAGGAGAACACCCAGGTCCTGCACCCTATTGTTTTGACATTGCCACACACCCACGTTTTATTACAACTACATTCATCTACATTCTCGGCAGTGGTTGGAAGAAGGAATCATTTAGTACATTACATGTTAATGAGGATCTTCGTGAATATCTTACTAAAATATATAGGTGATATGAACATAATGCACAGTCTATTACTCTTAGAGCTACTCAGTTATATAGCAACAATGCAGACTTAAATAAAGTCCGATTTCAGAAACTGGACCCTGATTACGATGCTCACGTGTGAACATGTCGGACACCTTTTGTTGCATGCGGAAATCTTCATCGTCTCGAGTGTAAACAAGTGCAAATTGCTTCCCGTCAGCCGTCTTCTTATGGCACTTGAGCTGCTCCATCTCAGCGAGCACCTCTTTGTGTGGTAAACCTGCAGAATACAGACAGGCAGCGGGTTAATGGGCGATAATAGATATAGGAGTGAAACTAGAGTTGTCATGGCTATAAATGCCAGAAAATCAGGAGGCTTTTTGTGTAAAGTGAGTCAGAAGCTTGTGACAGTGAATAAATATGACCACGAATGAGATGATAATATGTTCCATCTAAATACTCACAATATATATTTCACCATCATTGGCTTTGAGCAAGATTGTATTGTCATGTCTTTGTCTAGATAGCAGAACTATTACCGAGGTCTATGTCTTTGCAATGTCTCGTAAGTGTAACATTTTCATGTAAATCTCTAGAGACAGGATTAAGGGTAGTCAATTAAAGGGACTGGTATACAGTGATATAGATGATTCCAAAATTATGACTCTAAATCTCTAAGGTTAATTCCAATGTTTATCATTTAAGCACATATATACGGACGACTAGTGATATGATTTGGTGTCAACTTGAAATGAAAAAGGAGAAAAAATAACAAAATTGTAGAAACTTTGACTTACCCTTTTTTGGTATAGGGACCTTGGGGCCACCAGACGACCCTGTATTGGAGGCAGGCATGCTGTCTGTGTGCTTCTGAGTGAACTTCCTGACCTCTCCAGACAGGACGTTAGTGAGGAGAGCGTTGAGGGGCGGGAACGTCCTCAGGGTCTGCATGGTCACCCGCAGGGGACCTTTGGTGCCCTCCCGGCTGTAGACGCGATAAGCGGCGGCCAACACGACCAGGAACACCACATGCTCCACCCAGTCCAGCAACCAAAACATGGCTGCTGTGTCCTTCGCGACCTAGCACAGGACACCAGTGTAAGTTATCCCATAATGGACCAATGTATAGTTCTCACAGTGTAGACCAGTGTACAGTTCTCATATATTATAGACTACTGTATAGTTATCACATTATGGACCAAGCTCCATGGTTAAGTGGTAGGTGTGCTTGCACCCTGAGCATGGGAGGTCGGGGGTTCAAACCCCGGTGGGGTCATAGGTACCAAAGACTTGCAGAAAAATAGTTCCCACTGCTCATTCGGCTTAACACCCGCCATTAGAATGAGGAGTAGGGGGCTAGGGCCTAAGTGGAAGAATGGATGTATCGCTGAAATCGGTGATTCTACACATAATATTCCCTTAATAAAAATTGCTAAAACAAAAAGAAATATTATACACCAGAGTATAGATATCACATTATACACCAGTGTATAGTTAGGCCCGGCTTCCACTGAGCTCCCGATACACGACGATAAGCCTTATGGTGCGTCTTCAGACACAAACTGGATAGTGCGTTGGAAAGTCAACTTTAATTCGAAGGCAATACGCCCGATGATGTGCCCTGATGCAGGTATGGTAGGGCCTATCGTCGGGTATCAGGAGCTCAGTGGACGCGGGGCCTTATCCCATTATAGACAAGTGTATAATTCTAACAAAGGAGACTAACCTTATCATTGAATAAGGCATTTAAACAGTGTTAAAAAGGTTTATCAGAGTACGGAGCAAAATACATAAGAACTGAGAATTGTTGATATATACATTGATTTTATGTGATTATAAATACAATTGGCAATAACATACAATGCGAAAAAGTGATAATGAAATAATGTCATCGTAGGTAAAATGAATTATAGTTGTATAGAGACGCGGGCGATGAGATTATTACACAGGAGAGCAATGAATAGCTATTACACTAGGGACCAGTGTATGCTTATCACAATGTTGACCGGTATGTGCTAAGCACATTTATAAAAGACCAATGCAAAGCTATCCAGAAGTGCAAAATTCTTCCTTCCCGTCAAAAGAGCATTTTATTTTAGCAAAAGTGTTTAGTTGGAACTTTTTAAAACTTGTCCAGGAGACCTGTGGCCTGTTTGATAATCCAGGATGTATCGTAAGGTTGGACGATAAGATCTAACTCAAGACGGAGGAGGTCTGGGACGATCCACACCAAATATCGTTTCATAAATGAGATCCCTGGTGAACAGTAAAATCCATCTTGGAAATTGCCATAAGTGTGTTACAGAAGACTCGTAAGGATAAGTCCCTCAACCTAAGCCTGAGGCCCCATAGACGTGGGACAATTTCTACGATACATCCAGGATTATTCAACAGGCCACATGTTCCCTTTGAATAATCTAGGATCGTATGTGAAGACCCTTTTCTGTACGTTAAAGAGGGCCAGGAACGATTTGGGTCAAACTTAATTCAACAACTATGGACGACAATATTGACCGCTAAGGCTGTCTTAGGAAGCAGACTTAACAATTATTAGACGATAACCCTTGTGGAATCTTCATGTACGATCCCAGATTATTCAACGGCCCTGGCAGCATATATAGTAATCACATAAGGAGGGAGGTTGTGGCCCACTAGATCCTAGGTCAACTCTCGACTGTAGAACCGTCCCAAGGCGCTATAAATATCATATAAGGAGGTCAGGGTCATTGGCTACTGGGTCTACTCTATTCCTTATATGGCAGTGAGTGTAATGGGACAACTCCATGCAGGAGGAGACCAACATATAGTTATCGCACATAAAACCAGCGTGTAGTAAAACTACTGGAGACCAGTGCGTGTCTATCACAGACGTGACCAGTGTGCCGGATTCACTTGTTTTTAGTAATAGAGGAATCTAAATTCATACAACAGGTCGCAAGCGTGCAATGTTAATCAGGGCTCCTTTATCACTGCCCATACTAATGTGAAATCACGACTTCCACTATGTTATGACCTCTTACTGTACAAACAATATTTAATACCCCGCCCCCTTTTTGAAATAAAGAATATGTAGCCTTGTTCTGCGTTCTGCAATTGTCTTAACAACTAATGAGCACTACAATGGCGATCAATGTTCCACAATGTCGCACACTCAGGGCCCTCCCTGCTGATTTTTTTTATGTTGCGGATAACTGAGTACAGTAGTGTTGAGAGTCCAGGTTCAATTTAACAACATGCAGGATGTAGCCTGACGTGATAATGAGTGTTCACAATGGTATACATGCGAATTAACAGGTGATAATGTATGTGTACATGAATCCATACAAAGTTTTTGTAATTTTGTAGCACCACATTGAGCAGGCAAGGCTCTAGACTTTCAGTCATACTTGCCGAGGGAGATTATTTTACTGTGTGAAACTGGAACACTGGGATCCAGGTCTTTGATACACACCAGATTGTGACAAGGTCTCCTAACCTTATAATCAGCCTCACTATCACCTGCCCCGATAAGGAAATCAATGTCGACCACTTTAGTAAGAGGTTAATGTTGTGAAGCAGAAGATATGACTGAACATACCCATCGAATTTATTACCACCTTGTTTATAACGCAGGTAGGTCTAACCGAACATGCTACAAGTATAACAATACAATGCTTAATAAGTTTAACATTAAAAAAAAAAGAATAGGCAGTGTATGAATTTGAAGCAAGATGACCATGAAGCTTACATTTAGAATTAAATATTTCTTTTTTCATCTTTTAGAATTGCTTGCTTCCCGTTGTCAATCTCAACGACAGTGCTCCAAATTCATCATGGATACTTAATGTGGATGTTGAAAGACGCCTGACAACTATGGGCCATAACTGCCCCAATTCCCTATTTATTCTGTCAATTGATGTAAACATAGCTGTATTCACAATTTCCAGTCTTTTGAGAGGTTAGGTATATCTAACTCAGATGTAAATTGTAAGAGACTCACCTGTAGGCGATTGACTTGCTTCTGAGTACTCCCTGCAGGCACTTCCCGTGACACACGCAGACGGAAGTTCACTGAGGAGTCCACCAAGTCGAGCTCACGGGTGATAATAGGGGACTGACGACAACCCCTGTATCCGTAATGGGCGATAATAGGCCAACATACTACCTTTGACCTATGACCCTTTGCTGAATGAACTGTTACCAAAGAACGCTACTGTGTGTGTGGTTGAAATACCTGGCTTACAGAAGACTATTTGCTGATAACGACAATGTTATCTAGAACCAAATATAAGGCACAATGACAAACTCAAAATAGAGCTCAATTTTAAGTGCGCTAGGCAAAATGCTAAACAGATAGCTCATACCTCCACTAATATAGGCATATTGGAGACGCGTTTATTTGAGATAAACTATAAGTCATATCATATAATATGTTAATAATACTAATTATTCTGGAATGATAATAATATATTTTCTTATCTATTCAAATCTCTTGCCTGCATGCTTAATGCTGACCCATTTTTTCTGTGTCCGTTCCAGGATCCCTTGCTGTACCCCTATGCTATATGCCCTTATGTGAAAGGACTATGACATTTATCTTCAATCCATTGTTGTATGACTTTCTCCTGATTGATACGAATGAGGACTTTCTAGAATAATGAGTATGCATGTTGTGTGTTCAATCCAAAATTGACCTATCCTCCTCATCAGTGGGTGAAGAGCATCACATCGGATTTCTTATTTGCCTTCCACATCACCTTTTACAGCAATGGTCCATAGACCGGCGCTATCAGTTACATTGTGGAGCCGCGTTTTTGATATTCCATATTAATACTAAATTCTATATTTTCAATCTGAATAATTATAATTTATATATAATTTAGTGGTTACTTGTGCCACTAAATTATACAGCCATACATCCATAGCATTTGGTTCATGATTTATGACATAACACCAAACTTTTTATGGAACCATGAATCTTGTAATATTGCTGATATGCCCTAAATGGAAGACCAGCCATATGATGAATATATGTGCTTAAAAAATGGAAAAAAGTAACCCCATGTTTATAAATGTGAGGTGTATATTTTCGCCATATTCAAATGAAACTTCAGGGGGACTGAGCGACATTTGCAAGAGATGAAAGGACTCTTTATTTTGATAAAGTTTACCTCTGTCATTGAAAGGTCAGATTAGAGACCTGTTCCTACGATTCAAGACGCTGATGTTAGCGTAACATCAGCGTAATAGCGCAATGCATCGTTTCAAGTCGTTGTTGCAATCTCAAGAGCAGGTGATGCACCTCTGGTACAATCGGACAGTGTCAACAAATAGGGATTGTATGGCCATCGGCAAGCTTCATCGATCACCGCTAGTGATATACACACTTGCAGTGCTTATTGGTTGGCGGGAGGCGTGGAAGAAATATAGGGATGGAAAACTGTAGCTTAGATTGTATATTATTACATACCTATGGCCGAACGTCTATGAAATACTACCCGCTTCTTGGGGTGTAGTATGGATAATGTTCGGGCGCACTGCGCCCGTAGTGAATATTCGGGCGCACTGTGACCATCGGGTCAATTGGTAGATATCATAAGTATTTAAAATGGCGTTTTTTTGGTATTTAGGTATGTAATAGTAAGAAAACGTAGTGACTGAGCCCGTAGGGATGCCATTCTCGGCCTTTTTATGCCATAAATATGTCCCTCCGGCTGCGGCGTCGGGACGTATTTATGGCATAAAAAGACCTCGAACGGCCATCCCTTCGGGCTCAGTAACCACGTTTTCTCTTATTATAAGACATAAGCTTTTACTGGTATAACCGGAGGGGAATATCTGAATATAGGATATGATGAATGGAGTGCAAATAAAAGAGAAATGAATGTGCTGGTGGGATTGGTCACATGAAAAGGCTGAAATATCTGCGGTTGATGCGATATGAATCAGGGACCTGTTTCACTAGTTTCGTGACATGTCTAGATGGCGTCTAGATGGTGTGTCCGGTTTCATAAGATCTAGACATTAGACTTCGTTTTGTCCGTTCTTGATGTGTAGATTTGTCTAATTCTTATGTTTGGGGTCCGTCTTTTCCTAAGGGCAGCTACTTGTGTTGTCACGAAACTAGACAACCCCAGTGTCTTTATGATGTCACAGACATGTCACAAAACTAGTGAAACAGGTCCTTGATATGATTTTTCTTATTAGGCTATCCATGTCGATGATTTCAGAATTCATGGTCCTAAGGCTATATATTGCGATATCACCATCATGCACTATTTTCTCCAAAGATCAACATTAAAGTAACTTTATTTCATGTTTCATCTAATTAAATAATCTCTAAAAGGTCCGATAGACTGAAATTCCGATATAGTACATGCTATCCTATAAAGCTTGGAGCTAAAATAGAGTCTTCAGTCTTCTCTATTTCGCTCCAGACAGAACTAGCATAATTCATATATTGGTGGATATAGAAAAAGGCTTTCCTTGCCCACAACAGGAAATGGAAAGTAAAAACATGTTATGGTATACAGTATAAGCCTCAATTAAGCAACTCAAGCCTTGGATCTCATGCGTGCCAAGCATGTCCTGTGATTAACAGAGCATTCAAGCTTGCATGCATGTTGTAATTAAGTGTCTGGCGGCGGTGGTTTGGCCCGATGTTGTATCACATAAAGATTACCACACGATGTCTAGAGGTATAATCTATTACAGTCAAATTACCGGGGGCATTATCTTGCTATACCAATTTGTATGGGAATTTCTTTGTGAGAGTTTAGAATGTTTTGAGAGCAAAACCACCACATATCATGTATTTGTATGTGTGTGTTTTAGACCCTTAACTGGACTTGCTCAAGTCTTTGATTATGAACGTAAATTGAATAAATGAAATGAATTACAATGTGTAAGGTTCCTCTGACTGGCTGTGTCAGCCAGGCCAAGGGGAGGGTAGGTTGAGGGGTAAGGATGGCGTGCGGTGGCGATAGGCAGCAGTAGGAGAGGTGGGTAGGACACAGGGACTGAGGCCAGTCTAACCCTTAGCTATCTTGGAGTTCACGCTTAGGGACCCGTACACCCTTATCTACCAGCGACCACGAGCGTGAAGGAGTTTGACAATATCCCGCCTTAAACCTCAGGCCTGTGCAATGTGACTCCACGAAAAGAGACTTGCATCAGAAAGGTTGCATATTGTAAAGCGAGAACTTGACAGCCACACACACACGTAACAGATCCCAGTATAATGTAACTTATCTCGATTTTACTGTACCCCGAAATCCTCTCCAGAAGTCCCTCTCTATATATATCCCTGCAACTGACAGCGACTTCATCGCTGTAAAAAATGAGTGCAGAGCGAGTTCTTTGCTCTTCTAGACCAATGATTATATACACAATATTACCATGATTTCGATCTGAGTGACCGTATTCTCCGCGTAGTTGACGAGTATTGCGTAGCGTCAACTACAAGGAGAATACGGCCACACAGATCGAAATTATGGTAATGTTGTATTTATTACTCACTTATTTTTAGATTTAAGCAATAAATATGATCGTTAGAAAACTTTTCAACGTAATTAAGAAGTTATGTTTGGGACTACTTTCATCTCAAAAATCTGAATCCTCCTAGGCGGGTACGGAGCTCCGTATCCTCCTCAGTAGCGATCTGTAATCTCCATAGGCTTAGTATGTAGACTCCGTATCAGGTGGGTAATAAAGTGGGTAGATCGACTGCTGCATGGGCAGCACTATACAGATACATTGGCATGATCCCCGCTCCTAGACATTGCAGATCATCGTGTAGCATTCCGAGATACCTCCAGGAGAACATGCCAGGAAACTTCCAATTGTTCCTGATGTTTTTAAAGACTGGTTCCTTCACTGAATGATTATGGACTTTATTATGCTGAACAATATGGACTTATGGACTCCTGATTGAGAATTTAGAAATGAACATTCACATAGGAACCTTAGACTGTATTATGATTTGGTTTACGTTTCAATCTTGAATTAAATTGTTTGAATCCTTTGTGACCATGTGTCTTGAAGTAATGTGAACTATTGGATTGATGAATGATGATTGAAATAACACCTGGACGTGTGTAATGGTTCACAACCGGGTTGAATAAGTGGAACTTCTCATGGAATAAATAATCTGATTTGACATTACACCTCTGTTGTTCCTTTATATAGAGAGCGAGGGTTAATGCTACTGATGGGTTTTATCAGAAATCCACGAAATCAATGTCCTAAACCTCAAAACACATCAAAGGGGTAGAATAAATAGATTGGATGTCGGAATTTCAATATGGAGCACCTTTTCAACAATCATTTATAAATCGACCTGGAAAATCATTCCATCAAGAATCACTGTATAAAATACGAGAATCTTTAACTATATAACAAATATTAAAGCTATGATGTATGGTAACCAAAAAAAATCAAACTGCCTACATATATTGTTTATACAAAACCCTTGTTCACATCCAAGGATACCGTATTCATACCAGAATCTTTGTACTTATACCATCGCTTATTGTAATCAGAAGTAAAACTCATCGTATGGAAAAGCGATCTTACCGTCGAACGCAATTTTGTCAAGAATGAATGATATAAAAATCTATAGTAGATGAAACTTTAAACCCGCTTTTATTCACTGGCCTCGATTATTCACATCCCCTCACACCTTGTGATCTCCTCTATATTACTGCGCACTTGACGAGGACGATCTCGTGTCAATGACGAGCGAGAGTCCCGTGCTCGTGACGACACACGGCCTGATGGGTCAGCCTCCCTAAACGGTGGGCTTGGATGACCCTCGATACTGCGTAGTGGTATCAAAGTACAGTAAAACCCCGCAAAGTGGACCACATGTTCTCTGAAGCGAATTATGACTCCCTTCATGGGATGTTTGGTCTTTGCCCTCTTCAAGGGGACCTCACACTTGAAGGATACACTTTGACCCGGAATGGATCTGGGTTCTAGCCTACTGTAATGGGATCGACTATAATGAGGTGGTTAAATTGTTAGACAGGAACATTTAAATTTTAGATTCATTGAAATTAAAAGTATTGTGAGTTTTGCTGATAATCTAAAGAATTAGAAATTAAATTGTCAGACGAACCGTATTTCTTATTCGTATCCGTTAAGATTTTACATAAAAATTGATAATTTCTCTATCACTCAAGAAACTTCGTAGCTTATCTTGTATTTCCATTAATTTCTTACGGAAATTGTACCGATTGACGCTCTTCTGACGCTCCTCCTACCTACCTATATGGGGGACACGTTCGATCTTGAAGCACAAGTTCTGGATACAAAGTCCATTCATCAACTTCAGTTGTTAAAGGCATAACCTACAATTTGTAGTTGTGCCACCTGGTGATTTCTGAATATTGACAATTTTTTTCTTTTTTAAAGCAATTTTTATCAAGGTAATATTGTGTGTACAATCACCGAATTAGGTGATACAGCCGTTCTTCTGCTCAGGCCCTAGACCCCTACTCCTTCTAATGGCGGGTATTAAGCCAAATGAGCAGTGGGTACCATTTTTGTGTAAGTCTTTGGTATGACCAGACCAGGGCCCTGTTTTTCAGTCACGACATAATCGGCCAAGGATTCCCTGAGACATCTCTGTGATTGGAAGACAATTTGCAAGACACAAAATGGCAGGAGTACTATAGACAGTGTCTCAGCGTGGCACGTTCGATCGCCGCTAAAAATATCCTTGTCTAAGACAAGTATAGAACTGTCTCAGGTTCTATACTGCAAAGACTGCCCAGTACCAGGTTAAGGGTAGCTTATACATAGGAGTGGAATATTTGTGGTGAAGTGGTTAGAGCACCTGCCTCAGAATCCGAGGGTTGGGGGTTCGATACCTGTCTATGTCTAACTTTTTTTCTTTTAATTTCAATTTTAAAATTTCACATACCCAACAAACCATTTCTAGATATATGTTTATTAATACTTTTGTTTACATTAGTTTTGTAGTTTGAAAAAGACACAACGTTTTGGCCTTATGGTTTGGCCTTCATCAGGTGTAATGTAGAGTCTAAAGTCTGCTATAATGTACTAAGTGAATTGAATTTCCCTGGGGACAATGTCTAGGTCGCCGCATAAATTAGCGAGGTGTGCTCTGATGCTCTCTGATAGACACTGGCCACCAGAGCAGACAATTGCAATGACGAATTTCAAACACGAATAACGTCGTAACCGTTTGACCGATCTTCTTCATATTCGGGACGATTATGGGTTATATATGTCCCTTACTTGTGTTAAAATTTCATTGCTTAATTCTGAAAATGAAGTTGCGCATTCTGTACGACATGTCCATAAATGTCTTAGGTCTAAGACACTTTGTAAGACATTTGGAACCACGTGACCCTAAAGATGTCTTATCTATAGTACACCTGGCTGCAGCCTAAGTGCCCTTGAGGGACAATCGTTGGCCGATCCCCAAAGATGTCTTATCTATAGTACACTGACAGCTGTAAGATGTCTTACAAAGAGGAAATCGTGACTAAAAAACAAGGCCCAGGGTTAGAACCCACGACCTCCAATGCTCGAGGCAAACCCCTACCATTTAATCACCGGGCTTGGTCAGGAAGAAGGTAAACACACTATTCTATGGTCAAACTCGTTCCTTGTGACCTATTCTAATGCCAAAAGACTAAAACATCAAGTTTGATCAAGTTGTCATTCACCCATAGGTGAATTAAACTCATTTGTATTTGCTCGATTTCCACAGAAAATATTCCTAAATATTTCGTTTTCTTCATTTCTTTAAAAATAAAAGGACGGTGTCCTGTCATTTTCAAAACTTAAATGTGTTGCACTATATATTTACTATATTCTGTGGAAACTTAGAGAAAATGACATGAGTTTACCATGTTGAAAATAACTTGTTATAATTTCTATATATTCCGTTGTAAAATTATCATAGTATTTATCTCTATATAAAAACTAGCACGGTGGTCGCCTATTTCTACAATAAATCGAGGCCATCATATCAAAGTCTCAGGAAAATTGCATGTTTTTTAATTCTTGAGCTAAATTCTTCGATATGCCTTTAAGTATAAAAATTCAATGAATATAGATAACCTGAAAAAAAAGTAGTGTATCTCACAGAGTTCTTTGTCTCCATAAAAGCGTTTCTGTAGTGACTAACCGTCTGCCTATGGCCTGGGTTTTTTGTTGGTTAACCATCCTTCCTCAACTTAAGACAGAGCCCCCCCCCCCCCAAAAAAAAAAAGAAAAAAGATAAGACGAGTAAAAGAAAAAGGGAAACACGCAAACATGCCAAGACCATGATGCATTAACGTGTCGGTTCTTAGTGTTAACCCTTTTAGAACAGTTTGGACATCCACGGTAAATAATTGACGGAACAGAAGAAACTATTCTTCCTTTTGTGGAAATGGTAGAGGCATGGACCATGATACAACCAACTACCTTCATCTATTGATACTTCTTTGTTCACCTATTATAGACACCATAAACCTATACCTCTTGAAATCATGTTGCATCACTGAAAGAAGTACATGTAAATATATTGAAGGGCAACCGCTCAACATTTGTCGGATAAACAATGTAAAGACATTGATGCAAATAAAGATAAAAAACCCAAAAAACATTGGCACCACTGGTGTTCCAAGTATAGGACAGAGAGCATACCCTAGTTCCTTGATGAGCTGTTAGTGGGCTCACCAGTTATCCTAGCCTGGAAGTCTGGCCTAAGTGTTCACTCACATATGTGGTGCTTTCCTTCCCAGCGATATCCCACCCTATGCACAATTATGTAGGTCGGTTCAGTCTTTTCGGTAAGTATGAGCAAACCTATTCACACAAAACACAACTCCACAAATTGAATAAACAGTAGGTTGTTTATTACTACTTCCTGGAGTGATCCCGGTTAGACCACCCCCAAAGTACAGTACCTTGGCACGGTGTGCCAAGTTATACTGGGGAGGCTAATCTAGAGACCGGAGTCCTAGACTCACCTAACCACCAAGAGGGTTCAGAAAACCCTACCAGTATGAGGATCCAAGGGTCTACTCTTCTCAGAGAGACACACAAGGACAGCCTGTCGACCAACTGTGAACCAAGCCTATATATATATGCCGAGTTACATAATCCCAGGTTTCGCTGCACCACTCTTGTAGACTCACCTAACCACCAAGAGGGTTCAGAAAACCCTACCAGTATGAGGATCCAAGGGTCTACTCTTCTCAGAGAGACACACAAGGACAGCCTGTCGACCAACTGTGAACCAAGCCTATATATATATTTGCCGAGTTACATAATCCCAGGTTTCGCTGCACCACTCTCGTGTGCGGCGTCACCTGCAATCACTACCAGTGGGGATTGACTCTCTGCGCCACCTTCCGAAGAGCTGGTGAACCACCGCTAGATCAACCCGACCCCTACGCCATTTTTTGGTGCATTATGGGTAATGCCCTCCATAATTCTGGTGCATTATGGGTAACAGCCACCATTTTCACGCTGGATTACCTGATAGAGGGCGCGTTTAAACTTGTCATATTTTTTGTAAAGAAATATTCTAATAAGTATTCTCTATCTTTAGAAACGTTGCCATTCCTTAATCATATATTTCCATGTATTTCAAAGGAGTGTGGATAAGTTATTTTGGGAATCTTATAATGCAGAGAGGTTGTGCTGGTTGTTCTTGCCACTGCAATTTAGTGGGGAACCATGGAAAGTTCAAGGGCGATCACACGATGCTGTCGGCGGGCGTTACCTGTCCCTTTGTTAATAGGCCTTTTTCCGTAGGCCGGTGTCGCACCCTATCTCCCTAGTTACGCCACGGCTGAAGCCAAACATTCACTTCGCAACGTATTCTTTAGCATTGGATCTATCAGTATATGAGCGTAATACGATCATAAGACCCATGTATCTCATTTTCAGAGAAATAACATTGATTTCATCGTATTCTATGGTATTCCAGCTACAATTTGATGTATCATACATGCATATCACTTCAATGATACTTTAGATATACCTTAGATAACACAGGACACCAAAACTGCATACACACTAATACATTGGCAGGTTTTGCTTTAATATGCTTATCTTTTTCCAAGTTAAAACCAAGATGATTATCAACTATAAAGTTTAGACAGCCCAGACTCGTTAATACAATGCCCTAGTTTGCTCCAACAATGTAATCTGTCAAAAAACAACACTCCTGTAATCACACCCACCGTTCACACTTTAGGGTGTGATTGCTATGTTCCCTATACACATATGGCCGGACCTAGCAGTGCTTGTCCGAGCGGCCGCATAACTAGGCAGTGGGCCATTAGGCGGCGCTGAACGGCAACACCTGTATTGGGACAGTGAACCAGTCTACGGAAGTTCCAGACCCCAAGCAGATTCTTTGTCCTTTGTAGAAACCAAGTGGCACCAAGGATCTGTCAGGAGAGTGGACGAGTTTCAGCACAACCTGCGAAGATGGTGAAATTAGCAGTGGGACCAAGGGCTCATGGAATATTTCAGGGTCGTGCTTGAAGACCCTTTTCTGTACGCCAACGAGATCTAGGGACGATGTGGGTTAACGTTCTTCAACGCGGATTTTCAACATGGACGACTTTTGGTCAGACGGAACAGTATTAGCTGAACGAGCTTGAATATCATTGAACAAAATAACCCTCCTATGAGGTTTCCTTCTACCTTGTCCTTTCGCTGGGATATGTTCTTCAACGACTCCCAGTATCTGTTGTCTATTGTACTCCATTGATAAGCGCACTCGCCATCTGGTGTTTTGTTTGGCAAAATCGCGACCCCTACTCCACATCCGCCATAGGCCGGAGCCCCCACGCTAAAAACGTAGAGAGACTCTAGAATGAAAATCAACTCTGATAACTATTGTGGTTAGCCGGCAAGAAAATCCTAAATTTTGAGATCTGCTCCTCTGCTAATGATATGCCATACACTCAACTATTACCCTACCATGTATTTCTGCTTAGTTCAATGGTATGTTCTAAGAAGAACGCCAACTACGGCAAATGCACTTGCCATATAATAGTAATAATAATAAGAATACCAGCTATCCCCCTTCTTCAATACTACTCTGCCCATGGACCCCGACACCTGAAGCTTCCTTCGTTTTCCTCAACAGCATTTAAAAGGACCGCCAATATTAGTTCATCTACTTCGAGACCCTAACCGACGACTTATCATCGTTCCCCAATTCGTATTAACTAAATATTATTTTACACCTGATTCCTTTTTTCCTATTTGCTCTTTAAGTTTAACTCATTCTATTATGAGTTTCTATAAATGAATATGATTCATTAAAAGAAATTCACATAAATAGATTTTCATTTGCCCATTTACCTTTTCAACAGGGACTGTGATAATGATTTTCTTCCTCAGCTCATAATATTTGAGACTGTTTCAGAGAAAGGTGCCAAGAAGTAGGACTCATACCAGAGGGAGAACTATAGACACCATCTGCCCTTTTCTCTTCTGTCTTTTTTTGTACTCCCATTTCCATTTGAGGCCTTAAGGAGTTTGTGAAAAAGAGAGTAATATCCCGATGCATTTTTTCATCCAGGACCCTTCCCTCAACAAGTAGATATATGTAGGTCTTTTTGGAATACAAAACTGACGATAGGTGATATTCAGGTCAGAATATTTTTCCTTTTTTTTATATAAATGTTCGTATATATACATAGAAATAAGGTTGGAATATGTTATTTGTTTTGCGGCAGCTGTAGGTTGTTACGGCCATCACAAAAGATTCTTGAAAGATGAATTTCTACAATGTGTACCATAGACCCCCTGATATGTATTTATTTAAGATATTTTTAGAAGTATTTCTTATATGTTACAAAATAGACAGCCTTATCATTTGCTGTGGAATAAAGCTCTGTGACGCATATTCATAGCTATGAATTGTACTATTTCCACAATACTCATAATAAATCATACTGGCGAAGATTAAATTAAGGAAACGTTGAGTCTTTTTACATAAATCACCAATACCTCACCACATTGATCTATCTCTATAATATCCTTTTATCATCAATAATATCTATTTAACTTAACTGAACGAGTCTGCTTTTTTGTGGTAGACTACTTCTTATTCAATTGATACTGGATTTCGTCAGAGGCTAAAACTAGTCAATGCCCAGACTCACCAAATAGCACGTTGAAATTAGATCAACCTCGTTCATCGGCCTGCAGCTACTTTATACACGAGATGAATAACAAGCGTACCACATGGCTAAGACCTAGTTACATAGATGTGTAAGATACACTTAATTGCTTGGAGCATCTGCTGTTATGTATTTACAACCAATTGGAAGATGGGGACAATAACAATATGTTTTGATGTAACAGGTGTCCGCTGCTCTTATTGCAGACAACGAGTCACAATTCACAACTATTGGCACAGAGCAGCGTGTACCCACCTGTCGTGAAATATAGGTTTATGATTCTTTTTTCTCAGTGATGTCTCTCATGTTCATTGTCGGGTATGTTTTTCATTCTTTCTTCTTTTTTTCAATTCATCAGAAAGGCATCTCTCGGTTTAACTGAGTTTTTCAGATGCAGCGTTTGGTTCATAATAGCATCAATAAGATGTGATCACAATTGCATCTAAATCAAGAGGGATATGATAATCCAAAGGGTTCTATACGAAACGATGGTGTTGATGGATGAAGTGGAAGAGATTTAGTCTTTTAAAAAAAAATCTTTTTAGTTCCTTAATTTGCTATCAATACTTATAACAGAGATTTTTAAAAGGTACATATTGTATTCGGGCCAACATTGCATGTTGCCCACTTGTAAGATATCCTTTTATTTATTGAGTCGACTCACCCTACATAGGTGAAGACTAGATTCACCTGTTTGCCGACTGAAAAAAAATCTTCTTTTTCTATTCACCTTTTGTATTCAGGAAAAGGATTTTATGACAAAGATATTCGCCAGTTGAGCTCGTCGGTCAGTGGGATGCAGGTCAAAATACGTCAAAATCTATCCACTAATAAATAGACCATATAGAGAACTATTTAAAGGAATAGGTCACAAACTACGACTTAGAATCTGGTAGCATCGGGTTAACTTGTCACACGATGCGCAGAATGGGGCAGCATTGACGCAGAAGCCTAAAACCACGGTTATACACAGACTGCTTATCAAAACAAACCAACTGCGTATGTGTTGGTGCGTAGTAAATATTATATTGTTTAAATTCGTGTCTGATGTCACTTATCCATTTGTATATCATTTGGCAGACAGAAATGGGTTATACATACACTAAGAAATCAAATAATATGACGAAAAATAGGTTATTCTGATTATATTTTATATGTAGGTATGTGTCTGTATGATGTGTGGGAACGTTCGAGTCTTATGATTAGAATAAACTCTTAGTAGATGTTTTTAGACGATGACAATACATATTCACAAAAGCAAAATGGAGCAAAATGATTTGGTATCGACATATGTAGTTTTAAGCCAGAAACATATACATATATAAACATGATATTGATAATAAGATATACTCATCTTAATACAAAGAGGATGCCCGGTGTAAAACGCTTGTATGTTCACAATGTGGACCTTGCTGAGGTCTGTGACGACAGTAAAGGACATAGGAGATGGTCATCAGTAATCCGACAACAAGTCACATTGTTATGGAAACGATGAGACCAAACGTCTTTACAGCGTCCAGATGTAGAAACAGTTTCACAACAAGGAGCAACCTAGCCGCTAGCCTACTGTGTGCTCGTTGAAGTGACTCATATAACCACGCATAGAACCAGCGACATTGGGAACACAACGGCCTTTCATAAGTGTGAGTATACTATGAGGGAACCACACAGACACAGATCTATATGTGTAACATATGTGAAAGAATAGCGAGTGAAAGAGAGGGGGCGAGAAAGAGAGAAAAATAGAGAGAGAGAGGGAGAGAAGGGAGGGAGAGGGAAAGGGAGAGAGACACACAGACATACGGAGAGAGGGAGAGAGGGAGGAAGGGAGAGAAAGAGAGAGAGAGTCATAAAAAAAGAACCGTTTTTTTTTTTTAGAAAATCTTCTTCCGTTTTAGTAGAACAGTGCCAATGACAACAACAGTAAAATTTAATTTTTCTATCCATGGCCTGAGTGACCCTTGACCGACGTTATTTAATCTAATTTCAGTTATATATCTATTTCTATGAAACCGCCTCTCTGATGCACATGTGTATATGTATATTTGCGATGGAAATGTCTCTCAAAATTGATTAGATAAGGTTCAAGATATTGTCATGTACAAATCTATTCCTACTTTTTGTCAGCGTCGGTAAATAGCCAAAACTATCTATGGTGGGGGATTTGATATTGATATCAATATTAAGTGGCAAGTGCTAAAAGCGATAGTAGGCCTAGGTTCATATAGTCTCCACCAAATTTTAGGGAAATACTAATCGAAACAGGCTCCTTCTATATCCTCAGAATTTTAAACTCAAACATTTGCGGGGAATTTATCATTTTTGAATTTGTGAATCATATCAAAGTATACATGTACATGCAACGATGGTACACCGTAGCATATGTGCTGTAATATTTGACACATATTGATAAACATATTTGCATTTAACTGCCAGCGCATTTTCGTCTATCACGGATATGAATTTGCTATTTGTATTTACAGTCTCACAGATGATTAGTGGCATAGCAAAGGGGAAAACTTCACCCCTTACATGGGGTGACCATCAAACGTGGTTCTACTGTGTCTGTTAAAGAGGATGTTTTTAAACAGGTGGACAGCCACTGTATCTTCAAAAGTGAGTCATCTATTCTATATATGCATCATGCAAGGATGAATCTCCAAGGATCCATAAAAGAAACACTGGTTGATAATGTACCCACATATATATCACATTAGACTATTTCAAAATGGAATTTTCTAGTGAATCATCCGGTTTGTTTATTGGTGATGACAGGCCTCTGTTCTGCTACACATATTTTCCTGTTGTATTCTTTGGCTTCATTGTCCGTTGATCATGGTCCGATTTATTGAGTGATTCCATTTTCAGATACAAGTTATATGTGCGCAGTAGTTCCAGGGAGATTAACATACTATCGTAAAACTGGATGAGGTTTAATCTTGGCCACCGTATTCCATGGCTGAAGTTTGGCAAAGTGACTTCATGAGGCGAAGCCGAGTGAAGTCCGGAGCCAAAACTTCAGGAGTGGAATGCGGTGGCCAAGATTAAAACGAATTAGGTTTTGATTTTATCCTACCCTATCTCCTCGATTTTGGAATATTACGTGATAACAATGCTGTATGCCACTAGTGGCATATAAAACTCCGTATGCCAGTCAGCGTGGCATACGGAAACCCAATGTTAAGCCTATGGGATTTTATATTAGGGGTAGGATAAATATGTACACATCGCGTCCGACCACATCAAATTACATCACAATACTTGCATCATGAAGTGACGTTACTGATACTCATCTGGGTATTGTTATTACTCATCATTCCATTAATAACCCTTTACATCAGTGTCTTCACCTTAAACCAGCCCATGTAAACATCTCGACCTAGTGTAAAGAGGAGTGCCTGTGTGCATTCGAGTAGGAGAGTACCAGGGACCTGTTTCACTAGCTTTCGTGACATGTATGTGACACCATACAGACATTGGGGTTGTCTAGTTTCGTGACAACACAAGTAGCGGCCCTCAGGAAAAGACAGACCCCAAACATAAGAATTAGACAAATCTACACATCATGGACCCGTTTCACTACTTTCGTGACAAAAGTGTTAGACAGACATGAAAAGCGGCACCAACAGTGCAAGCAAGGAGTAACAAAACAAAGTCTAATGTCTAGTTCTTATGAAACCGGACACACCAACTAGACGCCATGTAGACATGTCACGAAACTAGCGAAACAGGTCCATGGTGCATGACTGCAGGCGCTCATGTGTGTCGAATAAGCAGCACCCGTCCGCGGAGGTTAGACTGTACAAGAGCCAAGCTAAAGAGAGCCAACCTGCCTGTAGTTTGGTAACCAACCCGTGATACGATATAAGGGTTGGTCGGGTTAAATCCCACACGGGATGAGTTGGGGTGCGCCTCGATGCAGGCAGTTTTGATCTAAGTAGGTTCTGAAAACAGAAGTACTTCATAGGTAATATTCATAGCTTAACAAATTGACAATTAAATCTAGCTTTATGGTGGTTCTATTCTAAATATACACACAGAAGGAAAAAGCAAAGTAGTAAATTGGCTTCGAGGTTATGACCAAACACACTCTCCAAGCAGTACGACAGATCTGGTTGGAGAGTAACAAACAGGTACCACTACTGGGTCAAGGCAGCCGTTTATTTAACCCAACCAACCCCTATTTAACCCAACCAGAGCTAATTTTTTGTAGCTCTGGTTGCCAGTGTACCCTGACTGCAGACATGCCGATCGTGGTGCCAGCTGGTGGGAAATGGCCGTACACAGTTGGTATCATCTTCGATGGACTTAAAGCCCGTTTCCCTTGGCCGGCCATTCTGCATCTATCTGCAGACGGGAACCACTCGTGATCATTATGTAATATAGGAAGATCAGAAGACCTTTACAGATTTTGTGAATAACAAATATTGATATCAATATCTAGTATTCATGTCATTTTAGCAATATAACATCATATATATATATACTGTGGTGTATATTGCAGCATGCCTGTGACTGGTCAGGTTTTGTCCTTTTGAGGTTTTGTGTTTCTTCACACTCCTTGTGACTATTATATGGAAGAACGCTAATTATCGAATATGATATGTCTATTGTATTTACTTGTGATTGAAAAAAAAATCAAAATAGTTCCTGACGTTTTTGGTATGGATCACGCAATAGCGTCACCACCGACCGACTAAGTCAACTACCAATGAAAGTAAAACTTCATCAGTGAAGCTCAAATAAAGGTGATTATCCTACCCCTAATAAAAACGGTCCATAGGCATATCATAGGCAAATCTTATGCGGCCTGCCATGACATAAAGTGCGATTTATGCCTCATCGGGCATAAAAAATCGACCAATCAGCGACCAGATTGTGAGCTGCTCCGAAAAAAGTTCCGGTTGGACTCAAAAGTTCCAGTTGGACTTCGATTGGTCGTTCAATCGATATTTATATCTTAGTAATCCAAAAGCATATAGACGGGGTAGGATAAATACGAAACCGAACTCGAGTTAGACTTGTCAGTGTCTATGCCACTCTGGTCAGGTCTGTTCCTCACGACGCTTAGCTAACGCTTCGCGTAGTAATACACGACCTTCCCGTCGTGGCATAAACACTGACAAGTCTAACTCTCGTTCAGTTTCTACTAATTTTCCATTAGCCCATTAGTCCATTGACGACAACGGCACCGCTTGACCGAGTTCTCCAAAAGGGTGGTAGCTACCGACTGTACGTCGGTATCAATTAATGTGTGAGGGTGCTGTGTATAGGCCACTTACCCTTGGCTGATTATTAGGCAGCGATCTGCAGTCTGGAAAAACTGTTTGAACGTTGTTCTATATCGACGCCATTTCGGTGAATGGACGACATATCGGTGAATGGAAACAGCCTGAGATTTGGTATGGTCACCGATAATTTGGCGAAGGTTTTGCAATAAAGCCACCATTGACGACTTCGTCAACGACGGACAAAATCAACGTGATTTGGTTTCATCGATGAGGCTAAGGGTTTTAGTGGGGGATTGAAATTGATTTGGACCTGAAAAGTGCAAAATAAATAATCCATAAAATGCACCCTCATCGATTAACTGATACTGACATGCACATGATGCAGTTGGTGGTAACTCGAATGCTCTTTCGTCAGCTAATGGAAACTTGCCTCATGCCTTGTTTCGTTTGCATTTTCGAGGTTACCAAATCGGTCGATCTGGCGTTGGTATACCAAAAGAATAGATCAGTAGTTCCTGATTTCAGATTACATTTAAGAACTTCCCAAACTACTGAATGATTTAGTATTGGTTTTATGTATTATGAATTGTCATCGTATGACATAGAGGAGACGTAGAGAGTATGATATAGAGGAGACTCATATCCAATCGAGTTTGAATCGCATAGTAATTCACAATTCTTAGCTTTGTATGTTTATCTATCTGTATCTTAGGGATAGGCCTATTACATGAAAACCAACTATTGCTGACGCACTGCTGATGTGATACCCCAAATCACTTTCATTTGATGATTAACATTTATGTACGTATAAAAGAAAATGTATGATGAGAAATTGATCTAATAAAAGTTTTTCCAAACAAAAAAAAGATAAAAAAGAAAAAGGACTGGACGTAGCGATTTAAACGAGATGGGATCTTAAGCTCTGGCCGTAAACTTGAATAAGTTTCTGAATTTATCTCAATCCTCACACTGACTAATGGGCTAACTTTTGTAATAAAACTTGATAGGTGGTCACCAGCTCCCTAGTCAGTCTACGGTGTGATATCATAGATCAGAAAGACACCGGAAATATGCGTCTGCTGATGTACATGAATATAGGAACGTCTTTATAGAACAAAAAAAATACATCATCTCATAGTTGTTTGTGATAATGAGGAAGATGGATTTATAGGTGAATGCTATACACCAAGGTAATATATTTACAAAGGTCTCATGCTAGGGCGTGGACCATGTTTAGTCATAAGTCATTGATTCTGTTATCGATATTACATTTGCATGAGCTCACACCGAGCCGGCCCTTTAAACAAGATCTACGTTGGAGACAATTGGGTTTCTGTGCTTAGCTTATTCCACAAGGTTATGCCTGTGGGGAGGACTGTGTCGATATCCACCAGTCTTAAATATGTTTACTCTTAGTTTGACCTTGTCATCACCTCGTGTATGGTTACTGGAAATTCCACTTTCAGGGCTCTTTGATAACTTATAGAATACACTCAAGAGTTGCCTTGATCGTCTTAGTTCAAGTTTCTCCATTTTAAACTCGATTTTACCAACAATCCTCACACCCAGGGACCTGTTTCTCTAGTTTCGTGACATGTCTGTGACACCATACAGAGATTGGGGTTGTCTAGTTTCATGACAACACAAGTAGCTGCCCTTAGGGAAAGACAGACCCCAAACATAAGAATTAGACAAATCTACACATCATGGATCTGTTTCACTAGTTTCTGATAAAAGTGTTAGACATACATGAAAAGCGGTACCAGCAGTGCAAGCAAGAATGGACAAAACAAAGTATAATGTCTAGTTCTTATGAAACCGGACACACCATCTAAACATGTTACAAAACTAGTGAAACAGGTCCCAGGGTTTCGCAACCTTTGGATTTAGGAAATGTATGATAATATCCACCGATTACGGAGTCTCCATACTAAATCTAAAGGAAGTGTGTAATTCAGCATGTGGAGATGATTACGAGTGCTCGTAATCACCGCCCTATACAGAGCGAAAATAACGAGAAAGGTTCCTGGTGTAAAAAATAGTATGTGAGATGATCAGCGGTAGCTTTATCATTTCTTTGATAATCTAAGTTTGTAATGCTCAATAATGAGTACAATATAAACTATTTCAGATTGAAGCGGTCGTAAACTCGGACTAGATTCTAATATAAATACACGTCTATTCCTCGTAGATTACGGCCCCTTGTATTTGAAACTAGGTAATATTGTGTATATATTCCATGAAGAATTCTGAAGGCAAATATGACAGAGGTATGTGACACACGCTAGATGGCGCCACAATACGTATTCCAGGACTGACTGAGCAGCTCATCGCACCTAACCACAGCACGGATCCCACATAGGGCAGGGATGGCGAGCAATATAAATATAACCGTCAGTGTAGTATGGAGGACATAGACAATAATCAATGGTTTTGTGGACAGGCGGCCGTAAACCACGAGAGGTTGACGTGTAGTAATACATGAGCGCTAGCGAGTGTATTACAAGCAAACCCCTGATACCGGGGACACACCAGGCGAGTGAAAGCAGCGATCCCTGAAACGCAAATTGGCGTGTATCTGAGAAATTTATTTCATAGGAATATCTTCTGCCTATAATTTAGCATCTTGGAAGCAATGATCAGGTGAAATATGAAATAATAGCTCACACATAGGGCATTTTGTGTTGGGGATTACGGAACTCGCTTCGTTTCTCGCTTGGTGTGTCTCCGGCTTGATGCCTAGGACACATCAAGCGAGTAACGGCAGTGATCTCCAGAATGGCCAACAAAAATATGCGTGTATGTGCGATATTATTTCATAGTAATGTCTCCCACCAATAATCTCTGATGCAATAATCAGGTGAAATTTGAATGGATAGGTCACATACACACCATTTTGTGTTGGCGATTCCGGAAGTCGCCGCATAACTCGCTTGGTGTGTCCCCGGCATCAGGAACCATGTTGAATCTTGACCAATACCAGTTAGTGACCAATATGGCGATAAGTGCCGCTATGTACATCAGACGGTGTAAGCACAGGCCATACCCTCCTGCCGGCAGATGAGCGCACTGGATATAGATTGACATGATTTCATAAACTGCTGTGTACCTTTCAATAAACTTCATTAAGTGTCTTGTACATTTGTGTTCATCTATCTGTTCTAGAGATCCGTGGTCATCGGACCTTTGTCCTCCTTTAGCCCTAAGTCTTGGCTAAATTCAATTGAATTAAGTTATAGGGGAACACACAAGATAAGACACTCATCCCCTATCCCTCAATAACATTACATGTTTCATTATTTCTAAACTGGACTCACAGTTATGACCACTCGGACAATTGGACTTGTATAGGATCTGTATTGACTAAACGGGTAATCAGTTCCTCTCATTCAACCTCACAATTTCGCCTTACTTTATATACTTATTTAAGATTTATACCAGATGTGTGGCCACTGTTCTGAACACAGTTCAGACAGTACTATGCTGTAATGGAAGACCGCCCCTTAGAAAGTGAATTATTTGCAATAAAAAAAAGAAATGTACATCACTGAATAGATTAGAAAATGTCAACAAGTGTAGATCTTGATTCCAGATATACTCTTCGGTTATTACATTCACGTACAGAAGGTCGGACGGTGGTGAGTTAGATAGATCTGTATTGATCATATCAATGTGTCTACACATTTGTAAGGTTTTCCTCTTTAATTTTCAGAATGTGCCGGACTGTGACAGATCCGGATACGCCTGGTGTGGAGAACCACATATACCAATCTCCTTGAAATACTGGCAAAAAGAAAAATCTATAGCGTTAACAATCCTAAAGATACTCTGCTCGAGGAATTCACAACACAAGATAGAGGAATTATGTTGAAATACAGGATGATGTTCATTGGTTGTTTAGAATCCTAAAGATATCATATGATTTTATTGGGACATCTATAGGATAATCATGAAACTAAATGTTTTTGAGCCACTGAAACATGACACTGCAAAGCTAGGGTTTGTTACAAGATTTCGTTAGTTTGGGGTAATTTCCGATCAATAATTTTTTTATATACGATGAATCTATGTGCTAAATACATCGAAGAAATCGTATACCATATTTTCCGATCAATAGCTATCGAGGCTGAATCAACAATAAGAGTAGTGTGTGGTTAGTTTTAATGAAGCTAGATGGAACACGGTTACGAGGTAATGTTCATGAACTTACAAGTGGCTCACCCAAGTCAATGTGGATTAAAATCAGTAGTAAAAAGTCTGTATTGTCTCTCTCCCTCTCTTTTTCTGTAAGAAAGGTGTGGATAAGCAGGCGCGAGGACTGGAGAGCACTTCCTGTGCATGGACGTTAGTTTATATAAATGTGTTGAAACGGCAGGTTACCGCTTGTTCCCGCCAACCATAACTGCTCACATGTCCCCTTCAATTTGGCGTATCAGAGTTTGAGAAAGAAATTGATGAGTGTTTGGTCTGTGTGCCCGTTCGCCTTCAAGTTTGAAGAGCGCAATAATATGGGCGAGGCAATAGCAAATGAGATCGTGAATGGGGACTCAAACCAAACACGAATATATTTTTCTGATTTTTCTCAAGAATCTGATTTTACCCAAGAAGAAATACTCAATTGGCAATGACCAAACAAATGTTAGCATGTAAGTCAGTGATAGGGTGAGATAAAATCCAAACCGCACTTGATCCGTAGCAAATGAAAATAATCCATTCGATTTGGTGTGCTACGTAATCTCACTTGGCTTTGCCTCATAGCATTACTCCACAACCAAGACACATGGCGTATTTTCAGTTGTTATGGATCTCTGAGGAGTTCCTACTTATTTTACTTGAATCCTTTCCGTTGTGATTTGAAATTGATTTGCCCCAAAACACATCAGTAAGTCCAGAAGTTAGACAACGTTACAATGTGTCAATAACTTTTCATATATTTCCCTACAGAAATTGCCATATCATTTATTAGTTGCATCTTACGTTAACAATGAAATTCATATCTTGAGACTTTGGGTAATCCTTTGTCTGTAGTTTTATTCATTCGTCACCTGTGTCCATTCGACTCCATGTACTTTTTGACGTTTTCTCCTACTTTGGCTGTATGTCTGCCATCTGAGTTTCACTCCCTATTTTGCTATATATATATTTATAAAGATATATAGATACACACACAGACACACAGACACACAGACACACAGACACACAGACACACACACACACACACACAGACACACACACACACATATATATATATATATATATATATATATATATATATATATATATATATATATGTATATATAGATGGGGACAGTGTATATTCTACATATCTATATATATGATGGATATATTTATCTATTTACAGAAGCTAACATCCGGGTAGTCTAGAAGCGTGTCATGATGACGCCTGACGTCAGTGGGGGGCACTGGCGGCGGGTGACATATCTATACACAGAACCCCTATTATTGCAATGACATGGCACCGCGCGCTCTATTAGCCTCAAAACGGTCACTAGACCAACTGAGTGACTCAATATAGTGCCTGTATATATACGAGGAGCTGCATGCGTGCCCTGTGACCCGCTCTGAGCAGCTCTGAGCAGCTCGATACTGAGTCCGTATACCACACGGCCTGTACAGGACTCGGGGCTCGTTTAAGGAAGTGTTTCACATGGAGGGACAAGGAGAGACATGATACAATATACCGATCCTGATTCCACAGGTAAGTGTCTTTGTCATCATACAGGTATCCTTTAAGAGTGTATGTTACTTTATTCTGTTTCTCATTAATGGTATTTCCAAGCAAAGACAAAATAAGGCGGTGTCAGAGTCGTTGTGAAATACTTTGCAATATCGATGTATTATATAGAGCAAAATTATGAAAGCTTACAGTCAGAGCTCATATCCCATTGAGTTTGAATAGCGTAGTTATTCACAAAGCAAAGCTGCATGAATCACATAACGATTCAAATCGGATGGGATCGGGCTCTAAACGTAAACTTGAATAGGTCTCTGAATTTATCTCAGTCTTCATATTAACTAATTGGCTAACATTTGTGAGTATTTTTTTCTAAATACTCGATGTACATTGAGTAAGAGTTCCCAATGCTAAGATTTTGAGGAAAAACATCATGGGCGAGATGATACAGTGAACCTGAAAGGATTGCGTTTTGTTTGGTAACAAATGGAGGGATACAACAATGTTTTGAAAGATAAAACCAGTAACGCCATATCCATTGTTACGGACTGCAGAGAATCGATGCCTATATATACTCCAGGTGTAGAACACCTATCCTAAGGAAAGGTGGCAAATGATGAAAGAAAGACGTATGTCATGAAAATAGTAACATAGATTTTGGTTATGCAACCAGGGTATAATTCTACTCTCTTTAATAAAAGGACTAGCGACTAGAGCCCATGAACACGCCATCTGGTGTAAGTTGGCCGCACTACTGCCTTCAATACTAGCTCAGCTGGTTGCTCATTACTGATAGCAATGTAGTCATGATCTAGCGACCAGCAAAGTTTGCGCCACCTGGAAAATGGCGCAGGCTCTCGGAACGATCTTAGGGTAATGAGATTAGAGAATTATGTCACTAAATCTTGTTCTGGGCGTGGCTAGAAGAAAACCCGAGTATAGATCGATTTTTTTCTCCCTGACGAACTCACTTTCGTGGGATTTCTATCTCCATGCATAAGTCTGGTTATATCTCTCTGGGGGGAGAAGCTCCAAGCAGTCGAAATCCTAACATTTTAGAGCGTGCTTGCGCTCGCTATATACATTGCCTTAGAGTGCTCACATGGACTTCCAGTTTGCTGCAAACAAAAATCCCATCATTATTTTCGTGCCATTCACTGTGTTGCTGTCAAAGTAGCAGAGGGCCAATGTGTCAGAGAGGTGTGCTCAACTGACCATGATCGATTACTTGAGACCGAAATACCTCATTGACCCACTGCTACTTGATATGTTTCGATCATAGGCAGCTGCAGAAAGGGCAAGATGACTGGGTACAATTCTGTATAAACAGAAAATGATCCATAGACTGAATATATCCAAATCCTTTTAATTGTTATTTATTTACAATTCACCGTCGATAAACATACCATTTGTTCCTAGTTATATATAGTAGGTAATATATTGTATTCCGACTTTTTGAGACCACTTTCCGAATATTTGTCTCGATATGACAATAGATTGAGAAGGTCTAGACCCACCTCAGATGTCGCAAGGTTACACATTGTGACTATTAGAATCCAAGTTCAGAGTGGCGAGATTGGGTATTTCGTGACATCATAGGAAGTGGCCGAACATCCATCAAAAGGGATGATAATAATTCCTGGTTGGTTTGGTTAACTTCATCTCTGGCGGGGCCATGCCATCCTTAATATATAGCTACGACTGCGTCATAGGACACCGAGAATCATAAACCCAATCATTAAAAAATATGGCGGAGACATTGGTCTTTTTGACTGTGTTTGGAAAAGATAAATAGACAGATCATAAACAAGGTATGCTGCTTTTTTGGCTAACTCATGCCGTAATTGATAAGAGAAATGTTGAATGTCTCGTCCCATCGTTACTCGATGTCCTATCCCTCAGGCAGGTGGACTCATTTCCATTTCCTGTGATGCCCGTCCTTTTACGGCTCATTTTGCCTGGCAGTGATAATCAATATTAAGTGATTATGTTGTAATAAAGATATTTGTTCAATTTTTTAAAAGCCAGTTCACACTGTGCGCCTCAGTGCGGGATGCTTACGAGCAGGTACTTCAATCGCAGACTGGAGGTACTGCGCTTGAAACTAGTGGTACGCCCAGTCGCAACACACGCGCAAATAAGGCCTGGCGTCCACCTACTACGATGGAAATTTAGACCTCCCGATATGGCACCGATACAAAAAGCAAATATCGGAGATATATCGGGAAGAAGCAAAATCGTAGACATATGTCTAGACATGCCAATCCACCACGCATTGTATGGGGTTTTTATCAGTGTCTAATCGCAGAAACGTGGTCTACTGCCCCGATATTAGGTGACCTTCCGACGCGATTTTGATTTTGTATCTGGAGGTGCATCGTAGACCATATCGGTGCCATATCATAGTAGGTGGACGCCGGGCCTAAGTGTGTGAACCACCGCCACTTGCGACTGGAATGCTTGCGATTGGAGGTACATTGGTATGCCCAGTCTCAGCCTAGCGGCACCAAAAATAAAACTTGTTAGATATTCAAAAAAGTATCTATATACCTCAAAACGTACAGTGTGAACTGGCCATAAGGCAGGAAGGCTGTTCCTCTGATTATAACATGATCACGTGTAAAAACCAGTTAGTCAACACAGAAAGCAATTGAAACGAGGATAGATTAAGATTTCTCCTATCAAAGTGCTTGATTTGATATGTACCTAATCCGGACACTATTGCCTACCCCTCCATTCTTTGAATTTTTCACAAATCGAATCCATTCCTATAAAAACCAGACATTTAGATGATTTAGACTTGATAAATTATTGAGACTCGATAAATCTAAGCATGAGATGCGTTGGCAGAGAACCCACTGATTTGAGACTGTATGTGATCTAGCCGTATCAGTGAGATTCTCACCAGGTGGCGATCTCAAATTCCCGCGTGTAATGCAAGAAGTTTGTATTGCACGCAAAGAGTATGGCCGACTCAAAGTTCTCGGATCTCATCCGTTTTGGATTATTTATTGACTCACGATAGAATAACCGCGCTTTGCGATCCAACATTATCGTCAAGTGTAGATTTGTGGCTATCGCTTCCTTCAATAATAATACTATTTACAATGATAACTGGGTGTTTGTGGTACTTCAACCTAGGGGTGCAGAGATATATTTAGTAAACACCTGCTCACTCTGAATTCCCACTGACATGCTGTAGATAAATACACAATTTTGACTGGTTTCATGTACAAGCGGTCGTATGTTCTGAGGAGTTGACGCTTAGCAATATCCGAGCCCATGAAATCAGTCTATCAGTATCTATTATCCACCTTTTCCTGACAAGTGGGGTACCCATAGTAGGTAGGCACTATTTGTTCATATGCACTATTTGTCCGTATGCGCCAGGTTTCGCAGCCTGGAGCATTTTTTTTCTTCAGATTTCTTTATTGCTTTCCATGTCGTGCAATCATCAGCATTGACTTGTTTTGGTTTACACTTACAGCAACTTGGACCAACAACAAAGAGGGCATGGTCTCAACTATATACGTTGATTTTCATGACCTAGCCCTCCCCCTAACTCGTTGGAAAACCATCTTTTTGGTTGTGTATAGAAAAGAAACATTTCAAACGATTATATTCCTAATCACATTTTTCATAGTTGATACCTAAACATCAATGTGATTTGTTACTTTCAGGACATAAAGATACAACATGTCCGTATGCTCCGGGTATGTAGATACACACGCTTGTTGTCTATGCACACTATTAGGTGGATCATAGAACATATGGGAGCAGGGCTCTGTATGCCCTATGTGTTTTTAACTGGTGCGATCCGTGAACTGGAATTGAAGTGGGGCATCTTGACAAGTTCACGTAAAATCTTCTTCCGGAATCTGAATGTCGGAAAAGCCGTGAAGGGCGACGTAGGAAACATAAAACCCGGATGTGGCGGTCAGAAAAAGGTCAATCCTCATAGCGTCCCCTGCCGCCAGGGGTCAGCCCTCAGTATCTCCATGGTTACACTGGTCAACCCTGGAGGAGAGAGGAGCAGTTGGACCCCTCTCATGACATCTGAGCCTTTTCCCGTTTTCCCCCCTCTCTAAGCAGTGAGATTTCTATCTCTATTTAAACCCGTAGATAAAGAAATGTGGCCCTGGTAAACTGGCATACCACTCAGCGTCAGCTTTTTTTCCCCGTAAAAGCAAGTGTGACTCATGTAAACGGTTATGAGATGGGGGCAGGTGTGAGTTGAGATATTTCAGATGTGAAACTTGAGTTGTGTGCACTATGAGGTGTGAGATGCGGGATGCGAGGTGTGAGATGTACGGAGTGTGGTGAGAAATGGGAGTCAGTTCTCAGGTGAGGGGTGGTGATCGTTGGATGGGCGTTGAGAGAGATGCTCAATGCAAAATGGTCTTGTGTTGATCAGCAGAAGGTAAAGCATATTATCATCCACTGCAAAGTGTCCATAGTAAACATAGAGGCACTCTGTATAGATATACCCGGAGAATACAGATATGTTTTATGCTTTGGGCTGCAGAAACTGTCGCCTACGTGCAATAAAGGCGGATAATAAATACAATATAGACTGGTTTCAGATAAAAGCAGTTTATCGCAATATTGTTTTGCGCAATATCACTACGTATCAACTCCTCGGAGCATGCGACCGCTTGTATCTGAAACAAGTCAATTATGTGTATTTGACACAGACACCGGCACAAAGATACATATATATTTGTGTTCCAAATAGTATGCATAATGAACTAACAGAACTAACAGATAATGGTATTATTCTAATACAACTATGTCATCAGTCTCATAGAGCTGTGGTGTCTTGTATGATATGTATTTCGTCTGTATTAGGTACCATGTCTTGTAAATAATGAAATATATATAAAAGTCACGGTTCTGATTAGCTCAATGTTTGTGCTTCAATTTACTAAAATGCACGGAGTCTTAACTTCTTACTTGCCCGCTGTAATGTCTGACCATGTCAGACAAACTAGACAGGTGATTGTCACGTGACCATCACAATGAGGTGCCCAGTGTCCACTGTACCTTAAAAGGTCTCGCCATGGTACTGATAACTGATGCTCTGTACCCATTTGCAGGGCTCATTAAACAGGGTGGTATAGGTCAGTGTTCCACACTTGGCACCCCATGGCAGCCTGGTGGTTTGACTAACAGGTTGGGTTCGATTTACAACGCTCAGCGGGATAGTGTCAGTCTCTGACATCAGGGGGCTCTGTACCTGACCTTTACGAATCAGAAACGAGGCAGGAGAAACATGTCCGCCCCCACTGGAAGCCGCCATCCACTCTGCCAAACAACCCAAGAAATGTATAGGGCGGACGTACCTGTGGCATTAATCAGTAGAATCACCACACCCTGAAACCTGGTGTATTTCTCAAATTCCCCATTTAAGAAATGCCTAAACTTCAACACAGGTTGAATAAGTTCGCTAAATCTGTATAATAAGCCCAAAGGAAGTATGCTACTATGAACATCAGAGGAGTAATACGTCGCAATTCTCACGTACCCTATTCAGATTCCGTTCTGAGGGGTAAATCATATTTTAATGTAGCTAGAAATATTTACAGGTGGTAACTTTCATTAATAATGAATAAGGATAACCTACGTCATTCACAGATACTTTCTCAATTTTCCTTCATGAATGTAACTTTTCAAATGCAGATCTTGAATGCATAAATTTGCCACGGTCTTGATGTACCGCTGTAATTACCATCTCGAATAAGGCCCGTTTCCTTTGGACAATGGAAACGGTGTAGAATTTTTGTGTTTTCCCAATAGACTATTTCCATTGGCCATCACCGATATACAGTCAGGAACCACTGACAGACCTTTACCACTGCTGATGCAAAATGTAAATAGGCTATGAGGAGAACACAGGAAATCTACACCATTTTGTCGGCCTATGGAAAAGGGCCTATATTTTAAAAACATATCGACATTGTTTATAAATCCAGATAGAAGAAAGGAATTGAACCTACATCATCTTTATTTCTAGGATTTTTCCTCTTGCATCCAATCATCAAAATAGTCAAATAAAACATGCAGATTGAATAATGAATACATGAACAATTAGAATATTTGAATTGAATACTTCATTACTTTTAGAAAATACCAAGGTGGAAGGAATTCTTATAAATCTTGATAATGGAAAGGCTCCATAGCTTGCTATGAGTATCAAAAACGGCATGCTTATTTGTTCACTAATAAAGAAGTTAATTTACATTTTACTCTTAACGGAAATTAAAATTTGTCATTTATGGCAAAACCCATGACACAGGAGTAAAAGAGCAGCCATCTGTCTTGGTAGAAACTTTGCCTCTTTCTGTATGCTCAGCTTTGTAATTTCAACATTCATCCATTTCTTTTTGTCGAGAATTTGTCAGTTCATTTCTCTCCAGGCGTGTTTCTTTGCTTCCCCGTCTCTATCCGTGCTCCCTGCTTCTGACGAGGATATCGGAGACATGATAAATCTCCAAATGGGGGTCCATGAAGGATTACTTTGTTTGCCAAACATGATTATAACATCCTGATATGCTCAGCTGTACAGCCTGGATATCCCTTCGCCCAATCGTCTATCTCTCGATGTAGACCTTTGTGCAGTTCTACTCCATTCCCATATACATAATACCTTGTATCTTTTATCCCTGATGCTGGGGACGCACCAAGCGAGAACCGCAACGATTTCCTAAATCGTCAACAAAAATGGCGTGTATGTCAGCAATCAGTTCATTTTTCACCTGATTTTGCTTCTGATGCGCTAGATTATCGGTGGGATATATTACTATGAAATAATATCTCACATACATGCCATTTTGTGTAAGCGATTCCGGAGATGCTGTTTTGGCTCGCTTATATCATAAAGTATGAATATAAAAGTGCCTCATGTAAAATGATCAAACTCATCTACATTATCATTTATTTTACACCAGTGCCCACCAGTCCTGTAGTTACTGACCTATGTGAAGCGTATGATATGTATAACATATGGCACAGTTGTAAAATATAAAGCCCGTTTCCACTGGCCGACGAAAATGGCGAATATTATTTTAGTTCTTCTAAGAGCCTGTTTCCATTGGTCGTCACCGGTCTACACTCAAGAGCCACCGACGGACCTTTAGCACTGCTGACGCAAAATCAGTCAATGGAAATAGACTTTAAGGGGAACTCAAGAAATCTCCATCATTCTTACCGGCCAATAAAAATGGGCTAATACCATGTACAGTCTGCATAGGCGTAACAGGGCCTTATCGACATGAATGGACCCGCTCTGTGTGCCCAGATCTGACTTCAAATGAGGTTCCATTAAAGGTAAATCCTTATGAATTTGAAATATTTCATGGTGTATAATAAAGGGAAAATAGATGAGGCATTTAATCTGTTAATGATACTCACTCACAGACTCGAAAATGCGCCAAGTATTTTCCAAGTAGGTGAACTCGTATTCATTCACAGTTTAAAAGCCAGATCTATTTTCCCATTACATTTTGATCTTCTATGGAAATGAGAGGGAGGAAGAGGAGTAGGGTGAATTAGATATATAAATTGCATTTGTAGATAAATCTTATATTGTATCAGGTAAGCAGGCACGTGAAAATTGATGAAATGAGTTCAGATAGCATAAAAAGCGAATTTGAAATACAAATGAATAAGGGTACGATATAGATGGCGTAGACGGGGGGGGGGGGGGGGGGGTGAGGAATATGTAGAAGGTCAAAATTACATTTTGTGGAACCTTTGAAGGTTTGGGAAGACGGAGCAATTGGATGGAGGGAAATATGGGCAAGTTGGAGATATGTTTTGTAAAATATGCGAGGCATGTGTAAAGGTTTAGGTAATTGCATGGGGCACGGAACATTAATGATGAGGCAATTTCATGACAAACCAATTACGCACCCCCCCCCCCCCATACACACCTACACACATATAAAAATTCAGAATCGTATGCAGAAGGTATTACCTACGCTCTGTTCAAACCCCAGGAGATAGACCATTTCACCAATATGAGGATAGCGTCTTTTTAAAGCTTTCATTTCTCCTCTGTTTAAGTAATAGCTCTTCAAGTGTGTATCAATCGATAATAAACAAACGTCGGAAGTGCTGTGTGTAGCAAACGGACTACTTGCATGTATTTCTTTTGTGTGGGATAAAAAGACTGAAAGCTTCAAAGAAGCATCAACATAATCATGAAGTACCAAACTTAACCCGAGTGAAAAGGAAGCAGAGAGAAGATCGATGTGTGCGGCTTGTCGAGTGGCCGACTGAGGAGCAGACTCTTGTCCTCTCTCTGTTGTCAGGCGTGTGGGAGGTGGCTGGTCAATATCTGGTCGCGTGCACAACAGCTCCTAGTCGCGTCCCATCTGCATCTTCCATTTTTTTTCTGCTCACAGTTGTGCGGTTCCAACTCCTTCCTTCACCCTTGAAGCAGATCTAGCTGAAAAGCCACGAGAGATGGTTACTCCTGTAGTCTCCGCGTTAAGACCCATGGTTCATCAAGTTGGTTTAGACACTTGTCAGCATTATAGTCTGGTAAATTCAAGGATACACCCACCACAAATTGCAATAGAATTTCTTTCTCAGGGAGATCCCGAGAATATCATACTAAAATTCAAATAAAATCCTTCTTGGGGAAACATGCCAACAACTTTAGGTGGTTCAGTGGTTAAATTGGATTCATGAAAATTAGGCATATTTTCCTAAGAAGGATTTTGTTGGATTTTTAATAGGATGTTCTGGTGACCTCCCTGAGATGCATTGTGAGGAGAAAAATTATATTGCAATTTGTAGTGGGTTAGGCCTAAAGATATCATAGATTTCCTATATCATTAGGTATCTAATTTGGTTTACAAAGCAGGCCGAATTAATCTGGCCCCAAAAAGCCTGCTTAGTATCTTAACATTGCGTAGTGGTTTGGTGAATTCGGATCGACGGCAGTGTTATACGATAACCATTAGCATGTATTCTCTGCAGAGAGGGTGAGTATGGAAAGCTCTAAATCAACTGCATTCCTCAAGGCTGTTTAGCTACTTTGAAGACATCTGTGTTCATGATGTGACTATATATTGATGGTATTTCATTTTTATGAAATAATTCTCACAGTTACTCCGTTCAAGGTGTATTTGACTTTTCACTTGGTTTTCAAGATCTTATGTTTATGTGCAACAAAAAGGTAGGCAATCAAATTTCAACAACATGTCTATTGAAAAAACTCAATAATTCTAAAGTGGTATTGAAAGGATCAATACGGCACCCAGAAAAGGTCATGCTTGCATTTACAAGTAGAACATTTAAAAGTATTTATTCGAATTTCAGATTTTGTGGCCGTAGGATATATCACTATTGAGTGTGGGATATTGTAGATGAACACGTTAAGGCATGGCATGGACAGCCATTGATACACATATTTTAACACACATTAGGAATGATTCTACTAACCAGTGCCCATAATGATTGCCTATTGGCTACATAAAGCTCAAACCACGAGAATCATTTGACATCAAATAATGATAGCCAGTTATTCATCATCCACCGTCATCTTCATTGTAATGTTTATGACTAAATCTCATGTTATAATTATATTTACCTGAAGTAACCTTGTCCCTATTTGGACACTAACTACGTATGTATAGCGTACTTAAGTAGGAAGGCGAACAAAGTGTACTGATGCATTATGTTATATCTCATCGTCTCCTTATGTAACTTACCATATATTACTATATCCTATTCTATCCCACTCACTATTGTCAACATGACTATGCATATACCATGATACTCTGGTACCGTCTGACCAGGATGGAGGAACACCAACACCATGGCGCATCACTTGAAATAATAAGAAAGAAGAAATTATTCGTTCTGATTGTCTCTCCCTCGCACTGTAACAAATTCCCTCCTCCCTCTGCCTCCATCCTTCCTCTCACGTCTCTGGCTGAATCCGTCACTCGCACCCATCAGCAAGACGGCATTAATTCGCTTCTGGCCGTGTCCGTCTCCCGTGATCCGCTGTGGCTGTGAGTACGTCCCCGGCCCAGGCGGCCCTAAGCCCCGGCAGGTGATCCACGACCGACGTGCCCCCCGGGGATCCTCCAGCCCCGCCTCTCCCCCGCCGTGCACGGCCTCCTCCCCGGCGTTACCCCCGCCACACCCTGCTTACCCCCTCGCCCTCGCTCTTAGTTCCCACAACACTACCAGCATCACACATCTCCCACTACACCGTGCCCAACCCCTCTCTCCCAGTTTCAACACCACCAACACCACACATATCCAACCACACCCCACCCACCCTCTCCCGCCCTCCCTCCCATTTCCTACACCACCACTAGCACACATCTCCCATCACACCCTTCTCAACCCCTCCCGCCTATTTCCCACAACACTACCAGCATCACATATCTCCCACCACACCATGCACAGCCCCCCTGCCCTTTCCCACACCTTCCCCACCACACACCTCCCACCACACCCTGCTCAGCCCCTCTCTGACATTTCCCACAACACCACCCACCCAACCAACATCACCATTACCACACATTCCCCACCACATCCTACCCACCCCTCCCTCCCATTCCCCACACCACCATCACACATCGACATGATCGGAGGAATTTGTTATTCCATTTGGTTGTAAACTGGTGGTCCGTTAAGACCAGTCGTCAACCAAAAAAGTTCCTATTACACCCTATTACACCCTGCCCATCCCTTCCCTCCCTAATCCAACATCACCACTACCACACATCTCCAACTACACCCTGCTCACTCCCTCACTCCCATTTCTCACATCACCACTACCACACATCTCCAACTACACCCTGCCCACCCCTTCCCTCCCATATCCCTCATCACAACTACCACACATCTCCAACTACACCCTGCCCACCCCCTCACTCCCATATCCCACATCACCACTACCACAAATCTCCAACTACACCCTGCCCACCCCTTCCCTCCCATATCCCACATCACCACTACTACACATCTCCAACTACACCCTGCCCACCCCTTCCCTCCCATATCCCACATCACCACTACCACACATCACCAACTACACCCTGCTCACTCCCTCACTCCCATTTCTCACATCACCACTACCACACATCTCCAACTACACCCTGCTCACCCCTTCCCTCCCATATCCCTCATCACAACTACCACACATCTCCAACTTCACCCTGCCCACCCCCTCACTCCCATATCCCACATCACCACTACCACAAATCTCCAACTACACCCTGCCCACCCCTTCCCTCCCATATCCCACATCACCACTACCACACATCACCAACTACACCCTGCCCACCCCTTCCCTCCCATATCCCACATCACCACAACCACACATCACCAACTACACCCTGCCCACCCCTTCCCTCCCATATCCCACATCACAACTACCACACATCTCCAACTACACCCTGCCCACCCCCTCACTCCCAAATCCCACATCACCACTACTACACATCTCCAACTACACCCTGCCCACCCCTTCCCTCCCATATCCCACATCACCACTACCACACATCTCCAACTACACCCTGCCCACCCCTTCCCTCCCATAGCCCACATCACCGCAACCACACATCTCCAACTACACCCTGCCCACCTCTTCCCTCCCATATCCCACATCACAACTACCACACATCTCCAACTACACCCTGCCCACCCCCTCACTCCCAAATCCCACATCACCACTACTACACATCTCCAACTACACCCTGCCCACCTCTTCCCTCCCATATCCCACATCACAACTACCACCACCCATCTCCTTCCAGCTGAGCACAGTCATAGTGCAGCATGAGCTGAATATATGGAGATGACCTTGGTGCTGGTCTGGGATCTTGTATCAGCTGCGGACTGATTGTGTAGGATTTTCTGACGTAAAGTTCAAAGTAATTGCGTTTCTCGCCATTTCAGAGCTCATGCAAGGTGAGTTATGGACATAGTGTGAGATCAAAAATAGGCTGCCTTTTTTGGAAGTGATGACTAGCTGCTGATCAGCATTATCATGATGTATGAGACTCTATGTGCTTTTAGTACATAGCTATAGCTGGAAACATTAACGTATATGAAATCCAATTTCTCTGGAATGTCACCAAATAATAAATCATGAAATGAACTCCAAACGTGGGACCAGAAATGTGTGACTCTATAAAGACGAGCGAAAGATCATTATACTTTCCTCAAAGTCCTGTTGATGCCAATGTATTTAAGAATTATTGACTGTGTCAAAAACTGGATGCAAGTAAGTTGCGAAAATTCTGCATACCTGGGCGCCACCATTTTGCCCCCGACACCAAAACAAACACTAGGTGATGGCTGCAATCTAGATTGGAATTCAATAGGCCCTGATAAAGTACTCTGTCCCCTGACTAACTGCGCCATCTTCACAGGATATGCTACAACTCTCTCAGTCTCCTGACAAATCTTTGGTGGCACTTTACTTCCAAAGATGGACCACTTTAGAAACGGGAACCTCCAGTTAGCCCTCCAACAGCTTATGAAAAAATGAGTAACAATACCTCTGTACCTTATACACTGCTACATGCTAGGTTTTGAAGCTGATGATTCAAGTATGCTGTAATATAATCAATTTTACTAATATGCCTCGTGAGTTTCCTGGAATTCTTTAATTTTTTTATAATGTTTTTTTTATGATGATAATAAATTTACTATATCGGTAATAAGATAAAACTATGTAATGAAAGGGTAACCCTGCCGTATGATAAATCATTGAAAGGCGTATCTATGACTGACATAATTGCATGCATACATATTGATTTAGATTTGTAGTCCCTTCATTCGAATGATGAATATGAATAAATAGCTATTCAGAATTGACAGAAATTTATCCATCAATAGAGTAACAGTAGTTAGAAATTTAAAGTAGGATTTCAGCTATTTAATTAACCGCTGCTCAACTGACAAGCTTCCTGTTGAAGCAGGAGGAGGCCGTTTAATGGCAAAAAATCACCGACAAAAGAAAAAATCAAGCTAGTTCATCCAAACTCTTTTCAGCTGGCTCAACGACTGGGTCAAATCCCCAACGTGACCTTGGGATAGCCTCTGACGTAGTTGGGAAGCCTCCCCGGCCCGTCACCAGGCGGCAGGGTAGTCAGTCCGCCCCCGGAGTTGTAAACACGGACGTGATGGCTATGGCAGTCATTCTGAACTCGGCCTGGGCGTATTTCTGGCATTATCTCAGCTGTCGGCGAATGCGGATACGAGCTGGCGTAGCCGTTCCACAACATACACATGTATATGTGACGTCACCACAGTGTTACATGACGTCACAGCATAGTTACCAGGGGCATGGGTGTCAGGAATCTAAGCTACTCTGCTGGTGAACTCTAAAGTGGAAAGGGAAGATAGAACTCAATCCAACTGGTCACCGTTGAGCTGAAAATCGAAGGTGAACTGAAAAGAATTATAAAGGGATGGAATATGCAACTGAAAACAAGGAATGCATATGTTCTCAGAGCAAGAGTCATGTTGCTGTAAATGGATCTTTATCATAAACAATGCTGAAAAGAGGATCAAACAGACAATAATTTATGGTTTTGTAAACAGGCGTCCGTAAACCACGAAAGGCTGATACGTCGTAATACAACCTGGAGTGGTTTACAGAGCCACCTGTGTATGAAACCATCGTTTGTTGTATTTATTATCCATCTTATCCAATAAACTAACCAGAGGGTCTACCAATAGGGACTATTTCCTTGCTCTATAGCACCATAGGAAGCTTTTCCGGTATACCATGGCTTTGAGGCCATATACCATGGTTTTGAATCCGTATACCAGGATATTGGTATCTAACGGTTTTTAAACAATAGTTAGTGGTTTACTAAGTCCCTAGACATCTCAAATGAGTACTTCGTATAACATAGATAATAACAGTCCATACACAACACGTGTCTAATCAGTGACTGTAATCTAGACCTCTGCTTCACTTTGTTTGTGTTGTGTCTCCCTGGTTTACGTTGTTCAGACTGCTGCTTGGCACACCTGGGTTACCCTTAGCAAAATAATAGCCAAAGCGTTATGGTGAACAGTAGTACTTTTCGATTATCCCATGTTACCAATTGTGTTGTTCTAAATGAAAGTAAAAAGGATTAAACCATATCTGATTTAATTCAGTAGCAGTCCCCGGATATGTCTAAAAGAAGTCGACCTTTATAAAGTATAGGCCGAGATCGAAGGATAAGAATTCTCAGTATTTTCAGCTGGTGTCTCCACTTAAGAGTTTATCTTAGCCCGGTATAAACGTCCATAGGTTTAACATTTGGAACTCGTACTCAGCAGGCTTGCTAGTATGGTAACTCATAGTCAATAAGCAATAAACAGATAATTATTTGCAGGCTAAGATAAAATCAGAACATATTCAGGTTTGGTCTGAATTTCCATCCCCCATCTCATTTGGAAGGCTTCGAAATCTTCACTCAGCTATCACCTGGTTCATTTTACTGCGCGCTCGAAACTCGATGGCATATGGGGACACAGACCAAACACTATTCACTTTCTTTCTTGATATTCAATAATAACTAATAGATCTATTGTTCAAACTGGAAATTTCGAACCTAGATATTACCATAGGATTAACAAAAAGAATATCATAATTCCCCATCAGTGGTGTTAGTCTTCATCTTGGTTATATTGCTGATAGAACGGTACATACAGAGTTTACCAGAGCGTGCTGCCGTAGCAGTGGCTTCGCTGATTGCACACCTACTTTACAGCAGTTCCTATAATGACAGAGCCGCGCACCAGGAACCAGCTGGGGTCTAGTTCCACGTCTGCCGCTGGGGCCGTCTTTAACGTCTGCTCCATTGCCACCAGGAGGCGTCACGGAAAACACGGGATCCCGCGAGATTACGGGGGGCTTCCGGTTCCCGCTGGTACAGCCTAAAACGCGCGGACCTGAGGCCATAAATAGTTCCGCGGAGGGATTTAATTTGGCAGGGACTTTTTTCTTAAAGAGCACATGGCGCGGCAGGATCAGCGGGTGTCATTCGACTCGCAGTCTTTGATCGAGCCTGTAGGTAACATATCTTAGAGCCCTATTCAAAACGACAATATTTATCTACATAACACCTATCAATGTTTATGGTATGATGCTCGAGTGCCCAGATTGAACAAGTACGTCGATGATGTTCTCTTTATTTTTTGAATAAATATCATGGGTATCAATTTACAGGTTATAGTGGAGGTAAACACCTCCACTCTTCTCTCAAGCCATGGCCTAAGGCAGTTGGTGCCTACCATTAACCACCCTTCCTTCACCATGAATAGTGATTCACGGTGCTGATATGTGAAGGGCACTCGTAACCATAAATAGGATGGCCCCAGCAAGGCGTGATATAGAGACGAGCAGCTCAAAGCCTGAGGTGCTCCTCTGTTCAATCCACCACCGTCTGAACCACAGACTTGCTCACGTCTTTGATTATGAACTTTCATTAATGCTCGTAGAAATTGCCATCTATAGTCACTTATTAGATAGTCGAGTCTCGATCCTCAGAATTGTGTTATGGATCACGAGCAGAAAAACAGAAATACATAGAAAGTATGTCTTAGAAAAATCAGACCGAAATCTGAGGAATTTTCCTAAATCACCAATATACCTAGCTCCTAGACATGTTACCAGGGAATCTACAAAAGATGGAAAATGGCTTCAATTTTAAATCACATGTGAAGGAGTATCTTCTGAAAGAGAACAAAGAAACCGTAACATTAATGATTAGTTACGAAGCTCCTCCTGCATTGTACTGTGTGTTTTGTATATAATCATTCATTATGTATGTCAAAGTATCACTATGTATATCATTACTATCCTCCCTTTTCATGTTGTACGGAAGATCAACTGAAATATGAGTTGAGTATACTCATCTGATGTTTCTTTGTAAAGAAACACATCTTGATTAAAAAGGATCAGGATGAAATGCATTGCCAGGCCACGGGGATGTAGGGAGAGGGGTAAGGGCCGCGTGTAGTGGCAGCAGGCAGGGAGGACGAGGTGGGTAGGACACAGGGACTGAGGCAAGTCTCAACCACTCATTAGACCGCGTGACGTCAACATCTAATTTAGAGATCTCAGCCCAGTCACTGCCAAGGATAGATTAGTTATATAGAATATGCCCAGTAATCACACGATCGCAATATCATGTAAGCTATATATATGTATCCAGGCTATATATGCAAGCATCATCTTCGTACTTGATGTGCAAATTATAAGTGGCAAATCAAGGGTGCAATTACCATACCGGAAGCATAGATGCGTGCCCCATCATATATCATGGATACGTCTACCCTAGATGGGAAAAATGTTTTCTGTGCTTTCACAAATGTCAAGGAGCATTTCCTTGGTAATTTCAGGTTCGTGTTCAGAACTGATTTGATTTTGACACTGGAGATGTCTGTAAACAATAGTCCTCTTTCGTAACAATCTTCAAGACTTTCTTTTGCATTCTGGGGACAACGATAGGAAATTGAAGTTGACATATTGAACTTTTTATATTTTCATATCAACTCGTTTTTCAGCGAGATAGAGACTGTGATAATCATTTTGAAGATTGGGTGATTTGTGCGTGTACACTTCATAAAAGGGGGAAAATGGGGAGTTTACAATATTTATTAGCAATTATATCAAGACTTCTCGATAAACGGTCGAAATCATGTTTTTATGTTTGAACTTATGATGTGAAAATAAGCTAATTGAGTTGCAACTTACCATACGAGTACGAATTGGCACGATCAGTGAATTTATCATCAGTTCTCATTGTACACGTCTGCACTAACTGTTCATTCTTGTATGAACAATGAGAAATTACCAATTCCAACGTAGTATTTACCTAAAAGAAATCTTCATATACAATTGGCAGTCCGCCAGATAATTCTTGACGCAGCCAGTATGGTAATTAGAATGTGGCGTTTCCACTTGCCGATTATAACCACTGATAATGGTATTTCACTCCGCCGAGTGATTATACGACACATTCAACACAATAATCGTCAGGTGGAAACAGAAATAGTCATCAACATTTCTCTCCCTCCTTATGCAATATGACACCACCAACCGACTTTTGAGCCTACATATGAAATCAAACTGGAATTAATTAATCAGTGGCGGTCTGCAGTTTATAAGCAAATGTCATTCATCAGTGTACCTTGAAATGGCAAATGGAAACGCATGCAGGGAGTGCAGGTCACCGATTATGTGTCACTGACATTACAAAAGGTATACTACAGACCTACCGTTGTACAGCTTGAAAATTATCGGTCGGGTTTTTGTCGGAAGGTGGAAACGCCATAATAGTCTGTTTTCACCAGAATTGGTCAGGAATCGTCAGATTATTGCTGACGCTGCCTGGACCGACCCAGCCCGGCATTCACAAAAGTGCTGTCGTCCTGATGGAACACCCCTTTATAAATAAGACGAGAGGCGCGACGGCAGTTTAGACAATTTATTCAATGTGAAACTTGACATTTGGTATAACAGGGTATATTTTAGAAACACATAGTATAACAAGGTATACTTTATGCCTAGAGAACAAGAGGTAAAATAACGTGTCCAGATATCAGGCTGGAGGAACGACAGTCAATGAAAACTTTGGTGGGGGTGGTCGGGTCAAAGATCCTTTCAAGTCCTGCGGCGCGCGTTGTGGCGTGACGTCAGGAGCACACGTCATAGATGTTGAGTCTCGGTCGCGCCGAGAGGGGGCGCCACGTGCGTTACCCGGTTTTGCCGCCGGGCCCCCGCTGACTCGTCCTATGTGTGAATACACTATCTGTGTACAGATCACAACTGAATACTGTAAAGGCTCAAAACATTATCATTCACCTGATAATTCGAAGAGTATCCAGCGTGGTACCATTGCACAGCAAATCCATCCCAGCCCGGATGGTATAGATTCTGAAATTGTATGATTCTATTATTAATGAATTTAAATGGTAACCTGGTATTTACACTAGACGACTAAAACGTGGCGACTGTACATCGGCTGGCCAGTAGTCGTCAGGTGTGCTTGATTACTCAATATCAGCCGTCATAGTCATCAACCACAGAATCTCCTCAAGCATATACAACTTTTATAGGAATATGTGTCTAGCTTTCTCTTGATACATGTACCAACACTAACAACCTTTCACTTGATGCATGTACGAGCATTAACAGCCTCTCTTGATGCATGTATGTGCACGAATAACAATTCTCTTGATGTATGTACAAACACTAACAGCCTTTTTCTTGATGCATGTACAAGCACTAACAGCCTTCTCTTGATGCATGTACAAGCACTAACACCCTTCTCTTAATGCATGAATGAGCACTGTCAGCCTTCTCTTGATGCATGTATGAGCACAAATAACAATTCTCTTGATGCATGTACAAGCACTAACACCCTTTCTCTTGATGCATGTATGAGCACGGACACCCTTTCTCTTGAAGCATGTACAAGCACTAATACCCTTTCTCTTGATGCATGTACGAGCACTAACACCCTTTCTCTTGATGCATGTATGAGCACTAACACCCTTTCTCTTGAAGCATGTACAAGCACTAATACCCTTTTTCTTGATGCATGTACGAGCACTAACACCCTTTCTCTTGATGCATGTATGAGCACTAACACCCTTTCTCTTGATGCATGTATGAGCACTAACACCCTTCTCTTGATGCATGTATGAGCACTAACACCCTTTCCCTTGATGCATGTACAAGCACTAATACCCTTTCTCTTGATGCATGTACGAGCACTAACAACAATTCTCTTGATGCATGTACAAGCACTAATACCCTTTATCTTGATACATGTACCAACACTAACAACCTTTCACTTGATGCATGTACGAGCATTAACAGCCTCTCTTGATGCATGTATGAGCACTAATAACAATTCTCTTGATGCATGTACACGCTCTATCAGCCTTCTCTTGATGCATGTACAAGCACTAACACCCGTTCTCTTGATGTATGTATTAGCACTAACAGCCTTCCTCTTGATGCATGTATGTACTAGCACTAACACCCGTTCTCTTGATACATGTACAAGCACTAACACCCGTTCTCTTGCTGCATCTCCTCGCACTCCCTTCCCCTGGCCGTGCTGGCTGAGTGGGACGTCGACTCGGTAATGAGGGCTTGACGCCGGGTGTGGGCAGTGATCAGACACTGACGTTACACGTTGGAGGTGTGTGTTTGTAATCGGGCCGCGAAGCCCAGAGGAGCCCGGCTGACTTTAAGTGTCCCTGGCAGCACTCAGGCCGGCCACCACCCTCATCTTTTATCTGGTTAGCCCCGGGCTGGATCTACAGTAGAGCTAGCGAGAGCGACATAACCCAACGACTATACAAGTACATACAGAGAGACGAGGAGGAAACAAAGGGCCTCTTTTAGTGACAAACTGGAATTGTTGTGAGCTGTGATGATCAACAATAACAAAATTTTGCGAGCCATTTAATTTTATTCCCCAGAATTTGCCTTCATTTCATAAAACTCACGTTGTATTGTTGCTGAACAAATGTTGGATATAATGAAAATGGTCTTTAAGAATCTGCAAATCAACAAATGATTTTCATCGTAGTTGATGACATTCTATAACTTTCAACTGGTCTCTAATATAAATATGTTTATCTATCAATAAGCTGCCAGTTACTTTGCCGTATATACTTGATGTTGGTTTTCTCTTTTATTACGCACCTACTACGGAGTCTCCATACTAAACCTGTGGACCCTACATATCGCTATACTGAGTAGAATAGGGCTTTCCGTATTCTAATTCTAGTAAAAAATACTGATTTTTCTGCCACCTGATGCGAACTATTTAATACAAATAATAGACGCCGCTTACGTCGAGTTTCTAATCCTTTTTCTTGATTTGTTTTCTATTAATTAGTCGAAAGGTGGGTAAAAAAACAACATTACCATGGATTTGGTCTGCGTGATCGTATTCTCCTGTAGTTGACAATATGCAATACTCCTCGCAATCGCTGGGAGTTTTACTATGCGTCAACTACGCGGATGATACCACCAGGTAGATCAAAATCATCGTAATATTGTGTATATATATATACTCCTAATGCTTGCATTTATTCATTATAATCGCTCTAATGCTCATTGGTCGATACTATTATACTTCTCACAAACTAGATAATAACCTGTCGCGTTTTATGATAAATCCTTCACAAGTCCTATTTCATACTATTGTGGCCACGGATGGCATTATTACTGTGCTTGGTGCAAAGACCGGGAATTCCTATTATAACGAGCGATGCGCGTGGACGAATCTGACAGGCCTTCAATGTAGTGTCTCCTCAAAAAGGTAGAGCTGCTCAGTGGGCAGACACCTACTCAAGTTCTCTCTCCCCCGGGCTAGGATGCCTGTGTGTATACGGCATATAGCCTATGATCCATGGGCGCCGCCATGACGCCCCCCGAGTAGGTGTTCTTCACTAAAGGAGGTGAAAAAGTAGCTGTTCTTCACTAATGGAGGTGCAAAAGAAGTGAGTGATATTTGGGAAATGTTACTTTTCTTGCCTTGCTCACACATGCAAATAAAGTGTTCCATGTGAAAAATATCATATCCTGGGTTTTAGCATTATATCTTCCTGCTCTGGAATCTGTGTAGAGAGTCAAAGGAACCTTGGTAAAACATTGAAAGGCAGCTGAATTTAGTAAGAACAAAGAGCCAGAATACAGGTTTTGTCCCCCGACCACCTAGTGACTGCTTCATGAACTAACAATGGCTCTGTCCCCTATAAATAAGGAACACCTCCAGGTCGGTGTACTAACCCCACTATCACCCTGCGCTGTTCATCATTCGCTATCTATGGAATTACTGTCAATATTTAATACATGGTAAAGTAGGTGTTGAAGTGTCTGCAGCAAGTAGAGTTCCTGTGGGACGGGAGAGTTAAATGACGCCAACGTGTATTCGACGGTAATATACTTGGGCGAACACAGAGTGTGTATAACACCGATACTGACAACTACAAATTCATAACATAAAATGTCAGTTTTGTATTCAATGTAACCCCAGACACTGGCAGGCATAGAATTAGCTCTCATATTCTTGTAACCTGCACCCAAGGCTGTTTTGTAACTATGAAATATTGCAACAGGAACATTGGAATAGCGAAGGATAGCACAATGCTTTCATTAATAATAGTAATGATAACAATAATAATGACTATTTATCTATATATCTGTACCTATATGTGTGTATGGTGATCAAATTCCTTTCCGGGCGTTCTCCCGGGAAAAACCGGACAGATCACTCACTCAGTAGTCGCTGCCGACGCCACGTCAAACCAACCTATATGTGTGTATACTGGTCCATACTGAAACCCTGCAGGAGAGTTGAAAATTATACCTTCCACTGCAAGTGGATCTACTGCCAACGCACTTGGCGTCAATTTACAACCATTACTACCTGCTTGGAATAAATACATAGCATATATTTTTAGGTTAGCAGCTGAATTTATCTTCCGCATAAAGATGGGATCATTATAAGAGTTACTTGTGCTGGTCCCAATGTAGCCGAAATCGAGCCACTTGTGTTTGAGTGATCCATATGACTTAATTATGGTGTATCCTACAAATGGGCCCTGGGTAAATATTGGCTTGGGCTAATAGGGCATGTTGTGGGGCAGTGCCACCCGGCTCGTCACGTGATCAATACTGGGACGACAGTAGGGTCACGTGGGGACGTGCAGTGTGTAGCAGCTGTGGGAGTGTAGGGGCAGAGGGGTGTGAGAGGGGTGTGAGAGGGGTGTGGAAGGGGTGTGAGAGGGGTGTGAGAGGGGTGTGAGAGGGTGTGAGAGGGGTGTGAAAGGGATGTTAAAAGGGTGTGAGCAGGGTGTGAGAGGGATGTGAAAGGGGTGTGAGAGGGGTGTGAGAGGGATGTGAGAGGGATGTGAGAGGGATGTGAGAGGGGTGTGAGAGGGGTGTGAGAGGGGTGTGGAAGGGGTGTGAGTGGGTGTGAGAGGGTGTGAGAGGGATGTGGGAGGGGTGTGAAAAGGCTGTGAGAGGGGTGTGAAAGGGATGTTAAAAGGCTGTGAGCAGGGTGTGAGAGGGATGTGAAAAGGGTGTGAGAGGGGTGTGAGAGGGATGTGAGAGGGGTGTGAGAGGGGTGTGAGAAGGGTTTGAGAGGGGCGTAAGATGGTGTGAGAGGGGTGTGAGAGGGGTGTGTGAGCGGTGTGAGAGAGGTGTGAAAGGAGTGTGAGAGGGGTGTGAAAGGAGTGTGAGAGGGGCATGAGAGGGGCATGAGAGGGGCATGAGAGGGGCGTGAGAGGGGCGTGAGAGGGGCTTAAGATGGGCGTGAGAGGGCTGTGAAAAGGCTGTGAGAGGGGTGTGAAAGGGATGTTAAAAGGGTGTGAGCAGGGTGTGAGAGGGATGTGAAAGGGGTGTGAGAGGGGTGTGAGAGGGATGTGAGAGGGATGTGAGAGGGGTGTGAGAGGGGTGTGAGAAGGGTGTGAGAGGGGTGTGTAAGCGGTTTGAGAGGGGTGTGAAAGGGGTATGAGGGGGTGTGAGAGGGGTGTGAGAGGGGTGTGAGAGGGGTGTGAGAAGGGTGTGAGAGGGGTGTGAGAGGGGTGTGAGAGGGGTGTGAGAGGGGTGTGAGAGGGGTGTGAGAGGGGTGTGAGAGGGGTGTGAGAGGGGTGTGAGAGGAGTTCGGGGGAATAGAGAGAGGGTGAGGGCGACAGAATGCACAAAAGTTGTATCATTGGGGATGAGGTCGGGGGAAAAGTGAAGGTGTGGTTTCTGGGGTGTGAGAGGGGTGTGAGAGGGTGTGAGAGGGGTGTGAGAGGGGTGTGGAAAGGGTGTGAGAGGGTTTGAGAGGGGTGTGACAAGGCTGTGAGAGGGGTGTGAAAGGGATGTGAAAAGGGTGTGAGCAGGGTGTGAGAGGGATGTGAGAGGGGTGTGAGAGGGGTGTGAGAGGGATGTGAGAGGGGTGTGAGAGGGGTGTGAGAGGGGTGTGAGAGGGGTGTGAGGGCGACAGAATGCACAAAAGGTGTATCATTGGGGATGAGGTTGGGGGAAAAGTGAAGGTGTGATTTCTGGGGTGTGAGAGGGGTGTGAGAGGGTGTGAGAGGGTGTGAGAGGGGTGTGAGAGGGGTGTGGAAGGGCTGTGAGAGGGTTTGAGAGGGGTGTGACAAGGCTGTGAGAGGGGTGTGAAAGGGATGTGAAAAGGGTGTGAGCAGGGTGTGAGAGGGATGTGAGAGGGGTGTGAGAGGGGTGTGAGAGGGGTGTGAGAGGGGTGTGAGAGGAGTGTGAGAGGGGTGTGAGAGGGGTGTGAGAGGGGTGTGAGAGGGGTGTGAGAGGGGTGTGAGAGGGGTGTGAGAGGGGTGTGAGAGGGGTGTGAGAGGAGTTCGGGGGAATAGAGAGAGGGTGAGGGCGACAGAATGCACAAGAAGTGTATCATTGGGGATGAGGTCGGGGGGAAAGTAAAGGTGTGATTTCTATTTTATAAGATAGATTACAACATCTAACTGCATGACTTCTCGTCAATTTTACTGTAAGAGATTACGAGAAATCCCAAAAGGGCATGTGACTACTTCGTCAAAAATACAGCACGCTTATAAGTAAGAACCAACAAGGGATAGTAAGAGAAACAAAATTCAGGAGCAGATGTGAAAAGTAAAGGTGAGGATCAAATTCCTTAGAGGGAAAACAGCGGGGAAACAAGCGAAGCGATAATTACTTTGGGAAAAGAAAGGAGTCTTCAAAACATGCCCATTATAGGAGACAGAGTCATTGTCAATTCACTAGACAATAGCCAGGTGGCTATGGCAACCCCAATAGGGGGGCGGAACCCATATTCTGGTGCCTGTTGAATGATCGAGGCTCGTACCTGTAGAACCTTTTCTGTACCTCGTACAAGGGTTATCGTCTAAAAATATTTAAGTTTGTTTGCTGAGACAGTCTTAGCCATCCATAAGGTCGTCCATAAGTACTACTGATAATAAAGTTGAATAACATCATCCCAAGGTCTTCTTGTAGTACAGAAAAGGGTCTTCATGTGTGAGCTTAAATTGTTCTACGGGCCCCTGGGTCTTTGTTCTTATAAAATTCAACTGACTTTAAAGGTTTTACCATAGTTCCCTTGTCTTTCTACACCTTTTATAAAAAGATTTTTATTCATGCTGGCCGATGCTAGGCTGAATAGATCTGTAGGTTTCAATGCACGATTGCAGGTCTTAGTTCTTCAGGAAGTTCGTCAAGTTGTTCTGATGAATAGCGTACGTTGTTTACAAGTATCGAAGAGCCGCTCATGCTGGATTTGTAACCTGCTTCACGGGCTTTGGGATTCCCTAAAGATTAAACCAAGGACATTGTTTTCTCACATGAAGGGCTCTATACACGTATGCGCAAGGCTAAAGTTGAAACAGTTCCCTAATATCACTCACTTATATCTGCACCTCCAGTAGTGAAGAGCCCCTACTTTTACCTGAAGCAGTGAAGAACACATATTCGAGGGGTATAATGGCGGCGCCCAGGGAGCATTAGCTATATGGCCTATAATCAGATGTACTTAGCAGAGCAAGTGCACAATTGTCATATTCCAAGCAAATTCTTCGGATTGTTATCAGGTCCTGTGAGTCGTCCAATAATACCTCTGAGGATAAGTGTCTGCTAAAACCCTTTACTGAAGGTAAAGGGTTAGGGCAGACCTTAAGGAAAGATTCTTTCCGAGCATTCTACCCTCTTAATGTTTACGGACGTTCAACATCACATTTTGTCAACAAAGATTACATAGCTGCGTACAAGCTCGATTGAGTGTGAGGAATTCGGTGGGTGTGGAAGTGAGAGTGTGGGCGTGTGCTGAGTGTAGAGTATGCGGCTGGGCGGATGGTGTGGGTGAAAAGTGGCACATTGACACAGTGGCACATTGAATTATTGACTGGCCTCCCACACAACACGTCGTGGTGTCGCGTGGGACACCACCGGCTATCACCAATACCCTACCCCCTGAAACAGGTCTCTAGGGTACACGTCCCTAAAAAGCTATGCCTGTGAAAAGGAAAAACTTTTATATTTGTAAACTTGTAATGATTGCAGGTTATAACAATAAAAATTCCTGCAATGGGTATGAACTCAAAGACGTAAATTAACGGACTATGAGAAGAAAGTAATAAACAATGCGAACTTCTATCTATTTATTAATAGATAAAAAATGTGGAAAACCTGGAAAATCTTAATACAAGTGTTGCAATCAAAAGAGTTAGTAAAGATAAGGTAGTAATATATAGCCTAGGTTTAAGGATGTTGGATAGTTAAAAGCACACAAGAAAACACAAATAGAAGGAAGCAAAAGAGCACTCATATTGAGAACTAGCATGTTCAATGTGAATTAAGCCACCAAGCAAAGAACAACTGTGAATCAGGAGAATGTACATTTTATAGAAAAATAAAAACTCATTGCTCAAAAAAGAAGATTAAAAAAATCCATGCCGAATATTCTAGGAGAAAAAAACTAGAAGCTTAGGTATTCCCAACTAGCCAGAATTGCGGTGAATAACATCCAAGCCTATCATTAACTACCACAAAATATTAATCTACTGCGAATATTACCTCTGTCCGGTCTGATATTTCTACTTCCTGTCTGGGGTAGTCATGAGCAATAGATGCACAATATTATAGAAACTCGAAGTAAATGCCGAGCATTGCTCATATAAGTTAGTTCCTAAATTGCCCGTGACGTGGCAGAAAAAGCTGTATTCTGCTCGGTAGCGATCTGTAGGCTTCATAGGTTTAGTATGGGCACTCCATATTGGGTGGGTAATATAATAGAGAAGGGTACATACATTACTTTCTTTTCTGAATTATTCTGCCTACTCGAGAAGGGCCGAGATGGAACGAGACTAAAACATATTTGCAATTGCTACTGTTTTATCAGAGGACACACATAAATGTGTAATGTTGCCAACAAACAGTATGAGACAAAAAGAAACACTTGTATAGATAATTGATGATTGCTTCCAGCAAAAGCCATAAAACCAACTACACAGTAATATCCGGAGTACCATATTACCCTGCTGACAGTACGCAAAGACCTCTCATTTAAGACTGAAATAGCTTCAAATACACAGTATAAGATATAGTAAACTGGAAAATAACTAACGATTATGATAGGAAACCAAGCAAACTAAGTACCTATAATCAAAATGATAGACTAAATAAACAAAACAATTGGGTTTTAGAATGAAAGGCGGAGTAGCCCTACACAATCACAACTAAGTATGTACATTTGGAGTGGGATTGGAAATATTACTGACAAAATGTCCCAGTCGGGTTTTCAAGGAATTCATCTAAAATGCCGAGGACACACCAAGCGAGAAATGCAGCGATTTCTGGAAGTTGCTTCGTTTCTCGCTTGGTATGTCTCCGACTTAAAGCCGGAGACACACCAAGCGAGTCAAGGTGGCGATCTCTGGAATCACCAATACAAAATAGCAAATATCTCAGATATTTGTTCATAGTAATATCTCCCACCGACAAAATAGCGTATCAGAAGCAATAATCAAAGGAAATGTGAAATAATAGCTTGCATACGCGCCATTTTGTGTTCGCGATTCCAGAAATCGCTGCCTTTCTCGCTTGGTGTGTCTCCGGCTTAAACAAGGCTCTTGTTCTACACATGCAAACCCATCGTCACGATCATGCGCATCCCTACGGAGACTGCCTCTGGGTCTGTAATTAGTAACATGCTGCATGAACATCTGTTTTTGGCAACAGTGGGCATGAACAGACCTTTGTAGTTATTGTTACATGTCTCAGGGAGATGTGCCTGACTGCGTCTTTTATATTGTGCAGGCAAAGATCTTTTTCTGTCCCCTCAAAAACTGCCAGTCATGAGAACGAAAAGAAGTGGGACATGTCACGTTACTAACTTCTGATGTTCACATCACTGGAGATGCGGTTCACGAAGACGTGCATTGGCATTTGGAAGTTTGTCTTGGATACGTATTCTATGAAATATGTGCCACCAAGATAAATAATCTAGAAAATATCCTCTGAAAAATCATTTTGTCTTCAATATACGTTCAACCTTTCAGCAGGGTCTTTGCTTCTGCTCCTCTCGCACCCCTCTCATAAGATCACACACTCTCTAAGTTGTATTCTGGAGAAGAATTCTTAACGAACTAGGCTTAGAGTCTTGAGAATCCACTGGCCTGCCTCCCATGCTCTAAGCCTAGTGCGTTAAGAATTCTTCTCCCATAGAGCGCAGTGAGAACCTTGTACAGATTACGATTTAGAGAGTGGGAGATCTTATGAGAGGGGTGCCTCACTCCCTTCAATACATTACCTAGGCCACGTTCAAGCAAGATCCAAGTGGAATTTACACGGAGGGATTCATGTACCTTCCGAGGCAGTCGCCTAATTAGACGAATTCCAAGATATACAACTGAAAAATGTCTTTATCTAGTAATTTAATTGAGACATAACGAAACCATGATGAATGAATGAGATACCGCCAAGATCCTGATAAATGACATAGATCACTCTCTATCACTGATAATCTTGTAACAGGTTATATGATAGTTTTCTCAATTTTTGTTCCATTTATCGGACAGACAGTCTGACCCAATTCCCGGACACGTGACCTTGACCAAACAGACCAGAAAGGGACAGGTAGAAAGTCTGCAGCAGGGATATCCTACAAAAAAGGTGAATTAAAACAAGTCCCACATCAAGACCGACCATTGGAAAGAGGATACTGTTACCTTTCTATTCTGTTTTACCACGGCAAAACAGGTAAAATACATGCCATGCACCAACTCACCAGGGCTACACAAATAAGTTACATGAACTTCTTATTTGTGTACCCTGCGATATAGGATGAACCTACTCGATCTCGATTCCGCACCTTCAATTGAATTTATAATCAAGTTTGGTCATTGATGAATTACTACGCGAGGAGATACACTGATCTCTATGGACTATTCGGATTATCAATATGAATCACGGCGTCAAACTCCATACACTACGCTAACTGTGGAGTACTGTGACCATCGCTTTCATCTTATCGAATACGATGAGATTCAGGTACCTTACAGAGGGTGTTTCTCTGAGACAAATCCTGCCGAGATTCTGTACTTGAAATTGTAGGGTTCCATTTCCCTGAAACATATTATTCCCCTGCAGTTGTTGGCGACATTTACCCCCAAAAAGGAACAGAATCTCTTGAGATCTTGAACCTTGTGAGGTACATTACCCCAGATCCCAAATGAAACAAGAGGAAAGCCGGAGTGGGCTTATAAAATTTTATAAAATTTTATATATATTACTTATTGATATTAATAAGGTTATACAATGAATATCAATAATAATGAAAAGTGTATAATTGACATATGTATATTGTTGTTAATTATGAACAATATATGAGAACATAATGAAGTTATTATGTAATATTACATAGTTATGGGTAACATGTAATAATAAGATAATAAAAATAGCCAAGAAGCCAATAGTTATAGGGAGAGGTGGGTTGGGAAAAGAGAAAAGTTCACTTTCTGAAGGAAAGGGACTGAATGAGGGAGTTATTGACAGTCCTGAGGTCGGAGACCTTGATGTAGGCATGATATGCCTGGGATTTCCACCCTCCATACCTCTGGATATTGAGTTCAGGTATGCCAGCCTGGAATGCCTGCGTGGCAGCGGCCTTCCTGAGGCTGTGGAGGGTGAATGTTTTCACGGTCTGGCCTGTGGCCTGCAGAAGGCGATCCCACTCCCTTGTCATCATTCGGGAGGTAATGATTGTTCCGTCGGGCAACGTAAGGAAAGGATCCCGTAGAGAAGCCGTAGGGGCCACCCGTAGTAGCTGTCGAATCGCGTGTCGGGGGCAGATCCTGAGGTCGTCCGCGGCCTCCAGGCGCATAACCTTCTGCTCCCCCACGTGCTGGAGATTCTTGCCGGCTTTTATCGTGATCATCCCGTGCCGTTGGCCGACGACCACGTCCCCTCGTGTTAGGTGTCGTGCCGGATCGAATGCCCGTGCTGACTGCGGCGCCACCTCACCCTGCCGTAGGGCCGCGTAATTTATCAAAAGCAGGCCCGCCCTTATCGCCGTGTGGAGAGGCGATACCGCGAGCTCGTCGAGCACGGCCCGGAAGACGTCCATGGGCACTGGAGGTTTCACGTTTGGCACGTAGTCCTTGTTCCTTTTCATCCCCTCCAGTGCCCGCCTCACTCGGTGATCCTCTGTCGGGGCCACGTCCCCCCCCGTCAGTCGCAGATGCGCACGGATGTGCGATAAATGGTTCGCGACCGTAGCCGGGGAAGGGGCGTGGTCGGCCACGTACTCCATGTAACTCGTGATGAGGCTCACGGTCGGTGCCCTCGGGTCGATCTCCATCCTTCTGCAGAACGCCAGGTAGGTGCCCACTGTGGATCGCTGGTTGGCGAGCATGCCTGGGGCACGCGCCCCTGATTGTCGGGCAGATGCTTTCGCCTGGAGTGAAAGAAGCGCCGGATCTGCAGAAGAGATGGAGTATCGGTACAAACGATGCATGTGTACATGGCACGATGGGATACAGTTCATGGAGACGAGTGAGGGAGGTCGCTTTATCGTAATCAGTTGCTGAAAGGTGGGCCCTGCTCAAGGCATCTGCGATCACGTTTTGAACCCCGGGGATGTGGGTGAAGACCAAATCCACCTGTAGGCGTGCTTCCACCATCCATGCCTGGCGGGCACACTCCGCCAGGACCCGGTTTCGGGCACGCCCACTGTTGAGGGTCTGCACAGTCCCGAGGTTATCGCAGAATACCTCGATCCGTGATCCACGGTCCTCGTCCGTGATGAACGTGTGGAGTGCATATATGGTGTTCAGCGCCTCTAGTTCTGAGATGCACTCCACGGGGTCGAGGACAGGGCACACCTGGCCGGAGTAGGAGAAGCGGCCGTCAGTGCCTCCAACGCCCGAGAGGCAGGCATCGACAGTGATGCACCTCGTCGGCGGGCCCCGGGGGATTAGCGCGCATCCATTCCACCCCTCGGCGAACTTCACAAACCAGTCGAGGTCCTGCCGCATCTCAGAGTTGATGTTAAGGTAGAACCCCGTCATTCTTCGCAGGGCCTCAAGTAACTTGGAGACGAAAGCACCTGCCGGCCGAATACACCTCGCCACGTGCAGTATCCGTCCCAGCACTGACTGCAGCTGTCGCTTCGTGAGGGTGCGGCATTTCGCGACGGCCGACACGTGAGCACGTATCTCCTCCAACTTGGCCGTAGGGATGGAGAGACTCATACTACGGGCGTCGATCTCAATACCTAGCCACGTGACGATCTGGCTAGGAACCTGAGCTTTGTCGCGTGCCTCGGGGAGGCCCAGCTCGACGAACAGGTCACGTGCAATCTGGAAGTCTACGGCCGCCTTACCTCGGTCCTCGGAGAGGATAATCAGATCATCGAGGTACATCGCGGCCGTGACTCCTTTCGACCCGAGGATCCCGACGATGGCCTCGGCCACACACTGCATGTGGTACGAGGAGGCACGGGCACCGAACGGCATGGCGGTATCACAATAGTGCCCGCCCTCCCACGTGAAACACAGCAGGGGCCAATCGAGGGGATCGCACCTGAAGTTCTTGTAGGCACGCGACACGTCGATTGATGACATATATGACGAGGTACCTGCCCTCACGAGTTTCGTCACGAACTCGTCCACCGTTGGGAGGCCGTGATCTCGTTCCAGTCCGTAGACAGAGTTCTTAATGACGAACGAGTTCACGCTGCGCTCCCGCGGGAAAGTCATATCTGTGATGATGCGTCTGTCCTCGGTGCCCCGCTTCTCCCATGTCATGAGCGGCGACACGTGACACCACGGGGAGAAGGGCAGTTCCTCGAACGGTCCCATCATATTAGAGAAGGTCGCCTCCTTCCCCAGGAACTTCTCTACCTGCTCCGGGTATCCAGTCGCACTGGGGTGGTTGGCCAGCCCCCTCGTGTCGGTCTCGGGCCAGAGGTATCCTAGGGGGAAGCCGTAGTAGAGGAACCCCAGGAGCTCCTCTGAACCTGCCACGCCCCCTAAGTACTTCTCCCAGGCCGGTAAGTGTAAGTCCGAGGGGACCTGAATCCTGGCGGCGAGGGCGTTTGGTAGCCCCGTCTCCCTCACGGCCCGGTATATGTTGGCATGGGTGCCGGACCCTACGGCCGTGAAGTCCGGCCATGTCGCCCGGCGGTGATCCCGGAAGGCGAACGGGTCGGTGCGGACACCCTCCCGATGAATTCCGGTCTCGCACACTTCCTTTAGTGCCGCGAAATCCAGAGTGTTACTATCCTCGTGGCCGGCTGGCGCAGTAACACTAACACCGGCCACGCTGTAAGACATCGGTGGGGCGGGGAAAGCGTCGATCCTCTCCTGCGGGAGTGTATTCCCCGTCCCTTTGTTGTTGTTTACCTCGGTCCCCCGGCCACGTGCCGGTGGAGTCACGTGAGGCATGACGTCACGTGTGGGGGCCGGCTTCGTTACATCACACAACGGGCCGCCGGCCTCCCTCTCATCCTGGTCTCGCGCCTCGCTTAGTCGCGGGGCGTGGCCTGCCCGTTTTTTTAACTCGGCTGGGGGTGTTGAAGCACACTCCGGGGTGCCGCTGCCTTTGTAGTAGGTTGGAGTTGATAACCCGCCTGTGGTACCCGCCGCGGTGTGGGTACAGGGGGAGCCGCCGTGTTGTCATAGCCGTGGCCGTACGTCAGCTTACGGTTGCAGGCGTGCACCGAGTGACCGCACTTCCTGCCGACCGAGTCACAGAAGGTGCACACGTGCAGCCACCGGATGCCCCCTTCTGTGTGGTCGTTGCGGTGGCGGCACCCCCTCTCGCCATTGAAGTCACGGTAAGGCACCTCAGATCCCCGAGCGCGTCTGGTCTCCGTGTTGTTACTGGGATTAGAGGTGTTGGTCGAGGTCATCGCGAGCCGGACGCGCTCCTCCTGTATCCGGCCGTGGTCAGACCAGCGCATCCTGCCGGCCTCCACCTGGTCAAATACGAAATTACTCCAGCGCCTCACCGCGGCCCAAGGCTGTGCCTGAGCATCGACCGTAACCTGGTGGAGGTGCCGGAACATGTCTGCCCTGTCCTCGGGGAGCAAGGCGCGTTCATCACTTAACAGGGCCACAAAGCAACTGATATACTCAAGAGGCCCGAGGCCCGACCGTAAATCCAGCTTCTGGTGAAGCGTGTAGACTCCGTCCCTGTCCATAAACATGTAAGGCTTAGCGGTCGGCCTGCGGGCATTAAGATCTGATAATAGCGAGTTCTTACCCGTGGTCCTGTCGTGACGCATGGCCTCACGGCCGAACTCCCGTTGAAGGTGGTCCTCCGACATGTACGTCTCTCTCAACTGGCGTGGTGGAGGCAGCAGTCGTTCCGTTTGGTCCTGGGCCCAGTCCCATGTCCGGTCGGCCGCTGACGACGCCCGTGAGCCGCTCCTCCGCGATGCCGGCCGAGAGATCTGCATGATGGCGTCCATCATGCCGTCCATCTGTCGGGACATCTTTGAGACGTCGGATTTGACTCCATTAACGTCCGTTTTCACTTCATTCACATCCGTCCGCACGCCCGTTAGGTTGTTCTCTAGGGCAGTGGCCCGTGAGGCCCGGGAAAGACCGCTGGCGCTCGTACCCTGCTGGGAGACCGAGTCCACGTGGTCGCTCTCCTCAGCCGTTCCTTGCTGCCATAGAGTAACCTCGGAGTCCGTCTCCGTTGCCGCAGATGCAGCCGCCATCCCGCTTCTGGTCAACATTGTTCACCGTAAATATTTCAAGCTCTGTCTTGCTATGCCTGTACACGGTCGCCAATATTCAGGGGAATATGGAGACCGGAGGTACGACGGGCGGAATAGCCAAGGTACGAGAGAAGAAAAAGTACGTGTGTAGTGTGTGAGACCTGAAGAGGAAGAGAGGCAGAGTACAGTGTCGACCTAGCGCACTTTGATGTTTAGTGCGGCCGACAGTACAGAGGTGGCGCAGGGGTGCGCGAGTACAGAGGGGTTTCACCAGGGGGGGCAATGACCACCCCTGACCATAGGCCATGGGTAACCCATGAATCCCACCGCGTGAATCCCACTTTAGGCAAGGCGCTGTGACAAGTACTAGAGATTGCTTCCCGGTGAACGTGATGATGTTGCCTCAGGTTCTGAACGTTCGTGATCTAATTGGGATTTCAGTGGGTTTATACACATTTCCCAATATTCTAATGGCGTTTACATGTATACGGGTAGAACAGGTTTTGAGAACAGGATTTAAGAACACAATCATGTTGTGAATGGTTCAGTAAGTGTGTCAAGTCTTCTCAGTTCGATAGTAATATCCCAGACGGTGCCACCCGCAACTAGGCAATTGGCGAGTCTCAACAAGATGTTAAAACGGCTTTTTTTTGTTGTTGACTCATTGATGATATTAGAATGACGTTTAAGGTGAGACTGGTTTCAAAAATCACTCTTGATATTCGGTTACATGTTAGCAAACATTTGAATGGGTCCTTCGAGTGCAACTGGAACCTTTTTTATAGTAGCTCCCGTTTTGGTCCCTGATTGGTCCATTTATTTTATTACCCTAGTACTAAGAAACGCTCTATGCCGCGCCCCATCGTTAAGCCTATGGCGTTTTTGATTAGTGGTAGGATAATACATCCTATTAAGAATGAATAACATGTTTCGTCTGAATCTCTATCCTAGATAACTAGATCGGTATTTACTCTTGGTGAAAAATAGATTAAAACCCCAATTTGTTTTAATAACCATGCACGATAATTTAGAGTTAGCTCAAATAGCTCTGTCAGCTCTCATTGATTCACACTTATACGGATGACCTACTTTTTCCACTGACCCCAATGGTAAGTGTAATCAGATCAGTATTTATATTACCTCCTGGTAATCACGGCCGAAACTCTATTCAAAGCAATGAATGACAAAATGTCTAGAAGATAAGCACGGCTATATCTATATATGTCTATGGCAATACATGTCAGAGCTTACTCCTCGAGCCAATTCAGCAGTTCCAAGATGGCGCCTAATGAATCGCATACCCAGAATTCCACCTGCGCCTGCGCGCCAGTGCCGCCTATCTTGTTTCCGGTGAAAGCAATCTCGCACGACCGGTCGCTGGTACCTGGCCGCTAATCCGGCACGAGGCTGATACACACGAGGAACCAGCCAATTCGCAATCTGGCAAAGTGGGGTAGGTGGAGTTGGGCATGCGCAATGAGATTCTGAACAGTGTATGACACCACACCGGTGTCAGTAACATCCGCTATGTTGGCGTACACACTCTTCACCCATAGAGTCGTTGTTTATGCTTTACTGAATCGAGGTTTTCTTGGTTATATTTCCTATACTTGCATAAATCCATAGCTGAAGACATTAACGGGTGTCACGTTGAGGTGTATTCACTGGGACTTCCCCCAACAGGAAGCTGATATATTTAATACCCACCGAATGAAAGGTGTCCTTAGAAAACACATAGGGAGTGTGTATCACTATACCAGGAGCTGTATTCTCCGAACTGCAAAAACTGGCTCATACGGAAAAATAGAGCATATAAAAAAATAATGCATACTAATACAATGAAGAATGGTTTCAGATAAAACCGATTGTATGCTCCTTGGAGTTGACTCCATGCGCTCGGATATTACAACGCGTCAACTCCTCGGAACATACTACCGCTTGTATCTGACACCAGTTGATATTTTGTATCTACATGTAGTACCAGGGAGTAAAATTAGATGTACTTATTACTCAACGTATTTACGTATTACCCATCATATCAAAGTATATCATACCGAGTCATTAATCTAATAGAAAATTCAAATTTTAGAACACTAATCACTGTCAACATGTAACCTCAGCAACGAGTGTTCCTTTAAACTACCACAATTTCCATTTCTATTGTTTCTCCTATATATATGAGACCCACACATTCATGTCATGTGAATGTAATTCGTTACATAAGCTTTTACTTTTTACTATAAACAATTAAATTCGAAAACATATATTTATGGAAAATTTTCAGTTTAACCATGTTGTGAACTATTACTAAACCTAGAGGTGAAAATGTGATATTGACAGACTGTAGAAATATCTCTCGACTCATTTTGGGAAATCAGGCAGAATGATTGTGGGTGTGGTTGACGTGATGAAAGGTCTCAGTTATAATGGTGTCTTTTTCGGTCATAGATACCATCCCCATGCCATATTATGGGGTCTAGTATTGAATGTTAACTGTTCCCGATAGAGTGAGATTCAGAGAAAGAAACTCACTAAGCTCCAGACGCACTGCGGCAAGCGTTCTTTCTCTTCTTCTTTCTTAATTTTTTTTTATGGGAATATCGTGTTACACAATCACCGAATTCGGCTATACAGCCATTCTTCCACTCGGGCCCTAGACCCCTACTCCTCATTCTTATGGCGGGTGTTAAGCCGAATGGGCAGTAGGTAACATTTTTGTATAAGTCTTTGGTATGACCCGACCGGGGTTTGAACCCACGACCTCCCATGCTCGGGGCGAACACCCTGACCACATGGCCACCGAGCTTGGTATAATAGCTGACACACTATGGCACCGAATTTTCAACATTCCGACACAACACCGATGCGGTAATTAAGTTTTGTACTTTAACACTCTATTAAACCGAATCTTACAACAATTTGAAAAGGATCTGATGTAGTAATTTTGATTCATAGCCATATCTGAGCCACGTCGGTGCGATATCGCAAGCAGTGGCTGCCCATGCAGCTATAAGCCCGGCGTCCACGTATTGCAATAGCAATTCAAAACCTCCCGATGCACCACAATGCATACTGCCGAAACATCTTTATTTTATACAAACTTCTAGACTAGGAACATTGGGGTGCATCTTAATCGGTTTTTAGGTATATCGTACGGCCTATCGTAGGCGATTTTTTTATTTATTTTTTATTCAGGAAATTAAGACGTACAAATCACCCTTATGTGGGCGCTCTTCCTCGTAGTCTAACAATATATCAAGATATGCTAATAGTAATAACAACAGGACGAACAGGACGGACATTATATAGGTTGACGTGTTACAGGACATGATTACAGGACAAACGTACAGTACATGGAGACGCTACAGGACAGACATTTGGATTTGGAGCTCAGTGGACGCCGGGCCTTACTGATGCATGCTAAACGCAGGCAAAAATAGGATCAATAGCTGGGAACAATACAGTGTAGTCCGCACACACTACCACACATGATGATGTAATCTGCAGTACAATCTAAACATCAGATTACACGGGGCATCGACATTACAATGATTTCAAGAACAGGTTTCCGGAGGTTGTCATGTTCAATCTAAATGCGGCATGCCCAATCAAATGCTTGTGCTAGGTTTTCAAGGTCTATATAATATTCTTTCTTGCTAATTGAGAATATATATTCAGTAACCAGAGTATCAAAGTAAACAAGTTCACTCATCTTATTGTATATTCACTCACCCTGTTGTTCCGGCAAATATGTAACCAGAGAAAGCTACGGCCTAACTTCAGGATAAATAAAAACCTAAATAAAAAAGCTACCCATATGATGTTTGTAAAATGTATTCATTGTAAGAACTGTAACCATATGAATGAAGTTACAGAAATGAATGAAGACCTTCAAACAAAACAACAACAAAAATTAATGTGATCATACATATACGTAGTGCTGAATCATAAGTAGTATTCTCCATTTGCACTTATGCGGGGCGGAAGTTCATGAATATGACTCTTTTGTTTCGCTTTTGAATTTGAGAAGGATGAATAGCGTTCGTGCAGTGAATTCAATCAGGAAATTTATATCGTGTGCTTTCGCATGTGATATTCCTTGGGGTCCGCAGTTTGCACGGCAATGTGCTGGCTATGAAACCATCAGTATCTAGTAAAAAAAGAAACATCAATGAGTTGCTTTAATTCTCATTTTTCTATAATTCCATATCTGGATTTTCAATATTTGAAATGCATCTCCGGACAGGAGTTTACTATTGTGGGATATTCTGAGAATTAAAAGAGCAGATGATTCTAGTTGAATGTGGGAACTGATGTAATGCAATACACTTAATCGTTAAATAGAATGCCATTAAAACCTTGACCTGAAATCAAGCTAAGAAGTAAGACAATTACATACCAGTAAGTTAGTGGTTATCTATATAATAATATTAATACTTGAAAAGGGCTTTAATTTGCGGGAACGTTGTACTAAGCTGTCACACTGAAATAAAGCCACCAACTGAAACCTATCTGGGCAGCTGTTGCCTTGTACTTGTTCAAACCCTCTGGAAAGATATTTTAAGAAAATGCGAGAGGGGGAGAAACAAAAAAAGATCATGTGTGAAATGTGCTGCATTAGTCTTAAATGTCTGACTGGTAATATGAGTGTAATTGTATCAACATGTGAATTAGTTTGAATGGAAATAAAAGTTGCTCAATCCAAAAAAAAGAAAGAAAATGATATTAAAAAGACAGCACTTGTCGTACAGAAGCAAGGAGCCGTCTCATCACCTGACACTCAGAGTTCTATTTCTGTCCTACTCCCAGTATGAACCCATACCGTGCCTGCCCGGCACACAGGTATTGATCCTACCTCAGCCTGCCCACTCTTCCCACACAACGCCGCCCCTCCTCCTCGTACCATGCCTCCTTCCCTTGTCCCTCTCCTCCGTCCTGCACGAACCCCCTATTCTCACCCCGTCCCTCTCTCATCGTTGATTACAGCCAGTTACGCAGGCATTGTTCTGCATTAACTTCACCAGGGCGGCGCCACTGTCTGCACCCACCCGCCATCGACCCCAGCTTCCAGTAATGCCCGCTAAGGGGGCTCTGGTGTAGTGCCCAGATCAGCGGCATTTCAGGGATGAGAGCGCAATCATTAAAGATGGGAGGCCCAGGAGTAGTGGACCGGGGGTGGGGGTGGTCGGCTAGGGTGGTGTCTAAGTAGGGATCCATACTGTGTGTGTACACTGGAGGACTGCTTGTGTGTGTGTGTGTAGGGGGGTGGTGGTGGTGGTTGGGAGTAGGGACAGGAGGGGCATCCTGCAAGGTCAGCAATATTGGGAGCAGAAACAGTGGGCAGTTGGAAGTGCAGTAAACACAGGTTCAATTTTTCTTGGGGTGGAATTCTAATATTTATATATCGTAGATCCGGAGGAATCTTTCAGAATTTTCAGAATCGTTTCATGTTACAGTAGGATGCAGGTGAATGAATTTGAATGAATAATGTTGAGATTCGTATTGTGGAATATGAACAGAGTAATCGTAACATGCATTGCCAATATCCGTTAATGGGTATGTACACAAACAGTTAAATCACTCAAAAAATATTTCTCATCAGTAAACCGATTCTATGACCAAATGAAGTGACTGGTCTATCATACACATGTACACACAGGGTACACTCTTGGATCAAGGTCAACAGTCATATAGAATGTTGCCCTTTTTACGGTAATCAGTAGCAGATGATGACGATAACCATCGGAAAACTTCGCAGTATAACAGCATGGCCGTGGGCGGCCGATAATAGGGGGTGGGCAGTGCTCTATCTTCTATACCGAGGGGTCCTTGTGAGCCAAATGTCGTCTGCTTTATGTTCAGTCACCAGGATGGAACTTCCATGACATTTCGCTTTATGTGTTTCATACAGAAACCAACCACCACGCAGAAAACCTCTATTCCGATCGGTTATGGTTGCCATGGTGTTCACATTCATCATTCTGCAAGTTGGGAGATGCTGGAGAATTGACAAATCCGCGTTGGTGCCTGATGAGGTGCTGATCAGCAACTTTGTGTATACAAGCCATTTTCCACTGGCCGACCAAAACAGCGACGATTAATTGAGCTCTCCTAAAAGTTGGTCAGTGGTGGTCAACGTCTGCACGTTGATTTAAAAAAAATGGTGGGTTGCTTTGCATGCTTTGTTCCTGCCACATTTGAGACGTCCATACCGACATAACTGTCCTCTAAATACATTGACCATCACCGATGATTTCGAACCAGTTTGATTCTATTGGAAAGTGAAGAAATTGGTCGATGTTGGCTTTATTGTATAATCTATGCACAATTAATTGGTGAGCACTTCTGTGCATGCGTGTTTCCATTCAGCGATCTAGCGACAGTTTATCAAAACAATTGATCAGTGGTTTCCGACCACAGATCGGCCAGAGGAAAATGGCCTCATGTTTCATCGCATCTTGTGGCCGAGAAATCAGCGCGTCTCATCAATTTCCTCTTCTTTGCATCTCCGCTACAGGTAGCACTGAGCTCCAATAATGCCACTTTATCTGGCAATGGATATACGCTAATCTGGGTCACCTAACTCTTTGTATCTTGTCAGCGGACAGACATAAAAGCCTGAAGTCCATGAGACACAGACGACAAATTGTCCGATATGCCTTTAACACTCATGTGCGAACACTGAGTTTTCAGGAAGCGCCTGTTGTGAGATGAAGAACATCCTCTTGATACTTTGAAATGCATGTATCTTCTTCTCGCAGAGCTGCTTTTCTGTTGCCCTTCACATGATTGATATCAATATTTGAGCAGATAGCTTGAAAGCATGATTACTAATTGCATAAAAAGAAGGATCGTTTGTATTTCTAAACAGACATGAGCGTCATATCGTGATGAATTTTGATGAATTGAGGAATGAATCCCTGTCCCACACATGCGTGTAAGTTCATGCTTTGTATAACAGTAGAATCCTTTATATAAGTAAAATGGATACCTTATTTGTATTGTCATCTGCCTTGCTGCAATTTTTATATAGACGACCAATATACCATCCTCTTCCTCTAAGTCTATATTGGCTTTCTTCCATGAGTCAAATTTCGTGACTCAGGGAAGGTCAAATCGAACTAAATGATAACAGCGATTATGGCAACGGGCCAAATTTAAAAAAAATTGTTATCCCTCTCACTCCTACACAAGTTTTGATACCATATTAAATCATCTCGTTCATCCTGTAATTTATACATGGTTACATTCATGACACAAAACTAGCGACAGGTCCAAGTGAGTTAGTATCTCATGTACTGACATATCCACAAAAGGAACGGGGGATATTCCTTCACATGGTAAAACTAAGGTCCATTTGGGCAGGTAAATAGTGGGTAAACTTGCATGTGGGGACCGAACGGCCGATCATTGAAATGGCCTATAAGGGCCTCAGGTGTGAGTTCTTTGGAAAATAATGCCTCCAGAGCGGCCGCATGACAGTCGCCTGAAGCGTGGTTTTCCAAAGTCATGGGTATGGGTCACTTCCCCTATTTGCGGCCTACAGGCCAGTTGAATCAAAGGAGGTGGCAGAGGGCCACGTCGTTAAAGTTGATAAGCAGTGTCTCCTGAAAGCGCAGGCGATGGGTCATCACGCTCCTACATAGTTGTAGAAAGCCCGGCCGATAACGATATTATAGAGTAAGGCCTCCCCCGGGAATTCTGTGCGGAATTCTGGTGAGGGGCGCAGGCAACATGTCTCTGTTGAAACTGTCCCAGCCGTTAGGGAAATGCCCACCGAGCACCTGTAGAAATGTTTCCTTTCTCCAACAGCGTATACCTGTAAATTCGAAATCCTTGGCATCTTCCAGGATACGCGAAAGTGAGCGACAATATGGGGCTTAACACCAGGCAGTGCCTCGGGGTCATCTAACAAGCACAGAAAAACTAAACAAACTCTTGTAGAGTGAGTGAGCCCAAAGGTGGTCGGTCGCACCCTGGGAGAAGTCCAGCACATGCTCTGACAACTGAAACTGACATTGAACCTGCACTTTGAGTCCTTGATCACGGAAGGGGATTCCCTTGGGACTGACCCCCTGTTGTTCGCCAAGTCTTGTGAGTGTTCCAGGAAGGTTACTCAGCCTGTCCGTCCTGGGAACATGACCGGATATGGCAGGTGAGGTGATGATCCTCCTGAGAGTACCTACTGCATCTTATACCGCCGTAGATCTGGCCATGGCCGTAGCACTGCACGAAACTAACCCCTTTATTAGAGTGTGCTTGCACACGCTAAATACATCATCTAGAGTTTAGAGTGGTCACATTGAACTTTCAGTGTGCTTCCAATAAACCATCCCTTCACTATCTGCATGTTGTTCAATATGATAGTAAGAACATAGCAGGGAGCCACTGTCTCAGGGTCTTAGAGGTGTGCCCAGCTAACCATGACCAATCACTGAAGACCAAAATACCTCATTGATCCATTGGTGCTTGATATGTCTTGATCCTAGTTAGTCAGTTGCAGAAATAGCAAGTTGACTGGGTGCAAGTGGGTGAGAGAAAACTGTCCATAGACTGGATCTAATCCAAACCTTTTAATTGTTATTCACTTATAATTGCACGCTCATTCATCTATGATGAATATACTATTTGCTCCTAGTTCATACATGCGCCATCGCGGCAGTGCACGTATCGGCTGTAAATGTACTTGTTTTCATTTGTATACACCAGTAATCCACACCAGCGTATGATGCGTATACAAGACCGTTTCCTTTTGTATATGGACGTGTCTTGGCTGTATTTCACACCAAGCGTATATGAGTGGAAATATCCTCTGTACGATATGAATACGCCAGGCGTATATATGTGTACTGATAGAAAAAAAGAAGTTTGCCCCCATGTTGGTAGAGGTATATGTGGTATCAGTGGGATGCCCTCTCCCTACACAGTGTGAATGCGACAGCCGGGGACAGCCGGGGTCGACCGAGGTCGGGAGAGAGAGCGGCAGCGTGGTTCTATTGTCTATAGACCGCATTAGTGTGACGACATTTGACTGGGGTTTCCCTACGTTCTGGTGCCAAACATTGGGATATCCCAGGGGATATCCCTTCATAAATGCAGCAGTCGGCATCTAGACATCTCAAATTTTTTAATTCTACAGTATATTTAACTCTACTATGCCATGATGCTACGTCTATGCAGTGCTTCTCGGAGTTTGGATTTGTTTGGCACCGAGATGACGTCAGGACTAATGCGGTCTATAGCCTCGGCCTAGGGTCTAGGGCTTCGCTTCGTGGCTGCTGTGATCCCGACTCTGACTCTGTCACGTGGAGGGGGGTGGGGGGCAGCTGCTAGATCGGTGAGGAAGTTATATCTGATGACACCCAAATATATATACAGTACCAGAAATATAATGACAGAAGAATGGTGTTTTAAAGTCAAATCAAATAAAAAAGAAACCAGCAATATAAGACCAAAAAAATGCTGGGTTTATTATTTGTATTTAATCAGTTGATACCTTATAAGGATTTATAAAGGTTTTACAAAAAATAAAATGGTAATTTAAGATTGGATTTTCCATATACCAAGGACTTAATGACTAATGGAAAAAGAAATAAGCTACCAGTGGTGTCCCCAAGTGGCAAAGATCGGAACTATTGGATAGTGGTGTAAATACAACAGAAACAGGCGTGTATATGAATCAGGCGTATATATGAATCTACACATGAGGCGTATACACACGGGGAATAGGACGACCTTGTATACGCAAAAGCATATATCTATATACGCCATTCGCATATATATGTAAAGTGGTTAGTTTCGTGCAGTGTAGCTGTTGGGCCTGGACTCCCAGTGGGTGGTGTTCATGTGAGAGACAAAATGGTGTGTTGGTGACCCCCTATCTCGTCGAACCGGCATTCTAATTTTTCCTGCCTGCCTTCTCCTGGCATGGTCTTCTTGGTTATCATAATTGCTACCATTCGATCTGACTTCCTACATGGCATCTTCTGAGTTACAGTTGCTAAGGATAACGGAAGTATTGTTGTGGAAAGTGGGACAAGTTTAAGGTAATCATGCATTGGGGAGTGGAACAGGAGTGAAGAGATTGCGGCCTCCAAGTCACGCTGGGCTGGGTGGTAGTGAGGGATCTCAGCGTTAAGAGTGAGAGAGATCACCACAATGCTGACCAAGAAAATGTACCTCCTCTCCCCATTGTTAATACATTAGAGAAGAAACCAACAAGTTTGGGTCAGAGATGTCATTCTCCATAGAGTTTGAATGAGGGGCAATATGAACGAGGTGACAGATGAGTGAATATTGTGAAGCATTCAAACAATATTGAGCAAAACGAGTTACATTCTGTACTTATCTCACCCCTGTATATACTAAACGAACTAAATGATCATGACATATGTGATGTCATCACCCATTGAGTATTTATATCAATTATTCTTGTAGATTATTCACATAACCAACAAACATCAGATTTCAAATATATTATAGTTTTATTCAATAGTTAATGGTGGATTTCACGATCGTTTTCACACAACGTTTCGGCTATTGGACAGCCTTCATCTGGTGTGAACCGTGTACTTAAATACTAGTACTGATGTATATTTCAAGAGCACTTTGGCCAGCAGTGAATTTTAATATGATGATTTAATAAACGTTTTCATGGTCAATTTATCTATCCTCCTGTGTTGTATATATTTTCTATAATAATTTTTTCATAAATATAATTACAATCTGATTTCCTAGGTCGTATTAAGTGTATAAAGTGATGTATTAATCTAATTCTATTGGTTTTTTTTAACGGTAACTGTTGAACTAAATTAAAGTAAAGTAAATGGCCCTTCAATACTTGAAGGGCCATTGAGAACGAGTTCATAACGTTAAGCATATAGAACAAAAATACCAGTTAACTAAGTTGTGAAATACTTTATGAGCACCGTCCTCCTTCATTTCAAATTGAAGTAAAATAAGCTCCTACTTCTCCTATTACAGAAGGTAATGTGACCCTGCTTGTAAACTAGTCCAGACAAGAGCTCCCCTCCTCCATACACCACGTTCTATGAGAGCGATATTACACCGCTCACTGATTCCAGACTTATTGCTCCCACGTTAGAACGATGTAAAATATTCAACCGCCAATTCCCACGCCACGTCTCCTTTTTCGCCAGTTCCACTCGTCTGGGAGGCATGCTGACTCCGCCAAAACCCTGCCCTCCGAATGCCGGAGGGACGGTCTCACGCCCGGTGAATTAATCTCCATGCCAACCGGAGCAGCGTTTTGTGCCTAATTAAGACCAATTAAGGGCGGGTTGTTGGCGGGCCCGCCGGAGGAACTGCTCGGCGCTACGCAGAGCCGAGCAGACCCCGCGGACCCATGTACTCCGATCGGAGCAGATTACAGTTTGGTGAGGACAGAATTTTCCTCTTTTCACAGTAATCCGCAGGGTGCAGGCTCCAGGACCATGACCGCAGGGAGGAGGAAAACTGAGAGGGCGTATAAATGCGTGCGTTATCGTGTTAATGCACGGGTGTCTCCTTTTTTGGTGCCTTGGTGATCCACAGTGTATGGTAGGTCAACGGATGAAGGTCGCAACCTAAATCGATCTGATCGTTCTCAGCTAAATAAACGGCTCTTTCTAATCTTCTTTATATGTGTTAGTATTATAACCAGAATGTTTTGTATGTCAGTATAAACCTTTTTCCACTGGCCGACTATTCGCCACCAATTTGCAGTCGGGAACCATAGCTTGATCTTTTTGATATACCAACGCCAGATCGGTGAATGGAAACAAGCATGCAGAGAAGTGTTCACCGGTTAATTGTGCATTGATTATGCAATGAGGCCACCACTGACTGACTTGGTCAACGACCGACAGAATCAAAGGGATTTGAAATTGTTGGTGATGGTCATTGTGTTTGGAGGAATATTCCATCGGTATGGACCTGCGGCACAAACAAGGCATACACAGGAACTTCACTGACTTTCAGATATCGAAGTGCAGCCGTTGGTAACCACCAACCGACTTTTAGGAGAACTCGATTGATCGGTGCTATATTTGTCGGCCAGAGGAAAACGACTTTATTGATGTTTGTTTGTTGCAAGTTCTAAATACATGATAGGCAAGAGAAACATCTGTATTATATTAGCAGATTTAACACAATGAGTGACCATAACTACACTGTAAAAATGTTTTTTTAACACTTTTGCTCGGAATCTTTACACGGGGTTCTACTGTATAGCGTTTAAAAGTAACATTAATAACCACGACCACCAACCCCCAACAGAACAATACAAACAATACTCATGGTTGATGATTAGTAGACAGTCCCATTATACATTCCCGTTGTTACTGTCGGATGATAGCATAGGACATTCGCGTGTTTACGGTCTGATAATGTCATAGGATAATCCCGTGGTTACTTTCGGATATCAACATATGGCATTCCCGTAGGTATGCCTAGTTTTTTTTCCTTGCAATTTTTCAAATAAGTATCTTTTTGTGGCAGCCAATTCTGATACGTTTCTCTAGTAGGCTAGACGAATATCAAAATACGCACTTGTTTATTTTGGTTTGTTCAAGCTCTACTTGTCATGAGGTCAGGAATGAATCAGGCCTTGACGCGGTCACGTGAACCGATAAGACGTCAGCTTATGAAATAAAGAGAGCGCTGCTCAATTTGAGAAAAAAAACCGAAAAAAAAACAACGTCAGCTTCCGTGATTTTAGGAGTACAACCTTACAGTTACCACACACATCTCGCCAGACTGCCAATGTATCTACATGTATAGCAAAGGAGAAAACAGGGTGCATCAAAACGCGAGGTATTGAACCAGTGGAGAATTGACCTGTATGTGGGTAATAGACAAGTGCCATAGGTATTGGACAAGTGCCTTGTATAAAGGTATTGGACAGGTGTCCCGGGTACAGGACAAGCGTACAAAATATCAGACACATACCATGGTTCTTGGATAAAAACGTTTTGGACAATAACACTAGTAATATAAGGGATTTATCGTCATATGTGTTATGGTCTGAACTTCAATTGAGACCTTTTTGTGATTTATGATTCACCTCGAAGCGTCCGTGCATGGAAACAGGTCGTTCCGGTAAATCTCCAAGCAGAATACAGAAGGCACGGAAACAGTCGAGTTTCGATACCAAAATAGCGTTGTGCTCGCCCTACGTAATTGCCGCTATCACACCACGTGACCTTATTCCGAGAGGACAGCCGGACTGTATACATACACCCCTCATACATATAGAGCCTGGGGCACTGGGCAAGTAGTCAGCTATTGTTACAAGGCAGGCCGCAGGCGAAGTCCGACTACGCAGTGCCCTATCTTCCTCAGCGACGCTCACATACGTTTGTACGACGATTTACCATGGCGATGTATTGGCCAGTGGCTGGTGTGGGTGTCGCGAGTCCCTGGGCCGGCGGGATGCCCTTCTGCCGGGGAAGCAGGCAGGAGGGGCCGGTTACTGGGGGGAGCTCCGCCCAGGAGGCTGGTCAGGGCAGGTCCTGCTACCTCCTGTTACCCAGGTGCTTCTGTCGACGTCAGGTAAACTGCTATTTATATAACGGGAAGGGCATTTCGGTGAGCGCCTCACAGCAGCAGGTGGAGTCCCTGGCCCCATACAGGAGCACAAAGGTGAGAGATGGGAAGGGAGGTGCATAACAAGGACCAGACCATCAGCGTATACCAGAAACAAGAAGTGTCTATCATTCAGAGTTGCTTGAATCAAATTATAAAACCATATGAACAATAAGCAACATACGTAAAGTGTTCACCTCTCATCTCCATTGAGGGGTGAACAGCTGGTCTATGTCAACCGACAAGGCACTGTGTGGTTGGGGAATCAGCGAGAAAGACTGAACAAGATGGCTAGACTTGAGAAGCAGCCAAGCTCCACTGGAAAACTACCTTTAAATAGACAGTTTAAAAGTAAGAGACATATCTGTTGATCATAAATGTGTGTCATATATGTCAGGTCTGTGCAGCAACAAATAAGACCTCGCTGGTGCGCAGTATGGCAGGCAACACGGCCCAGTTTGGCGACTAACAGGGCCGGGTATACTGGATATGAGCAACCAAGCTATTAGTGACAGACAACGATTCATGGGATCCGGGATGTCTTTCTTTTTATACAACACCGCACTATCTTTCTAGCTTGTGGTTTCATGTTTACCACGTCGGATATAATGTAGGAGTCTTATTTATACTGGTGAATGCAGCATAACAACAGTCGACAATTGCGCCATCTTCCTCACGAGTATATACATCATCGGATGCCAGGATTTCAAGGCGATTATGAGATGTAGTCATCGGCAAGAGAGGGACAAGTAAAAACAGTATCTATTTTCGTTTTTCTAAACATCATTAAATTGAGCATTGGCCACAGCAATGATGGTGAACGGTGTTTGAGGCAATATCTTTATTGCCAACATCTAGATGGTGATCACGATGTTGTTGCAGAATGAGACAAGACCAGACTGGCCCTGACAGGACAAGACTGGTTGAGACTGGACAAGACTGGCTAAGCCTGGATGAGACTGGCTGAGACAGGACAAGACTGGCTGAGACTGGATGAGACTGGCTGAGACTTGACAGGACTGGCTGAGGCTTGACAGGACTGGCTGAGACGAGATGAGACTGGCTGAGACAAAACAAGACTGGCTGAGATGGGACGAGGCTGTTTGTTCGTTATATTTATCCGGAAATAGAGATATAACCACCACATAGAAATCCTTTGTCAGCTACAAAATCTTGACTGCACCCTAGATTGTAGCCTTTCGTTTTCGTGTGCGGTGCTTGAAGCAGGTGAACTCCCTGGATGACCAGGAAGTTATACCTTTCATTCATATTGAAGCATTCGTGTCGATTACGTGAACTGAGAACATCTTTTATCAATCACCTTATACAAAGTGTCCATAGTGAACCTACAGGTATTCTGTATGGACATACCCGGCGAATCACCCCGCATATGAATATGTTGTATGCCCTGGGCTGCAAAAAGCCGGTGCATACGAATAGACATAGTGCATAACTAGAGTGAACTAATGTTCACACCACTAGTTGGATAAAGGTGGATAACAAGTACATGTACAATACAGTCTGGTTTAAGATAAAAGTCCTTGGACCCTACGCAATACGCTCAGATATTACTACGCGTCTACCTCCCAGAGCAACCAGTCAATATTGTGTATACATGTACTCACCAACATTTGTTCAAAGTCCCAGTGGGATCTGGTGATGCATGTCGTCCAGTGTTGTCCTAGTTGACGCACTACCACTTCTTCAATGAAGTAATTATGATTTTAATCTGACCTTCTCATAGGGTATTTGTTGAATAATGTTCTCGTCAGCATAAACGACAAGGTATCCTATGATAATGATCTATTTTATTTATCAATATGTTACATTGTATGTCATTCCACATTGTCTTTAAGGACATCAAGATAGAGGATGACTATTCAACAAACAGTTAACATATGTCGATATCACTAATTGTAGGGTTAACTGGATTTAGCTAATGTATACTTAATTCTATTTGAATGTATAAAATGCCTTGGTATTGGTCATAGACATCGACAATTTTTTTACTTATTTGTCTCGTTCTGACATGACTGAAAAATAGAACTTAAGTAAACTGTGATATTGTGATCTAGTGTTGATCTGAAAGAGACTAAAACAGAATCATTGACATGAATCCAAATACCCATCAATTCCAAGATTTTGTTATGATATGGAGTCATCGTAGGTTACGGTCCACTACATAGTGCTATATACGACACATTACACAAACGTGCACACGTGCCTTTTAGATCACATAGTGTTAGTGGAATGGCATCAGGTCAGGCTGTGATGAACTTTGATTGAATTCTGACAGTATATAGAAGTAGATAGATAATTCGTCACGAAATCTAAAGAAAGAGGTTGAAAAACAGGTGTTCACTGAATGTATCATTACAGTACTGATAAGAAAATAGTGCCTAGGCTTATGTATGACAATATTGGTTCCCATAACACTTCTTTTAGGAAAATATCAGCTACCATATTATCAGACCCACCATTTAGGAGAACCATGACACAGTGCATAAATCGGGGAATATTGTTTTTTTTTATCCACCTAATACAAAGTGACCATAGAAAACATATAGGCAATGTGTATTACCATACCCGGAGCTTAAAGATGTGTTGTATGCTCCGAGCTGAAAAAAACGTCGCATACAGAAAAATAGTTTATATGAAAAAATAGTGCGTAGCTAAATGAACTTATATCAGTATCCCAATTGCCAGGAAAAGGTGTATGATAAATACAATATAGGCTGGTTTCAGATGAAAGCAGTTTTATACTGCTCGCAGTTGCCTATGCGCAATAGCCTCGCATGAGCTCTACTATTACTACCTGTCAATCCCTCGGAGCATACAACCGCTTGTATCTGAAACCAGTCAATATTGTATATGTATACAGCATGCTTTGACGATTGATACTTGACAGTTTTACAATTAGAAGTATTGGCCCCATTCTTAACGTCTTCCGTTGGTAACTCATACTTAACGGCGCTTTATCACTCTTCACATCTGTCACCCACAAACACGAACCAGGTGGGTGAACCGATAGAACTGCAACATTCCTGCCTTACCCTCTTATCAGCTGCATGTGCTTTGCCTCAGGGCTTCTCATTCGATGGCTCACTTTTGGGGCGGCATCGTTATTTATCATATTATATTTCCCTAAAATTTTATTTATGTGGCATGTGTTGTCTTTGAGAGTATTCATTCATCAAACCATTATGATGTTACTACTTGTGTAAGATGTTCTTCCTTGGCACAGTAATAACTGGGCAGGTTCACATTTCAATGGCACATCATATTGGATATGGTTTATATGCATAAACCTCTATGAAATGATTTTGACAATAAACAATGCTTACACATCTATGCATTTGATGTACTTGTTTCTTTTAACTAATATGACTGTAGTTGCATAGTTCAGGAATAATGAGTTTTATGATAGACCTTTTTCTACAGGCTGGATTCGTACCTTATCTGTTTGGTAACGCAATGCCTGCAGCCAAAGATACATCTGGCAACGTATTCTTTAGCATTGGATGACTGAATGTATTAAGGTAATACGGTTATAATACCAGTGTTTGTTATTCTTAGAGGCTATTCAGTGATTGCATTGTATTTTCTGGTATTTCAGCTCCAATTTGGTGTGTCATACATGCATATCATCTAAATACTATTTTAGATATAGCTTAGATAACAAAGGAAAATCGAGCCTGAAGGCACACTAATACATTGGCACGCTTAGCTATATGCCTATCTTTTCTCAAGGGAAACCAAGACAAATTATAAACTCTGAAGTTTAGAAAGCCCATATTGGTTAATGCATTGTCCTAGTTTGTTCTAGCAGTCTAACCCGTCAAAAAGACAACACTTCTGCAATCACATCCACCGTTCAGATTCTAGGTGTGATTGCTGTGTGTCTCTATAGGCAAGAGGCCAGACCCAGCCATGTTTGTCCAACGAGTTCTTATATAGAACTGCATGGAGAATCGTATAAATACACAATACTCCACGAGTTTGGAAGGGCCGCAATCTTCATCGAGGCGAAGCCGAGTGACGATTACGGCACTTTCAAACGAGTGGAGTACTGTTTATTTTACGATTCGAGTGCGGTTCTGTATTTATCTCACCCCTTTCAAGGTAAGGGGAGTTGAAATTTATTGTCTTGTCTTGTCATCTATCTGAAATCCTGGCCGTTGATTGGTTAATTGCCTATGACGTCATCTCGTATTCACTACGCCACGACCATGGAGTAGTATTGTCACTTTACCGGGGTGATCGTTGAGTATTTTTTTCTAATGTTATTCCTATGGCTACACTTGTACAATAGTCTTTAAGATATATTGAAAATAGTCTTTAAGATTCAGCTCAATATAACGAATTTGCTCAATTTTGAAAATGTGTTTTCAGTCACCTAAAGCAGTATCCTTAAATAGTGCGGTAGTGATCTATTGGAAATATTATAGATGCAACCTATGAAAGTTTAGGGTCAGAACTTGGATCTTAGGACTTCCATTACGAGGTCGGGTAATTCAGTAAACACAACATAAATCTTCCTTTGCTCCTGTCCAGGGGTTCATACACAGCGTCTAGTCTAGATATATTTGAGGTTTAGTGTGCCAGCTGTTTGAGATCTGTGGACTTATTCAGGACTGATCAATTGACTGATTTTCTGTACAGCAATTGAGGTAGACTTTTAACTAACAGGTATGATATATGAAGAAGCCTTATGTACTCAGAGTGCACTCACAGATTATCTTCGAGTTAGCAAGAGAAGCAGCTGCTTGGCCCTCCGGAATAAAAGCTATACAGGTGTTTCTGTTCGACACCACCTTATGGCGAGTTTCGTATTTGGGTCGTCACTTGGACAAACAGAGCCGAGTCTGGCCTCATGCTTATAGAGTCACACTGGAAACACACCTTGAGTGTGAACAGTGGGTCTGATGGAGGAGTGCTGATATTTTGACAGACTAGACTATTTGAACAATCTTGGGCATTGTATTAACCTGTCAGGGCTGTCTAAATTTATAGTTGATGATTATTTTGGTTTTACTTGGAATAAGTTAAGCATATGATAGCTAGACCTGCCAATGTATTATTGTGTATCCAGTTTTAGTTTCCCTGTGTTATCTGAAGCATATACAGTATCATTGAGGTGATATGCACCAAATTTGAGTTGTAATACCATAGAATACGATGCAATTTCTCATTATATGCACATACACTCAGTCATTCAATGCTAAAGAATATGTTGCCAGGTGTTTGTTTGGCTGCAAACATTGCGTAACAAAGTAGCTAGCCCAGCCTGTTGAAAAAAGTAAAATGAACAGGGGAAGAGGGTAGTAATGCTAAGGAAATGAACCGATTTGTTAATTTTCACCCAATCAGCAACATATATCAATTATCTCATTGCAATACTAGAAAGAAGTGAAGTACGTTATCCTCTTCTTTCCAAAAAGAACAACAGGAAATGGTCGTGATTGATTTGTTTTGAGGTACATACTATATCAGGAATGAACTGTTGAGGATACGATACGCAATGGGATTGAATATTTGTTTCTCTATATATAGTGGCATGGAATGTACAATAGTAGAGATTTCCCAAAGGATCTCAACATAGCCGTCCGATAATAAGTTGTTCTATATCTTTTTATTTTTTTTCTAGTCACAGCATCTCTCCTAAAGGCCATTTCCATTGGCAGACGACAACGGAGGGGAATCTTTTAGTTCCTCTTAAAGTCTGTTTCCATTGACTTATTTTGTGTCAGCAGTACTACAAGTCTGTCGTCGGTTCCTGATCTGTCGGTGACGGCCTATTAGGGGAACTAAAGAAATCTCTGCCATTTTCATCGAACAATGGAAGCGGGCGTATATATATATATGGATAAAGGTTTTTCAGATACATTGGTTTCGAGTACGTGTTGAGAGGAAATCGGCAGTCCAGATTGATAATACACCAGTAAAGTTTAAAAAGAAAGACTCTATAATATGATAGTAATAATGAATCTAAAAATGATAATAGTGATAGATGAAGATGAGAGTTCTTTTTATGCCGCTGTGGTTGAGCATTGCCGCCATTCATTCGTTCCCGGTTGATTAGAACAGTGAGCAGTTTTAAAATATTTCTCTAGATCTTGTAGGTTGCGCATGCCGGAAGCTTCTCCCATGCATCCTTAGTAGATTGGAAAATTGGTGACAGCATTGCTATGAGAGAATTCTAGAAGGAAGTTGGTTTTTAGTATCTCCGGATCATGCATTTCGAGTTGAATCCTCCATTCATTTGTAGTTATTGAGGTTTCTGAACATTGGACAAAGTAGCTGTTTTTTTTGCGTCTTTTCCACAATGTAAGTAGTCAACAGGCTTCATGAAGGTACCTGATTCATTGATTTCAGAATGACTTAAACAAGACAATCCTGGATTTTTGTTTATGAATTCTAATTACCTTCAATAATGTACATGAGCTTTTTTCCTGACAATTTATTTCATGACTGACCATAATTTTCTCAGTTGCCCTTTGGCTTCTCCTATACAGAAGGCATTCTTCTTTATTTAACCTATTATTGATTTCTCTATAAACTCCTCTGGACTCCCTGAGTATGACAGCATCCAGTTGATTTTTTCGGCCCGGCGTCCACCTACTACGATATGGCACCGATATGGTCTAGGATGCACCTCCCGATACAAAATAAAAATCGTGTCGGAAGGTCACCTAATATCGGGGCAATTGACCACGTTTCTGCGATTAGACACCGGTAAAAACCCCATACAATGCGTGGTGAATTGGCATGTCTAGACATATGTCTACGATTTTGCATCTTCCCGATATGTCTCCGATATTTGCTTTTTGTATCGGTGCCATATCGGTAGCTATGAATTTCTATCGTAGTAGGTGGACGCCAGGCCTTAGACTGATTAACTAGCTGTCTTTTGTGGTTGATAAGGTTTGGGAGTTCATGCCTCATCCAGGTTGGTTTGCCGTCATGATAATTCATCTGGCGGATGAGGCAATGTTTATGGAGATAGGTTACAACTGGCTGGATAAGCATGCCCCACAGGGCATCTACATAATTACCTTTCCAGTAATTTTCCCAATTTAGTAGGTGAAGATAATTTCACCTACTGCTAAGTCTTTCTAGCTGCGACTCTAAACTGCATATCAGGGACCTGTTTCACTAGTTTCGTGACATGTCTAGATGGCGTGACATGTCCAGATGGTGTGTCCGGTTTCATCAGAACTATACATTAAACTTCATTTTGTGCGTTCTTGCTTGCACTGTTGGTGCCGCTTTTCATGTCTGTGTTTACTTTTGTCACAAAACTAATGAGACATGTCCATGATGTGTAGATTTGTCTAATTCTTATGTTTGGGGTATGTCTTTTCCCAAGGGCAGCTACTTGTTTTGTCACAAAACCAGACAACCCAATCTGTCTGTATGGTGTCACAGACATGTCACGAAACTAGTGAAACAGGTACCTGATCTTTAGGAGTGCTTCAAGATGCCAAATAGCAACTGTTTATACAGTCTCTTGGTGTGCCTCTTGATATGGGTCAGAGCAGGGAACTTGGGTTTGATTGTTGTAGAGCTCCGAATTACCCATCGTCAGGATAACACCCAAACCTTTATTGATATCTTACTCGGATGAGACTTGTTTTATGGTCTTATGGTGCATTTTTTATTTGTATGTTTTATGGTCTTAACCTATCAAACGTTTACCGAGATGGACATGGCATTTTATATAGCTATACGAATTATATCATTGTCTACGATTCTATATTTTCAACATTTCTTTCTTTTTTTATTGTTTATTTACACTGTGAAGACATCAGCTATCAGACAGGCCTCACAGTTTCAGGATACACCCTTACATTACCGGTATTTACACAATAAACAAAAATAGATATATCACAGTTTTGGTATTGATATGATCCAAAGGGATCGCAGTTTTGCAGTTTTAGAACACTGCATATTCGATTCATTTGAGTTCATCGTCTTTTTTTTATCACGTACCATTGCAAAGCAGGTGTACTTTCTCTGTATCATAGCTATGGCCTTCTAAGGAATTGCTTTAGGAGTTCAGAGTCTTAGTCTCTTTGGTAATTAAAGGAATATGGATAAAGGTTTGATACAGTCCCTTCCAAAACCCACACTCTTTTTCGGAACAAGTTTTTTAGAGGAGTTAAACAGAGACGAATTCCACGTGGGGACATCATTGAAACTCATCCTGGGATTCCATAGTCACTATCATTTCCGGCCACAGCTATATAAGAACAGATCATGTTCATCTTTAGATTTTGTTTAATATGTACAACATCGCATCCAGGGGCCCGTTTGATAATCTAAGATCGTACATGTAGGCTTTTTTTCTGTATGCCATAGCGATTCAGGAACGACGCGGTTCTAGTCAACTTTATTCAACACTTATCTACGACCTCATGAGGGGCTAATACTGTCTTAGCGAACAGACTTAAATATTATTAAACAATGACCCTTGTATGAGGTACAGAAAAGGGTCTTCATGTACGATCCTAGACTATCAAACAGGCCCAAGGAACACCTTTATCTAATCCTGTCATTCATTCATCTTAACCGCTTGTCGTTCTTGGTCAATAAAACAACTCCATAGTAGTTACTCCTGACAGTGGCAACCCCAGGGAGCGTTTAAAGTCAATATCTTTAACACTACCAGAGTAATCAATGTGATGCTGGAAACGATGAGCTACGATGGGTAGTATTTTTTAGGTGACGGGGTGAGCGAGATGAAGGTTATCAATCAGAATCTATCTAGATTTAAGGAGATCGCCGTGTGAGGGTTATATTTCAGAGTAGATTGCTCGTCCCATGCTTGGTCTACTCTGTGATAGATGGTGAGAGCAGGCGATGGAAGTTGTCCCGCTGAAATAGAATGAGTCGTTCAATACCAAGCACCTAATTTCGGCCGAGCTCACAGGATCCATTCTTATTCCCACTTTAATAAAATCAGCTTCGATTAATGTGCCTCTTTCAAAAGACTGATGAGGGTCTTGATTGAACAAGAAGAAATAATTTGATGAGGAGGCAAAAATCGAGACAAACTGCGTTTTAAGTAACGATGGCGACTTTATCGATGCGTTCTTGTGGTGTCATTAAGGATCCGTTGAGACTGCAGCGACTATGGGGCAGGTAGAGACTATTTATAAATAAAACAACGATGGAAAATAGAGCAAAATATAATCACAATTTCATGAACTACTTCATTCGAGTAAACATAATACCTCATGGACGCTTGCAGAGAACGGGAAGATTTCGCCATCCTTCACATAGTTCAGCAGGACTTTAATAAGAAAATAATTCTTATTGATAGAAAATCATATCTACCAATGGTGTAATACATTTAGGTCATGACAAATCGAAATTCTAAAAACGATATCTCCATTTTCAATTCATTTTAGAACTGATGAAGATAAATAAGCAGAATGGGTTGATACATTACACTAAGGTTTTTGCTCTGCCAATTAGAAAGAAAATATCATTTTCGGTATCTCATTAAGGCAGTTGTCAATAACCCATAATTGATAAGTTTGTTTCTTTTAAAGTCGTTTGGATCATGCCATTAGGGTGGAGGACTCTTAGAGATCATTGTAAACACGGATGATTACCCATAAGAAAAGTTACAGTTGATAAAACAATATGTTTCTTTAACTACATAGGAATATGAAAAATATACTAGACACAGGCTCCTAAAAAGATCACAGAAAGGTATCTATCTTATCCACTAAAGCTGGTAATTTGATAATACCAGCTGCTCACACAACGATATGCTCTATATTATTTCTATCTTGTCTCAATGGATGCTAAAGGGGAACTTCAAAGATATCTTCATCATTAATTAGTATCATGATTTTCGCATAGAAATCCTATAGTTGATTATTACAGTTGATCAACGTTTAATAATGTAAACCTTCTGGAGCTTTATTAGGTGCGACTATGTCACTTGCATATCCATATTAACAAAGATATGGTTAATCATGTATACATGTATATGCAGGTCTTTTAATGAAACAGACACTTTTGGCAATAATAGCTGACACAGAATCTCCTGACAAGAACAGACAATTTTACATGCTATTATTTGCCCTATGCGCCTAGGATGATACAAAGGTTTGATAATAAATTAATCCAGATTAGCAAAAAACTCTGTTGGTGGAAACAGGAAAGAACAGGACCATTAAGCTTAATTTGGGTAACAGGAATGGTCTAACTAATGGAGCAAGGGCTAAAGTTGAAGGAAGGAAGGGAAAGATTGGACCAGAGAGATCACGAATGAACCGAGAGTGGATATGGAAGGAGAAGAAGTGGGCAGGCGGGTTGAGGGCCAGATGGTGGAGGGGGAAACAGGAGGACAGAAAATAACCAGCACTTTCTGTTTACAGCCAAAGTACTGCACAGAAAATAATACATATCTGCCCCCTGTTGGCAGTGCGCCAGGGCTCCTGGAGGGGGCATAATACACGGTGTAGGCGGGGGCTGGTAAGTCACACGAGGAAGTACCTGCTACATGACCTTGGCGCCGCACCTGACTCCTCCCGGCGGGAACCCCACATCCACCCACCAACTGTGCATACCTTTTGTACTCGTGAGTTCACAAAGTCGCATACCTACATACCTCACCCACACCACGATGCACTTGCCTCTGCAACTAACAACACCTTTATACAGGGAACCTTATATAAACCTGCATGCCTATGCACCCTCTCACTGACATGTGTTTACATATATGTAAAGCATTTATATACAGGTAGATGAAGAGTGAGTGATAAATCATGTTGCCATTCATGTACCTTAACCAACTCATGCCTCTGTAGCAGATAAAATATTATACATCTAGGTTTATAACTTTCCCGAATAATACCACAAACATTGTCTACAATCTCTTTGCTCCTTAGACGCAAAGTGCCACCAGCCCTCTCCTCTTAGACAGTTAGAAGGATCTCCGTATCAGAAAATCGTTCTGGTGTCCCCTGGGTGCAGAGATCGGAATTATTGGATAGTGTTGTAAATACAACAGAATCAGGTGTATAAATGACATGACTGCAACTTGGACACTTATATACGTCTATAGATGTCCGGATTCCGCCAACCACGATTCAATATTTCTATTTCACTAGGAGCACATTGCATGCTCATTTTTGATGAATGAGCGTGTAATCATGTGTGAATAAAAATTAAAAGGTTTTGGATATAATCAATCTATGGATCATTTTCTGTAACCCACCTAGCTTGCAACTAGTAAACTTGCCCTTTTAGTCCAGTCAAAATAAGCAAAAAAAGGGCCAAACCGGCCACAAAAAGCAATAGATTCAATTCCAGTGGCAATCACCTCAGAATACCTTACTTATTACCAGAATGAAAATCGAAATTAATCCAAGTAGTGGAAGTAGGTCAAATTAGCAAAAATCCAATATGGCCACCCCAAATATATGAAATTCCATAATTCTGGTTTGAATTGAGGTAGAAACATGATTTAAAATGCTCAACATATGTTTGGGTGGGTAATCATATCTCTTGAATGAATTAGCATAAATTCAATATGGTTGCTGAATTCTATGAAATACCATAATTTGGGCTTGAATAAGGATATAAACATGATCTAAAATGCTAAACAAATGTTTTCTGGGGTGGGGAATTCATATAAATAACCAAAAAAGACCTATCCACAAAGTACATTAGTGTAAATCCAATATGGCTGCTTGAGTTCTACAAAATACCCTAATCTGAGTTTGAATAAAGATATAAACATGATTTAAATTGCAAAATATATGTTTTCTTAGGTGGGATATATCATAGTGGCCTTTTAAAAAATGATACAGCAGTATATAATGGCAGACATAGACTTTCCAGCTACGGGAACATTATGTAGAACGATTGGCCTTTGATATTTTTGTAAAGTCACCACTGCTGGAGGTGAAAGAGAAGAGTGGCGGTAGTGGGACTTGAACCCCAACAGTCCTCCAACCTTGGCTATTACCACCCCTCATCATACCATATAGCTGTAATCAAATCGGAAGCAGGTTTGGAGACAATTTCAAATTCATCGATGTGAATAATATCATGGATGATAATTTTTACAAGTTGAACATGATAATCCTTGCAGCATGGGGCATAAGACATCCTATGAATTTTCACTTGTCCTTCTTTAAACATTAAGTAGTAGTGTGGGTGGGTGGGTGGGTTAAAACTCTGAAGGTTGCTTCTGGCTAGTTGCGGTGCTCAAATATTGCCAGAGATGTCCAGATGGCATCGCATAATTCCAGTGTTCATCGATAGGTGGTGCCTCTGTGAATTATTGTCAGATGCTCCGATTAACTCCAGATTATGGCACAATGATATTTAGAGGTTTTTCATGTTTTCATCTCAGCTTAAATACCATATTCACTGCACTGGATCAACATTAATATAATTCCCCAAATATAGATGTTAGTCTATATTATCACAAAAGGTTTTTCAGAATCCTTGTGTGTCCAACCTGCCTGTCCAAGTCCTGTATGCCATGTATCCTATATGTCCATGTATCCCACACCCAATCTAACCTCTCCTACTCCCTCTATACAAACCCTATAAGGATTCTGGTTATATATTTATATATGTGGCCTAAATTAAGTTCAGAGAAAGTTGTTATTCTCCCTATAATGACAAAAAAGACAGTGATAGCCTGTATGTCCAAAACCACAATAGAACTCAATCAGAACTACTAGAATTTGTTGACCTGGGCTTACAGGGAGACTTGCAGAGAGTGGGTGAAATATGAGAGTATAATATCAATTTCATTGTATCATGAACACTTCAGCTATAGCTTCGAAAGCATTGTTCTTCTTGATCAACTTTAGGGCAGTTGGTTTACCAATGATTTACACATCAAAGATATCATCATAATAGTGTTGCATTGATAAACCTTATGTTATTGAACTATCAATATTTTCATTTCACTTGCAACCAGTAAAACTTGTATTGCCATGTTGATATCAGAACAGACTGTAGAAGACAAGAGTCAAATCAACTGCTGGTTTTCTATTATTCTTTTACCCCTGGTTGGGACATCTATTGTATAATTATTATGCCCATTGCTAATGCCCAGTGTCTTCAAACCTAACAAGCCCAAAAGAGTATATTTACCATATCCAGGTAATGGAACCAGAGCTTTTCAGTTATTTCCTTTTTCAAATAAAATTTAGGAATAACAACAAATTACATTAGCTCAGTTGCAATTCAGTGTCTTCAAGATCCGCTATGGTTGATCCTGAAATAAGTGTATCAAGCTGTTCTAGGACACCTTGAAGTAATTCTGTAACATTTTCTGTTAGGTCTTTTTCAATCACCTGAATACTCTGAACAGAATGGGCTGAATATTTTGTTTAGTTTCTTTAATGATTAACCTCTCATGTTTAAAAAAAGCGACTTTTCAGCTATTTTCAGTATTATTTCAACATAACCATTGTGAAATCACAACATGATTTTTTGATGATATGAATCAATGTATTGTTTTTGATAATTTTAGAAAATATAATTAAAATCTTTGCCTAATTTCTTTTAAAAATGGCAAATTTACTGAAATTTCCAAGAATGATGCCCCAAGTCCTGAATCATAGCAAACTAGGCCTGGGAATGCCTCAAGGCAACATAGCATACTAGCCCTGGGAATGCATCCAAGCATCATGGCATAGCAAATGGGTTAAAATACAGGAGGGTCTGCATCACTGTTTTCTTTGTAAGAACCATTATCATTGAATGTTATTTTCAGTTATTGTAACACAAAAAAAGGAAACAAAGTTTTTGGTTGCAGTTTTCTCTCAATTCAGAAGAAAAATTGAAACCAATTAATCCCTTGCAGATATGATTATCTCTAATAGTACAACTTATATTTTGGATTTGATTGTCCTCTTGCTTCTGAAAAATCAAGTGTATCCTGTTCCTTAGGAAGTGTTGGCATTGTTTTTGTGACATCACCATGAAAATCATTGGATACAAAGCAGCCATATTGGACATTTCATTGTTCCACCTGTTTACTAGAAAGATAGGACTTCCCTGGTGTGATATGTATGTGTTTCTCAGCTAGGAAAACAGCTGTTTAGCTTTTTCAAACATCTTTTTCAAACTTAAATTAGGGTATTTCGTAGAACTCAAGCAGCCATATTCGATTTACACTGATGTACTCTGTTTTTAGGTCTTTTCTTGTTATTTATATGAATTCCCCACCCCAGAGAACATATGCTTAGCATTTTAAATCATGTTTATATCTTCATTCACACCCAAATTATAGTATTTCATAGAATTTAGACAGCCATATTGAATTTACGCTAATTTATTCAAGAGATATGATTTCACTTGTGATTTGTATGGATTGCCCACCCCAGAAAACATACATTGAGCATTTTAAATCATGTTTCTATCTCAATTCAAACCAGAATTATGGAGTTTCATATATTTGGGGTCGCCATATTGGATTTATGCTAATTTGACCTACTTCCACTACTTGGATTAATTTCGATTTTCATTCTGGTAATATGTAAGGTATTCTGAGATGAATGGCACTGGAAATAAATCTATTGCTTTTTGTGGCCGGTCAAACCTTATTTTGACTGGACTATTTCTGCAACTGAGTCTAGGATCCAAACATATCAAACACTAGTAGGTCAATGAGGTATTTCGGTCTCAAGTGATTGATGAAGGTCATCTGGGCACACCTTTAAGACCCAGAGGCACTGAACCTCTGGTCCTTTCACAACATCACAGTGAAAAGCACGAAGATAACGAAGCGATTTTTTTTGCAGCATGCTGAAAGTCCCTGTGAGCACTCTTTATGCTGGGGAAACACCAAGCCGGGATGATCACCAACAGAAAAATGGTTTGTATATGAGATTTTGTTTCATAGTAATATCTCTCACCGATAATTTAGCGCTTAAGAAGTAATATCTAATCGGGTGAAATATAAAATGATAGCTAACATACACACCATTTCTTGTTGGTGATTCTGGTAATCGGGGGACGTTTTTACGAAAATAGAATTGCGTTTCTTGCTTGGGGTTCCCTGCCTTTAGATGACATGTATAAGGCATGTAAACACTCTTAAAGTTCATCGCTGAAATGCCTAATGCATACGGGAATGCCCAATACAAGATTGCCCAATACATACTTGTTATTTAAATGGTATGCTAAAACGAGGGTATGCTATAACCTAACAAATTATGAATCACATGTAGTTCATCTACAGACGGACAGAATTACCGTTTTCTAATCAGGAAGGATAATTTCTTCAATTTGAGAAACAAACAAGATGCAGTTGTCGTCCAAGGGCGTTCTTCTATACTATAGCTGAGGGGTAAAAAATGATGCAACAAACCTTTCACCACACATTCATACCCAGCCAAAATCGAAATCTTTATTTGTAATGATCAGACTAGGTGTTTCGTAAACAGTTATGTGGTATTCTTCTAGATGATTCAGGTAAGCGAGTTATCATTAGTTTACCATACAAACAAACATTTGGACTCTATTACTTGATGATAATAAGGTAGCTCCCATTGAGGTTTGTGCTCACAGGTTGAATGGCGTCATTTAGAGATAATCATGTACAGTAAAACCCCTCTTAAGGGGACACCCTCCGTTCCGGGCCAAGTGTCCCCTTAAGCGGGGTGTCCCCTTAAGCGGGGTTTTCAGTCTTTCAATGGCTATACAATATAATAGAGAATTCCTACATAAATGAAGGAAACGATGGTTATTAGGTTAAAATGTTTATCAATAACACACAATTAAATAAATAAATATAAATCATATATGAATTATATTTGTTTACTTGAAATAATTTATATAATATAAATGAATATAAATATACAAAAAAAAGAAGAAGATAATAGAGGTTGAAGGTGGATATGCCTTCCTTGTGAAATTCGCTCCTTTTTATACCCCCGGTCAATGCCCCCACCCCCCCCCCCCCCCCAGTGACTTCTGAGAGAAATCAGCAGCCCTAAAAGGACTCATCGTGAGCCGCCCAGAGCCGCGACGGCTCACTGAATACCGCACCTTCAAAGCCCCCAGCCCTCCCTGTGTCGCCCACAGCTAACCTGTAAGCGGGCCTCTTACCTGGCACCTTCAGCAGGCGCGAAAATCACTCGTACTAATATTCACTCACTGTGGCCCGCCCAGACCCGCTAGAGATGTAGTTATAACCATGAAAAAACACACTCTGGCCGCCCGGGCCCGCTCGGGAATGCTCAGTCTATTGTTCTGTCTATCCTGTACAAACGGGCACCATAAACTTGGATTTTCAGTGTTTTTGATATGATGTCCTTCCAAACTGTCCCCTTAAGCGGGGTTTTTAAGCATTTCTGTACCGAAAAACTGTCCCCTAAAGCGGGGTGTCCCCTTAAGCGGGGTGTCCCTTTAAGCGGGGTTAAAATAAACTCTTAATAGTGGGAAAAATTTCCGTTCCGAGCAAATTGTCCCCTTAAGCGGGGTGTCCCCTTAAGCGGGGTGTCCCGGAAGAGGGGTTTTACTGTATCTTTATGTGGTGTCCCAACACTCTTCATAGTCACAATGAGAGAGTGAGCCAATACATATTTCTTCGTCTTTGTGTTGGGGCGAGATCGAGACATTATAAGATACTCTTCACCGGCGACGGTCCCATGGCTCAGTGACTGCACGCTAGAAAAGGTGCACCTCCGGTGGGACTCGAACCCACAACCTCCGGATTAGAAGTCCGGCGCGCTATCCATTGCGCCACAGAGGCTGATGCAACACCCGGCTAGTCATTACCATCCTTATTAGACTTGCCCATAAAATTGCATGCTCATTGCTCCTAGTTTTCGCTACTGCCGCAATGTACGCAAGTATATCTACGCCCTTTCAGATAACCATGTAGACTGGGCCCAGTCCCTGCATCCTATTGCTAAACATGTATCCCAGCGAGGAGGGTAGCCATAGCCATTATCCATTATCCAATGGCATAGCGAATAGCATGCAGATAGTGAAGGGATAGATTTTTCTCAGCATACTGAAAGTGTACGGTGGTATACCTGAATGCGTCCTTTCTTACTACACACTGCTATAAACTGGATTTGTAGAAGTTCTGAGTATCATCGTCACTCGTCACAAGTCTTGATAGAAGCAGTGTAACGAATAATACGGGTGATACCAGTAAAATGTACTAGGACGATGATCGTCGGATTTTATAGAGGAAACTTATGAAAGTTTAAGGTCAGAGCTTGTATCCTATCGAGTTTGAAAGGCGTACTTAATTCACAAGAAGAAGCCGCGTGAAGTACGTAGCGTTTCAAACTGGATGGGATTGAGGTTTGACTGTAAACTTGAATAGATTTCTGAATTCATCTCATTGACTGATTGGCTAACATTTATGACATAATCCCACATTGAGTATTTTTTTCTAAATACTCGACGGGCGTTGAGTACGAGTCCCCAATATAGAGTCTAAGGGGACAAAATATCAAGAGTGAGATTAACAACACCTCGTTAAATGTTGATAGTTTACTCTAATTTTTTGAAAAATGTTTTGACTTCGATCCATATCACGTAGTTCTCACAAGCAGAAGTAATATGAAGGACCAAGAATATTACAATGATTCTAATGTCCTTCCATTATATGACGAATTTTTGCAATACCCTGTTCAGCAATATTTCAGCATGTACAAATTGCTTTCCGTTCTCTTGATAAAAAGTGATCGGTCGATGTATTCAGACACACTCCCTGCTTCTTTTGTAGGTGTGCAATCTAGCGTATAGCATCATGAAGCGACCATTTTGCCAAGCACTATTGGAGTGATAGATATGTTTTTAAATTGGTAGTTTACTTCGTTATTTGAAATGGGAAAGCCAAATAAACTACACCCCATCTCATACTCTTTGGACCAACATGTCACCATTACAAAGTGCTAGCACCATGCCTGATTAAAAGACCAAATAAAAAGGAGCACTCTCTCACCAATGCTCCCACGCTTCCAGCCAGTACGTTGGCAATATTCCTCGTTTTAATAGTGGTTCGAGCGAAACAAACAACACAGTAATTCTCGGACTTCTAACCATGCGTCTGCCCCGAGTATTCCGGTTCTTTTTTTTCCCGCGGTCGAGACTAAATCTCGTCTGCCTGTGAACTATTGCCGGGAAGACTTAGCTTGCCCGGCGCACGCGCAAGGTTTTTTTCCCCCGCTCTTCCTTCTCTGAGCAGACGACATTTGGAACGCCGCCTGGCAAGGACGCCGCGGCCTAACTTCCGCCCGGTTCAGCGCATGCGCAGTGGGTGCTTTGTGGTGTGTGCGGCGGACCGTGAAGTCGGCTCGTGTAAATACAGGTCCGGACGGCGGTGGGCGCCCAGGCGTGAAGCGGCGCGCGGCCCGCCATTTCCGGTAGGTACGGAGATATTGTAGACGCCCAGATAGCGGGGTACGTGTGTGTATGGGGGGGGGGGGGGGGGAGCTTGGTAATGCTGCAGAACGGAGAGAAGTAAGGAAACGCGGTAATGGATTCAGCTGGATTTTTACCTCGGTTGGAAACAAATATGTATCTCTTATCCTGCGTTTCTTATACCATTCCCGTTATCTATCGGCTTTCAGCTAGACAGCATTATATGGGATTCGGACTAGGTAACCACGAGATTAGAGATATCCTAAGCAGAATTCTAAGAGGCAAACGCCAGTAAACAAAGATGGGTATGAGATACAAGCGAGCACCAGAACACCACCCACCCCTTTACAGGCATATTGGATAATTCCCCTCGAAAATTGAAACCTATGACATATTCCTGGAATGTGAATATGGTGATCTCAAAGTGTAGTAGAAGGCATTTCTAATACAAACGTAGAGGGATACCTTGTTAGTTTTTGATCTAGATATTAAGATAATGATATTACAATTTTCACAGAATATAGTCAATGCAAGCACTAAACATATAACTTTTAAAAACCATAGGTCATCGTCCTTGAAAAAACAACCACATTCTTTTAGTACATTGCCCTTATAAATGAGACAAATAGGAATTTGCTTAATTTATATAATGGGCTGGGTCAAACTCGACAAAATGTGATATTTCACTCATTTGGTATTAGAATAAGTAAGGGACTGATTTGAATTGATAATTGTCTGTATTTGAAAACCGCCAGGTTGCGCTTCTGTGTATTGTAGGATATGCCTTTAAAGCCACGTGGTTATCTAACGACGCGTGGTAGCTGTCGAATATACCCAAGAGGCTTCCCTTAAATGCGACAGGTCTCCCTACCAAGGCTAAGATGATCCAGACTGACCACCAACAAATTATCCTTTCCACAGCAACATTGAATTGCGCTTCAGATCTCACTTAGAAGATTTCTAAAGAGACTTCACGATATTATCTACCTAGGAATATAGAAGAATAATGAACAATCACCTAGAATAACCGAGGAATTGTCGATTAGTATTTCCAAGTACTTTTTGCGTACTTTAATTTCCTATTAATTTCAAACTAATTCTCAAGTATACCTAATTGATACACGTATGATATCGCCTATAGGGCCCTTTCCAGGATTAGCGGTATAGAAAAGTATCAATTCAAATTTACTTATAGGACTGCTGCTAGGATCCAATAGCTTTATGAGAAAGGGTCAGATACTGATTCAGAGATTCTTTACAAAGTTAAGTTTATAAAATGTATTTAAAGAACAATTTGCTGAACATATGCCCAAAGTAATTTCCTACTGACCAGAAAGATGATAGGATAATTATATACTTAAGATATTTAGCCTGAGGGTGTCAATATGCAGCAGAATGATCAACGACCATAGGATATTGTAATTGAAAAGAAACTCAGTAGAAAATCTATACTAGGATCTGATTGTATAACTCTATGAGACTGTTTTCGAGAAATTTCTGAGATTTTTAGAATGTGACATCTTTCTGTCTGTTGTGATCTGTCATATGTGTCCGTATTGTTTTGTGATGTTGATGTATTTGTAGCTGTATTGTCTGTTCAGGCTATTCTATGGAAGAACGCCAATAGGAGAATATGATATGCCATTTATGTTTTCTTGATAACTGGATAAGAAAAAGCTTTAAAATGTAGCTGAAGAAAATACAGGGCTGCGTCATTCAGCCAATCACAACCAAGGGCTCTTATTGGTCCATTCCCTATTCATCAGGTGGCACAAAGCAACATTCACATTCAGAGTCGGGTATATCTAATAAACCCGTTCTATTTAGCTACGGCGGTAACTTCCGTTATGCATGATTTTACCCTCACAACATATATATATATATTGGATTTTACCCTCAACACATACATCAAGGTATCAAGCACCGTCGGGCCGTAGTTTATTGAAAAAGACCTCGAACGACAATCGCTACGGTCTAATTAACTACGTTTTCTCTTCATACGCAAATATATGCCAAGTTAGGCAGTACTTTATCTTTTTAGGATCAGTGGAGCAGCGATGCATAATAACACAGAACAACAATTATACATAATAGTATGGATCGCATATATTGCTGAACTATGATGAGGATGGTTGGCACCATTACCATCATCAAGGATTTCTCTATATTTAAAAACCTGGCCTGCAACTATGACCATATTTGGCCTCACATACTATCTTTACATCTATAGGATACTTCTTTTCAGGATCGTCTCAAACTAAGTACTGCACTTAATAATGAGTCAACCGACATCTATACATCTACGCTATATATAATACCGTTTCCATTGACCGATTATTCGGCACCAATCTGCAGTCGGGAACCACCGATCGATATTTTTGCAATTTTTACACCATTTTCATGAAGGGAAACGAGACTTGCAAAGAAATGCTTACCTATTTGGTGCCTTTTTCTTCAGTCACTGGAGAATAGGTATATACAATGAACCCTCACCGATTATTTGATACCGAAGTATACAGTTGGTGGCACTATTGGGTGACCTTAAGGTCCGGCGTCCACCTACTACGATATGGCTCCGATATGGTCTACGATGCACCTCCCGATGCAAAATCAAAATCGCGTCGGAAGGTCACCTAATATCGGGGCAGTTGACCACGTTTCTGCTATTAGACACTGAAGAAAACACCATATAATGCATGGTGGATTGGCATGTCTAGACATATGTCTATGATTTTGCACCTTCCGGATATGGCACCGATTTTGACATTTTGTATCGGTGCCATATCGGGAGGTCTACGATTCTATCGTAGTAGGTGGATACCGGGCCTAATGAACCCGTTCTATTTAGCTACGGCGGGAGCTTCCGTTATGCATAATTTTACCCTCACAACATATATATTGGATTTTACCCTCAACACATACATAAAGTTATCAAGCACCGTCGGGCCGTAGTTTATGGAACAAAATACCTCGAACGACAATCGCTACGGTCTAATTAACTACGTTTTCTCTTCATACGCACATATATGCCAAGTTAGGCAGTACTTTATCTTTTTAGGATCAGTGGAGCAGCGATGCATAATAACACAGAACAACAATTATACATAATAGTATGGATCGCATATATTGCTGAACTATGATGAGGATGGTTGGCACCATTACCATCATCAAGGATTTCTCTATATTTAAAAACCTGGCCTGCAACTATGACCATATTTGGCCTCACATACTATCTTTACATCTATAGGATACTTCTTTTCAGGATCGTCTCAAACTAAGTACTGCACTTAATAATGAGTCAACCGACATCTATACATCTACGCTATATATAATACCGTTTCCATTGACCGATTATTCGGCACCAATCTGCAGTCGGGAACCACCGATCGATGTTTTTGGAATTTTTGGAATTTTTACACCATTTCCGTGAATACTTACCTATTGATTTGTCATATATCATGCAAAAAGGCCACCACCGACAGATTCATTCAGAAACCAACAGAATCAAAATACTTTGATTTTGTAATTTTCCATTGGCCGTCTATTTGCCACCAATCTTCAGTAAGAATTCACTTTTTGATTTTTAGGGTATACTGATGCCACTTCGGTGAATGGAAACAAGACACGCAAAGAAGCGATCACTTATCAATTGTGCATAGATTATGCAATGGTGCCACCACTTGCCAAATTTACCTTCCGGCAGAATCAATGTTGTTTGAAATCGTTTGTGATGTCCATTGCGTTTGGAGGACAATTCCGACGGTATGTACTTGTCAAATATGGCAGAAACCAAGAATTTACAGCACCCTCACTGACTTATAGACACCTACGAGCAGCCAGTGCCCGCCACCGATCAACTTTTAGGAGGACTCATTTATTTGGTGCCTTTTTCGTCAGTCACTGGAGAATAGGTATATACAATGAACCCTCACCGATTATTTGATACCGAAGTATACAGTTGGTGGCACTATCGGGTGACCTTAAGGTCCGGCGTCCACCTACTACGATATGGCTCCAATATGGTCTACGATGCACCTCCCGATAAAAAATCTAAATCGTGTCGGAAGGGTACCTGATATCGGGGCAGCTGACCACGTTTATGCGATTAGACACCGATAAAAACCCCATTCAATGCGTGGTGGACTGGCTTGTCTAGACATATGTCTACGATTTTGCACCTTCCCGATATGGCACCGATTTTGATATTTTGTATCGGTGCCATATCGGGAGGTCTACGATTCTATCGCAGTAGGTGGACGTGGGGCCTTAAGGGAACTCATATAATCGGGCCCACTTTCGTCGGCCAATGGAACGGGCTTTATAGGCGGTAGCAATTCACAGCCACACGTAACTTCACCCGCATAACTCTGTACAGAAACACTCAATATCCACAGGCACGTCTTAGAATGAATGATCTAAGCACCTGAAGTAAATACAACATCTATCGCACTCTATACTATTTGTTCACAACTATGTGACGTTAAACGAGAGTGAATGTTGACCTTTAAAATGATTGAAATATAACTTTATTGAAAATCTAGAATGCATACTCTGAATTCGGATGAGAGCTTAACTGTAAACAACAAGACAGCCCCGTATAGAATTGCCACTTTCTGCAGATAGAACCAGCAGAAAGAACACCTGTCATCACACAATCCCTTTATTGGAGTAAACCTCGCCTATTATTAATTCAGGCACCTCTGACTCTACTTCCACGTGATTCATATTACATTATCTCGTTGCTCTTTTTATCCTGGTGCTGCAAATCCAAATGACAGCTTGTCCGGTAAAGCTTTTACATTATTGTATCAAATGTATTTTTCCATTTGCTGAAACGCTCACCTGTCTTCACCTTAGTAAAAAAACAAAAGAACAGAAGCACTGTTGCCATTCCGTGACTCATAAAAAACAATGACTGTCTAGTTTCTTAATTACTTCCAGTTAACTATTGTTATTTACAAATTCAACGCGTACTACTTATAATAGCATCAGAAATGCAGTGGTCGAGATATTTAAACTTTTATAAAAAAAAAAAAGAGTAATTTATTTACTTCGCCGTTCAATCATTGATGTTCGTGTATAGATTCAGTACTGTGAAATCCATCTGCTGCTCCCGATCCTCTCTGAAAGGCTGTGTGGGCTAAAGGGACATGCGGGAGCCAGCAGAATATTACCCATCTTAAGGGGGACCTCAGCGCGCACAGACCTCTCATACATCACACAGGAGATAGCTGGTGGTGCCCCCTAGCAGCAGAGTCTCCCACTCGAGTTTTCTGCTCCCAGCCACAAAGGAGGCAATCGGTCTCACGCTCGGCAGGCCTTTAAGATGAGCCAGCATTTTTCATACAACTCTGAGCGACAATGTCTTAATTACAGAGCTAAGACCAGTGTGTATGTCCGGGTGTGTGTGGGAACGTGTGTCTATATTTATGGAGGAGGGTAGGGGTGGATATGGGGTATTGTGTATTCACTGGGTCCATTTATGGGCCATTTTCCATTGGCCGACGAAAATGGCACCGATTATTTGAGTCCGGTTGGTGGTGGCTACGGACTGCATGTCAGAATCTAAAAATCAATTATGGTATTGTGAATGCCTTGTTTCTGCCGCATTTAACAGGTTCATGCTGACAGGACTGTCCCCCAAACACAATGACTATCACCAACGATTTTAAACCCCTTTGTTTGTGTTAGAAGGTGAAAAAAGACTTTCGGTGGTGGTGCATAAACTATGTACAATTAATCGGTGAGCACTTCTCTGCATGCCCGTTTCCTTTCACCGATCTGGCTTCTGCATACCCTAAAATCGATTGGTGGTTTCCGACTGCAGATCGGTGGCGAATAGTCGGCCAGTGGAAAATGGCCAATACTGTGTTATAAATACACTCTTGACGTATATAGGAAAATATACATATGTGGAAAATGATAAAACGTTCCCCCTTGACAAAGGCGGAGATCTAATCTAAACGTAAGAGGAGGGCATTAAATATGTAAAACAAGAAAGACAAACAGAGTGGAGAGTCTCTGGGAAGTGGACGTCGGACGATGCGCGTCGGCCGTCGACGGTGGATATCTATATTCACACCCGACTGACTGACGGTTCCCGCAAGCCCCCTCCGCCCGCCCGCCCCGTCCCCCCTGCCTGCCCGCCACCCCCGTCCCCCCTGCCTGCCCGCCACCCCCGCCCTCGCCTCAGCCACCGTTTAGGAAGCCATTTGCAGTCGACCGTTCTGATATCCGTCCATCTCGGCTTCTATAAGCCGGGGCCGACGCTGGAGATACGGCCCTATTGGCGCCCAGGGCCGGGGGCCTGTGAGAGCAGGGTGTGGTGGTTGTGGTCGGGAGTTGTGGTAGACGGAGGTGAATACAGCCTCCCCTCCCTGATTCTCGCGCAATGATGTGTCACAGCGTGGCCTCCACAACCTTATTGAAAGAGTGGCTTCGGGCCCGGTTATGATGGATGACCGTGTGCGGTGGGGGTACCTCGGGGAAGTAGTGACGGGAGGACGGCGAGAGCGGTGGATGAAGGGAGATAGGGGACGGGGCAGAGGGCAACGTAGTTAGGACGCACGGCTATGGGTATGTAGTAGGAGGATACACAGAGCAGGAACCGGGTGTGAGAATACGTTGAGGAAATAGACCTTTTTCCAAGGCTGGTTTCGCACCTTATCTACTTGGTTACACAATGCCTGCAGCCAAACAAAGATCTGACAACTTATTCCTTGGCATTGGATGACTGAGTGAATGAGCGTAATACGTTTATAATACCCGTGTATATTATTTTCAGAGGAAGTGCAGCGATTGCATCACACTCGTATTCCAGCTACAATTTAGTGTGTCATACATGCGTATCACCTGAATAATACTTGAGATATACCTGAGATAACACAAGTGTACTGAAACTGAACATACAATAATACATTGGCAGGCCAAGCTACCACATACATATCCTTTTCCAAGGAAAAACCAAGACAATCATCAACCTTGAAGTCTAGACAGCCTAGACTCATTTGTTCCAGTAGTCTAATCTGTCCAAAAAAAACCTCCTGCAATCATACCGACTCTAGGTGTTATTGTAGTTTATTTCTATAGATAGGAAGCCAGAATCTGCCATGTTTGTCCAAGTGACGGCCGTGCGTTGAACATTAACACCTGTATGGAGGATTAAAGAAGAAACCAATATGTTTTGGTCAAAGCTGTTGTTCTCCACTAGACCAAACGTTTCAGTATTAGCTTTCAGTCAAGCTGGATAACATTTTGGTCTCAGTTAGTGATTTAAAGGTTTTGTTATCTGCTGAGTTTCGCATCAAGGCAGGCTGTATATTAAATTCATCTCTGATGATGCATTCTGGTTTTGGTTGAGATTTATTAGAATCACTGAGGAATTGATATACAGGGTAATCCTTTGTTCTGCTATAATTATCAAACTGTCATAATCATCAAACTATAGATATATAGTTAGAGTAACTAAATAAGCAAAACATCTGAATAACCTTATTGGTATTTGTTGGTTCTGTAATCAACATTTCTGAGGGTCTATTGCAAAGAAATATGTATCAAACCATGGTTAAATGCAATCAACAGCAGTGTAAATATGATTCTTGGAATAGTTGTGATCACCTCCCTACCCCTTGCAGCCTATCCTGACCATATTTGTCTTGTATACGAAGCCCTCTTTAAATAGAGATTTCAGAAATATTTCAGAAAGCGATCCCTTGTGTTTATGGGATAAGGGTTGAGTGATGAGTGAAGGTCTGCAGCCAGGGGACCAATATATCAAATGCCATTTTAAAAAGAAAAAAAGTTGGCAAGGGACAAAGATGCCATGTTTTGGATCCAGGGTGTGGGGAGGGGACCTGAGGGACGGGGACGGGGATGTGGTCTTACAGGGGGCGGCAGGAGGGACACCCTCCACATCGTTCCTTGCCACCTGCCACCCCTGATACTCCCAGACCTGTTTCACTCTCATGTATCTGAAGCCTGCTCCGTGGCGGAACATTTCCTAAATGTGTACCTTCCCCAGTACTTACACCTTGTCAGTCTAGATTCTAGGAGATTAGGTCTTGAGCACCATCAGGCCTTGCCGGTGCCTTTTTCCTCCCTCGTCCGTTAGGGTGAGAACATATTTACTCCTGGAGGACTGAGCTCATAAAACCATACCCACCTCCCTTGGGGGAGCCTTAAAACGCTTCCGATGTTACTTTAAATTGGATTCGCAGTCGGTAATATTCTGAAGAAATGAATATATAAAAACACGAAAATCCACTAGAAGGAGGAATTCATGTGAAAGAGGTTACAGCGTAAGAGGGGCTCAGATAAAAGGCGGCTGACAATGGAGAAGCTTCAGCGAGCAAGTAGCGGTAATGGAAAGGTCTCTGGTGTTTTGGGGACAAAACATGGCGTATAGGTCTTTGTCATCAATTTTAATTTGCAATGTCATGTTTTATCCTCATTGTTCTCTGCCGCATTCATTAACGCCAAGAAGTACTTGCGCTTTCTTGTGGTAGCGATATGAAGGTGGATGATGTTTGACAAAAGGAGTGTTCTGTCTTGTAGCATAATTGTCTGTCAAGAATGGCGATATCCTTCAACTGAAGTATTAGAGATCATCCATCAGTCGGTGCTGCACTCACTCAGGGCAATGTTTATACCTCATATACATCCCGGGTTGTATATCTTGAACAACATCTCTAAAAGGATTTTTCATTTATAAAATGAAAAAGTTTATCCTATGCTACTATATGCTTTAAGACAACGTAAATAACCCATATATACCTAGTTTAAACCACCACCGGGTTTGTTTGTAAACTATATGCATATTCAGGGTTGGTTTGACGTGGCGTCGGCAGCGACTACTGAGTGAGTGATCTGTCCGGTGTTTTTCGGATCCCGCCGTGGCGGCGTGGCGAAGGCACCGTGATATTGAACCATGGTTCTGGTTGGTTTACCCGTGTATATGAACCCTGACCCTTGTACTCATTGGTCCCTACCGACCTGCGGTGGCGGGAGCGGTTGGTTTGACCAATCAGTATGTATGTACTTTCTGAGTTTGTTAATATTTGCACTGTCATTGTCAGGTACCAGTGGGACATATTCAGTACTTAGTTACAATTAACTATTTAAAATACCATATTTCCGGTGTCTTATCGTAGAAAAAGCAAATACCACTGGAGACAATCCCACGCAGTCTTGATCAAAGATATCGCTTAATATTAAAGCAAATCATTTTAAGTGACTAGTAACAATTAACAGGGTCTTAAATCATCCCCATTATTAGTTTTATTTCTAAAAAGAAAAAGTAGAAGTAGATAAGAAGATATAATGTAGAACGATGAAGGCATAGGTAATTTATCTTTTTTCCCCCAGCTATATTTCAGTGCAGGGAAAAATTATATATACACTGATGATGGCATTGTGACAATGAAATATATATGAAAATAATTACGCAATTACACTATTGATTATCCGAATCTCCTACATGTATATAGACTTTGACGAAATAGTTTTTCTCCACAATAGGTGGGTTTAAAAAAAGAAATATTTCGCCTCGACAAAATCTGTATTTGGCTCCTATGAGATTGATCATCTTCATGCTGCCTAAGCTCCCTCTTGAACATATAAGTGCTGTCAGAAGAAAACATTGTGTGACATCTCTCAAAATAGCTGCGTCATCTTTGTATGATCTAATTATAATACCAAGGTACATGTTCAACCGAACACCGATACGAGCTGAATGGGAAAGGTGGATATGCCATCAAGGATGTAAATCGATAACAATACTGGTGTATTCATATTCTATGAAGCCCATAGCAGGTCAGAGAGTCCTCGTTTGGAATATAAAAAACATCTGCTTGTTTACCATGCTACGTCAATTCCTTTCTTCAGGGAAAAAGGGATATGCAAGTCACTCGAGTTGATAGGCGTTTTTATATGTTGTTTCAAACTCTTGTGCAACATAAGCACGAGCGAAACTAATAAACGACAACACATTAAACGAACATGAAAAGAAGAAAAGAGGAGTAGTAGAAAAAAAGATTGCCCTCTATCTACCTATTGTTCATAGATTGAAATGAGATCCTTTGTCAATTAGCCAGCTACGTCCTTTAGGTTTATAAGGTAGAAGCCATGTCTCTCTAACTCTATCTAGGATTGAAACACCCTCTGTTCAAGACCATTCACTACCCAATATGTTCTATCTCATATTCTCTAGTCGAATACGAAGTCAGAGAGGAAGCCTTCCATGACAATATTGTGGACGACCGTCTAATAACCTAGACGAATGATCTCTGTCAATGACACTTCTACTTAAAAAAATGCAACAACAAAAAACAGAAAGAGAAATGACGTGAGCAGGTGCTGTGCTGAGACAGGAAACTGCTCGAGCCAGGAAAGTGTTTTCCCCGTGATCTCTGTGACCACAGGCCCTAATGCATTCTTGGATACTATGGGAATTCCAGCCGGCCATAGAACCAGCTTTTAGAAGAAATTTCTAAAGGTGCACTGCAGTTACACTCTCTGTGATGATATTGTGATGCGATTGTTGAAAGAAATGCATAGAGGCAAGAGCAAGCTTTACGTGTCCAGAAATGGGCGTAGATCTATAAATCCTCTTAAACGCGCTCTACAAGAAGGCGACATTGTTAATCGGGAGCAACGGAAATGTTCGTCTAAAAATCCGCGGCTTTAGCTGTCACTTTCATATTCCTTCGGTAAATCGATCTTTGTTTATGTTTCTTACCACACCCATATGTCTATATTCTGCCTCTATTTCTTATTTCTTCTGCTTTGAGATACATCATGCACCTGCTGAGTATTAACCCCAAGCCCCAGGCTATCCTTGGACACATGACCGAAGCAATCCTATACAGGTCTATTGGAACATATTTGTCTTTTAAAAGCTACTCAACCAAACAAACAAACAAACTACATTTCATACAATATGGGGATGGCAGCACGAAAAAACCTGCCACTGGGACTGGAATCTCTCCCGGTATAAGATCTCTTGATGATAGTGATCTTTTTCCAGTTGTGAAACATCTGGCTCCCCATAGAACCAACCAGCGACGGTCGGGTCGAAGCACTCGCACGCCGCACGGTTCTATTTACCGACGTGAGACCTGAAAATCAACATAAACGGCTCTCGACCAATCAAAACGCCGCATTTCGGGGTATGCTGACAGACAGTGGCGTCGTCCGCTGGTCTATTTCCCGCTTCTCTCTATTCCGTGGTCGCAAAGCGTTGGGTGAAGAAGAGTGTCAAACCTTGCTACGCCTCGTCTACCTGCTATACATTTCATACAATACTTTCTGAAATCCATTTAAGCCATCTGCCACTATGTATCTATGTATTACAAATTAGGATCGCAGTGCATAATTCTAATTAGACATTTCGACATATTGGATGTCGGATAATTTTAGATGTTTTCATATTCTTTGTCATATCTACAGTCCGCTCATTCAAATATTTTCCCTGGAATTATATCTTAACGTAATATAATTGAATTATACTATACAAAGTGGCTCGTGAAAGTTTAAGATACACATAATGGGGCTTGAGTATATAACCTTACAGATATCCTATAGCTTACATGAGAAAGTTATATTAATGAACAGCTTATATTGGTGGAATACTAAATACATGTATGTACTAGAATTTGTTATAGTTGTGTTACTTTAGAGTGGCAACGTCTTTGCAATCGCTGGGAAAACTTTAAATATGAGACAGATGTTCCATGTATTTTCCTGACACTTTTGTAATGTAAAGATCTGGGGCAGCAATCAATCCCTATTTTGCAATTGACTCAAAGCAGTTTGTGCCTATACTTGGCAAGCCTAATAGGCTATACTAGTACAGGTGACTATAAAAGCCTTTATGTGGCATTTCCACCTACCGATTATGACCACCGATTATGGCATTTAGCACCGCCGATCATGTCGAGCTTTTGTTGCGATAATCATCAGATGGAAGCATAAGGCCTGGCGTCCACCTACTACGATAGAAATTTAGACCTACCGATATGGCACCGATACAAAAAGCAAATATCGGAGACATATCGGGAAGGGGCAAAATCGTAGACATATGTCTAGACATGCCAATCCACCACGCATTGTATGGGGTTTTTATCGGTGTCTAATCGCAGAAAGGTGGTCAACTGCCCCGATAGTAGGTGACCTTCCGACGCGATTTTGATTTTTGTATCGGAAATGCATCGTAGACCATATCGGTGCCATATCGTAGTAGGTGGACGCCGGGCCTAAGGGGTCAACATTACAAAATCTAGCACCATCGCCTGACTTTGTGTACCCAATGATGAAATGTCTATCCATTAAATTCGTCGGTGGTGGAACGAACTTGAGTGTCAATAATCTTTCGGCCTACTTCAGTTTCCATCGGAAAAGAACATTCTTGTTGACTACCATCGATAATTTCTCAATTAAAATCAACGACCGACTTTTGTGCAGGTTGCATATATAATATAATCGGTGGCGTTTTCGTCGGTAGGTGGAAACGCCACACAAGACTCTCCCTTAGTCTTGACTCCCCAATGAGAGGTAGAATGTGCTGGTCGGTGGATCTAAATTTTTTCCGGGCTGGTTAGTAGGGAGGACAATTGTGCCTCCAGGTTCCAGCTGCGGTACGTGCTTCACACAAAGGGCGATAACAGGGGGTTTGTCCGCTCCCATCCCGGATCTATACCTCGGCCTTACTCTCCCCTCCAAGTACACTTAATCCTATTCTGGTAGCTGCACTTCCCCCCAAAAAACCACGTCAACGTTATGACGTTAACGGCGCTTTCTCCATTACTCTAGCGGGTCATTATCGGTGCTTTCTTCGTACAATTCCATCAAAATGTTGAGTTCTCGCGTGGTCTCGCGTGACGACTGGTCCTGTCCAAACAACCTTTTCTGCCTTGATCAGGTTTTCAGGAGATGTTGGACGCTGATTGTGGGCGTGCAGGGGGTCGGTATTGTGCGTGAAGCGGGCACGCTGCACTCTCCCAGCAGATCTTACGCGGCGCTAACGGTTACTAGTCTCTGTCCCGTAGTCCATTTACAGACCGCGGTACCTCAGGCTTACGGTCCTTAAAGCCCAATGCCCATCTACCGATTTCGGAATATTTATGTTCCTTTGTCGGCTTCTGAATAAAATTGCATTGTCGGCGACAAACGGGCAGTAATTTGTCTCAGTCAAGGCATCCTAGCGGAATCGGCCGTAGTCGGTAGATGTAGGACAGCTAGGCAAGGTTGAACCAACGATTAGTAGACTGATTTGCTTAGGAATAATATCCACCAGCCCCTCTCCTCGATGTCCGCCGGTCGAGCGAAGGGTGACGCAATTTGCCTGCGACAAGTTCACTGACTCCTAAACGATTTGCAAGCTAATCGTTCAACCCTTAATCGGTAGATGGGCATTGGGCTTAAGGGTCTAACAGAGCATGGCTCACATTGGCCAGTTCCCACTGCTTCATGGGAGGAAGGACTTTTCTGATTAGCTATGGTAATTTCAGCGCAAACCCAAGTCACTTGTTACTGGCAAATCACTCAGGTCAGCTAAATACCAGCGGAGGCAGGAATCTCTGCCTCAAAATGGCACCCAATAACAGTCTGAGTTTGAGCCTGTGCGCCCTGGCCCTGGCGGCAATAGACTGTACTAGAGTCTACTCTGTCCCGTCGAAAGGCTGGTTCCCTGGGTATCCACTAAAGACAGGGGAGACCAGCTAACATTTCAGATTCAAAACAACTGTCAAAAATTATATGTCAACCAACTTAGATATCAACCAACTTAGAAATATGGGTATTGTTAAGTGAGCTTTATAGACAACCAAGCTGTTCCTTTTTCAGATTTAAATCACTTTATAATCTGAATCCACAGTTGATCAAACTGCCCCTTTGAGTAAGCACATTTGTTATGTTGACAAACAATACCCTGCAGCATAAGGTGCTTCCCACTACAGAAAGTAATCCCTAATACTATATCTGATTTGACATAGCAAATAACAGAAATGAGTGTAAATCATTTACCATGTAATATGTGCATCTTTATATACATATAGAACACAAAATACTGCCTAAAGCGCAAACGAATTTCGGATATTTCAAAAGCTGGTGGATGGGACAGATTTTGTCCCAAACAGGCAGGTTGGTGCAGAGATACAAGCGGCCACATGAAGTAGAGCGCTGGATCTCTGCTAGGAGAGTGGGCATGCTAGTGGGTACCAGCGGGTGGAGTGACGGGCACGAGGCATCGGAGTCTCGGGCCAGGTCTGAGACAGATCCCACCGTCACGCAATTAGGCGTAGACGTGCCCATCTGCATGGAAACACCGTAAATACGTTACTTCTCGAGAATCTGAGCGAGAAGTCCCGCGACTGTTGTGTCGTGCTGAGCGATAATACAATTACAGCGGAGTGTCGCAAGCGTTGCCTCGTGGGGTACTCTGTGTTTGAAGACGAAGCCGTAGATGTGAGGCTTCTCATATTGGTTTGTGCTGATATTTCCTGAGGGCATCTATTAAGTATATGGAGATGTGTACAGCCTTCATCTAATCGCATATCTGTCTATTCCTAAGCCGCTTTAGCATATTCTGATGCAAGACTTAGTACTGCAATTGTTATATAGGAATATCAAACTGATGAGAAATTTCCTTTTGATGAGCATGCGTATGAATGTATTAAAATGCAATAACAAACTATATGTGTTTCGGAAAAGAAGCAATCTTATGAACGAACAAAGATTGTTAAAACCTGTACTTTACCTATATCAGACCATTGTTCGATTTCAACAGAAAGTTTTTTATATTTTTTAAAATATTTCATCTCTTTCGCCTACATGGCGTTTTTCAAAGTAATAGTCGTGCGACTATAGTACAGTTGTAAAGATACATACAGGGAGGATGCAGTCTCCTTTATGTCAGAGACTATATTGGTTTTATCCTACCCTGTCTCCTCGATTTTGGAATATTTAGTTATAAAAATTCCTATATACCTATGAGCGAACAACCTATAATTGTCTAACGCTGCTGGGGGTGGAATAACTTTTGTTTACTGCCCAGGTTGAAGTTACTGCCCAGGTTGACGTTTACTGCCCAGGTTGACGTTTACTGCCAAGGTTGACGTTCAGAGACATTCGGTTTTTATCGATATTAGCCGACAATTGAAGGTATATAGGAATAGGGAAACCACGTACCATTGGAAATAAGTCAAAGTTACTCGGTAAGGCTTGGAAAAATTACTGCCCGCGGCTACGCCTTGGGCAGTAATTTTTCCTAGCCTTACCTCGTAACTTTGACTTATTCCCACCGGAACATAGTTTCCCTCTATTCTGTATGCCACTAGTGGTATATAAAACTCCGTGTGCCAGTCAGCGTGGCATACATAAACTCAATGTTAAGCCTATGGGCTTTTATATTAGGGGTAGGATGAAATATATAACTTTACAGTTATATTTCCTTACCAAAGATTAGCTTGTTATCAGCGGTGAGTTCCAGATATCCATAATAATCTTCACAAATGGTTCTAATATTTCCATCATTTAGTTCTATACCATCTCCCCAAATCATCTACAATATATATATCTTTAGATTTATCATATCTAATTCAAACTAATAATGGTAATTTTGGTCTCTCGACCAGCAACGAAAAGACTTCTGAATGAAATTGCATTAAGGTAAATAAAATATTATACCAAGCAATGAGATCTTTAGGGAGGATATTTAATGACAACAATACCACTAGGATCATTAGCAATGCCAAACTACTGAAACAACTGAATATCCACCATGTAGATGCTTCTTATGGGTATCCTCCTAAGCCTTACATACTACCCAAGCACCGAGTCCCAAAGAAAGAAGAAAACACAAAAAAACGTCGTACACGTTCATCCGTAAATCAGAAGATCGCCTACATACCGTGCAATAACATTCCGGAACGACCTAGAGATTGAAACTAAACAAATTAATTTCAAACACATTTTAGAAACCAATATAAAAATAAAACTATGCGACTTGTAGTGATAGTTGTAAAACGACAGCTATTTCTATACAATGACCCAAAGACCAACTTTATCACTTTACTGCTACTATCATTGTTGTTTAACCATTATACATACAACTATGTAATCTTACATGTTGTAAGAAGTAATATTATGTAGATATGTTTCGAAAACGTTATCGACATTTGTTGGAAGACCAATATAATAACGTTGATATAAATATAGATCTATAAACAAATCATAACTTTTCTATACACTGTGTGTTTTCGATTAGTCAGCAAAAATGTACTACAACTGCAGATAACTTGTTGTAATGCTCAGATATTACGGCGCATACACTTTTTGTTGTTGAAAAAGGTTTATTGTAGACGAATAACAGTTCACAGAGAAACAACAGTGATCTTCCACCGATTCCGTCTATAAATACAAGCTTATATGACAAAAGACAATTACAAACACAGTATTATTATATACCTATGGCCATATGACCCACACATACTGCCCGCTGCTACCCATGTCATATTTATATCCGTACGACACCTAGGTGACGTACGGGGTATGTATGTGGCGTACGGGGCATGTACGGCGGCAAAATCCAAAAACTCCCCCAGAAGCAAGGTTAAAAATTGGATATTTTAAGGTATATAATAATAGAGAAACAGGCTTACTGTTTCCGTACGGATAAAATACTTGGTAAAATCGGCGATTAGATGAACCTCTGCCTCCGGCATCGGTTCATATGATCGCCGATTTTACCGCGTATTTTATCCGTACGGAGACAGTAAGCCTGTTTCTCTATAATACAGACTGAGGACAAAAATAACAAGCTCATAACTGGGATTCATTGTCATAAGTTAATTTTCTACAAGCACAGGGATGACACCGCATATCACCACCAAATCACGGGTCATAATTTATTCCTTTCTGGTCGTTTGAGGATAGCACTCCGAGTATATCAGGTGAGAGTGGTAATCGGCCTGTCTCACACCCTTTTAGGATGAGATAAAATACAATGTAAAAAGTATTACACAACAAACAAAATACATAGAAAAGATACATGAAAAAAATACAAATAAAAAAAAATACATAATACGTGGGGTGGTAGACTTAGTGGTAGGGATGGGCGGTGTACACACTCAATTTAAAAAAAAATACACTGTATTCGTTGACTGCCCTTTTCGGCCTTTGATTTAGAAATGTCCATGTGTTCATAACACGTCATACACCTTCCCTGCAAAACTTTGTCGTCCTTTCTCTGAAGGAGTTGCTTAAGCTACGGCCAGAGAGATCCAACAAATATTCCTGAAGCTGTACAAGATAATAACAAAGGTGACATCTGAAATGTATCTTCACGTCGGCTATGGATATGAATATGAATGACACCTTTAGACTACTCCGTTTACGACAGCAGGTTGCAATAGACCTAGATAAATTTTCATTCGACATATCAATGGAAAACAGAGAAGCCAATTGACGTCATACTTGGCAGGCAATTTCCATTTCTATTGCAAGAATATACACTATCTCAATAACAAGCAAAACGATACAGAGATGAATACATATATACATATAATGTCTCAACAGCCGCAAATACATTGTAGTTTTTGTAGGTGTTTGTCTTTATCTTTTTTGTCTATCGGCCTACAGGCAGGCATGTAACCAACAATCTATTATACAGTTTGTATAATTATATCCTCTGGTATAAGTTTAGCGAGAGGAATAACATTAAAAGAATATACCCAACGATCAACCACATAAAGTGCCATTATCACGCCATGGTTGTGGCGGAGTGATTGGAGATGGCGTCATAAGAAACTGGCCAATCAACGGCCAGGGTTTCTAATGGTAGGCGAGATGTCAACATGGAAATCTGAACTGGATTTGCTTAAAGAATGCGAATTATTCTGATATTGTGATGCTCTTCGGTGTCATTGAAAGGGGTGAGATAAATACACAACCACACTAGAATCGTAAAATAAACAACACTTCACTCATTTGAATGGGCTGTCATCGTCACTCGGTGGCGATAAAAGCGCATCCAAACCTGTGGAGTATTGTTTATTTGTACGATACTCGATCTAGTTCTATATAAGTACTTTATAATCACAACCACGCCGTATTCTATCTCCTTACAATAACTGCTTATTTGCACTGACTCCCAATTAAGAAATGCTCTGAGTAACCCCTTCTCCAAACTTTCCTGGGGAGAGATACACCTATTCGTTTATTACTAAAGAAAAATAGTGAGCAGTTCTGGACTATAGAAGAAATGAATATCAGGTAGCTTTCAAACGAGTTGGAGAACAACGAATTTGACCAGAACTAGCTGCTTTCTGTATTTATCGCACCCCTCTACACACTAAATGAATGACTGTTGCACATGATATAGACCATGGAGAACGGACTGCAACACTCGTAGGGGCATGGAGAACGAGTTCCCAATGTTAGGCCTATGGGACAAAAATACGAGGGGTGAGATAAAGCAAAACTCTTCACTAGTACCTATGTACTCCATCTAGAACGATTTTATGATCCATTCACCCTCTCTCAGTCTCATGAAAATATTCCTCGGATATGAGAAATCTGTTAACGACACAAATCCTCGATTCCTGCCTCTGGCCATTCCTTCTTCAATTAGAGTGGAATTCCATTTACACTAATTCAGCGACGAAAATCCCGCGAATGCTGTAAGAAAAGGTGATCGTGTCCGTGTCACACTTTTAGTCGTGCAAGTGGAATGGCAGTAGAACGATTATACATGCATCGGGGAGGTGCAGCCACGAACTAGAGAAGAGCAGGAGAGAAATGTGGGATGAATTTACCACGAAAATGATCGCCACTAAATGGTATAAATGGAATTCCACCTTTATTCGGACCCAGTCCAATATGGTCATATCTTGGCGACTGCCACACTTGGGACTGTTTTTATTTCATGTGAAGGTCCGACGTATGATGAAGGTATTTTGGTGGATGGTATGCTATTTGGATCCTTCCAAAAACGTCCTTTAGCTCAATAAGCCTCCGGTAAGTGTTTCTATCTATAGGACTTCTCTCACAGTTTGACGTCCCTTGCCCTCCTCTTCCCAGCTCCCGCCCCGTCTCCTGGCCAACCGTGGTCGCCGGTCCAAGTGTTGGTCGAGCCAAGTGGCGCCCGCACCAATATTTGTGGACCAGGCGAGCCGAACAACGAGGTGTCACGTGCCTACCATCTCGCCTTACCCCGCGAGGACCGGCGAGAATCAATCAGGCAAAATGGACACTTATTGATCCTCAATACAGACCGAGACACGGTCTGTCATTGGCTGGCACGCCGTGGGCGTTTTGTAACCACCCTTGTGATTGGCCGGTAGTGTGACTGGGGGGAGTGTGGACGGATGAGACTCCGTGTGCCCCCCCCCCCACACACACTCCAAATACCCCGCACCCCTGCCGATAGGTGTCGCCACGAGGTGTGAGGGCAGGGCCATGGCTGGTGGGATCTACTTGTACCTAGACCTTCCTTTAACACGTAGCAGCGCGCATAGGGCCAACACACTGAGCCGCTCTGAGCTGCTCTGTGCAGTCAGCACTGCCGCTGCCCGCTGAGTAACGTCTGGAGCGGGGCTGAGCGGACCACTCGCCGGACTTGGGCCAGACACGGGCCGGCCACTGGAGAGACCCGACCCCGCCTCTCCGGCTCCTCCGTCTCCACCAAGAAACAATAGAGTAATTAGCGCCAAGCAGAGTATCGATCGGGCGGCGGTCGGGGGAGGGGTGTGGCCAGCGGGGGGGACCTCCCACCAACGTCCCCATGGAGGCCAAAGTCAGCAGTCTGGATGTATACAAGAGTAGCTCAAAGTACTGGAGTCAGGACAGGACATGCACTGGAGGAACAGCTAACGACTCAGTATGAGCTCAACATCTGAGCTGCTCATAGTGCAAAATATACTCAAAGTAGAAGCGAATGAAGCCCAGATCGTGGCAAGTGAACCCTGGATCGACCCTGTGAGCAGTGGAACCGATTAGTGATCCATGACCGGGGTTTGTGGAACGTGAATCGTGGCAGGTGAAGCGTGACTGGTCCCCATGAGCTATGGACGGTAGGCTGTGATCATTGAACTGTGACATTTGGATGGTGAAAGCTGGGTTCTATGTGCAGGACTGGTGATCACTGCCTACGGTCAGGGAACTGTGGCAACAGCCTCAAAGTGAAAGGTGATCAACAATACATAAGCTGAGAACGTTGGCGTGTCGGCAGCAGCTGAACCAGTTATTTGCCACTGTCACTCGGTCAGTAGGATTTATCGCTCTTTTGTGAACAGTGAACGATGAGGACTCAACGAGCAAATCGTATTTAACGATGCTCTGAGTGATCAGTGAATTTTGAACAAGTGGGCAGTAAACAGTGTTGAGTGCCATCTGGATCAATTGTGCATGTTGAGAGTACTGTAGCAGTCAAAGATCAACCCACAATACCCAACGCTTAACACTAGAGCCTGGTTCAGCAACTACGGGTGGTACTAAACACAGGACAACAGCTCCGAGAGGCACGGTGCCTGATTGAATCCTGCAGGGCTTCTTTTATTAAGACCCTCTGGCACAGACAGCTGTGAACAAACACGGATCACGTATCACCTGAACTGCGCGCTCGTCGCCTCTCCCAATAAAACCTGCAGATCTCGAAAATAAGAGCAGACCTTGAAGGTAGGTACGTTAATCCTCTATAAGCCTGTTTCCATTGGCCGACGAACGCGGTGAAGATTTCGTGAGTTGCCTTTATAGCCTATTTACATTGTGCCTCAGCAGTGTTAATGGTCCGTTAAAGATTCCTGACTGTAGATCGGTAACGGCCAATGAAAATGGGCTTTTCGGAGAATTAAAGGTATCTACACTGTTTTCGTCGGCCAATGGAAACGTGCCTTATAAGTATAATTTAGCCGCGCTGGAAAAAACCCCAACGAAACCCAGCTCAACTTCTCTGCTGTAGATGTATGTATAATGCAGGGATCTACTGAGAACTTCATTTTCCGAGTGAGGAGATCTGCCCCCGAGCTGCTCCCACAGACCAGGTGAGCTGCTCGCCACCAGGGGGCGGGCGGCAGCGGCTCAGGTGAATAGCTCACGGCGGGAACACGGGGAGGAGATACGGCCTGGAATAGGGTTACATACCCCGTCTTGCCGCAAGGTCTCGGGTGGAGAGTGATGTACCAGAGCAGGGGGCTGGCAGAGACAAGGGCAATGAAATGAAGGCATGTAAGTAGGGAGGTAGGGAAGGACATGGGTTATAGAGGAGATAACTTGGAGAAGGAAGAGAGGGCGATAATGCAAACAAAACCGATAATGTTGAGATTAATGTAGAGAGAATTATCGCAAATACAAGGACGATGAAATAAGGACAGAGTCTGTAGGGAAGCGCTATGTCTAAAAACACAAACTAGAACTAAGGCAAACAAATAAGCAAGTAACATGAAAGGAAGGAAGTATGCCTGCTCAATTTAGCATGCAAACGAAGCAAGGAGGTAAGATATATTACTGAGATAACTGAACTAACTAAAAACTGAAAAGGTCACGGTACAGAGCTATCAGAGTGGAATGAAACGGGAATTGCTGTGGGCAATAATACAAACAAGGCAGAAGGACTACAGTAGAGTTTGGATCATAAAATGAGGGAAGAGCATCAGTTTGCGGCAACGGCAATTTTTTTTCAAATGAACGAAGCTATTTTATTTCCATTTAGAATCCGTGAGAATGATCAAATTACATGCGACTGTCCCGCGTTGTAACATGTGTTTATCCAGCGTTGTCGATGGACTTGTGCTGTTGCAATCTATTGTCTTTCTATTTCCTTAGACTATGTACCAGTATACATATCATTAGAAATTGCTTCTAATACACGTTGCTTTTTAAAACAGAGCCGTCTAAGGTAACTGTAGATATAGGTTGTTAACTAAAATAAGCAGACGAAGATATTTGTTGATTATACAGAGCAGTCTAGGTTTTATTCTTTGTAGACTCAAATCCAAACCATCTTATACGGGTGGTTTTTTTTGTGTGTTTTTGGGACAAAGGTTCGGCCACCTTAATAAAGAAATAGCTGGGAGGATAGGCAGAATCTATACTGGACAGTAGTACGGACAAGGTCGGCAAAGGGTGGTCACCACTTGAACATCATGGGGTAAGTGTACGGATATGGGCATATTAGGTAAAGGTAGGGACCATAGGGTGTCATAACAACAAGGCAAGGACACAAGCACACGGTCACCAATGGTGTGTAGGACCTAAGGAGTCATTTTAAGTACAATGATATGCATTTTAAGGACTTACAGGGTTCAAAATCTTATTAGATTCTGTTCATTTTGATGGGTAAATGTCGTCAACAATGGCAGGAGAAAAAACATGTCTCAGGAAAATAGAACCCTACGATTTAGACGACGATATTGTGATCGAGTACATAATCTTAGTAGGATTTGTTTTAAATACACACCCGGTAAGGTATATGAATCCCTTCGTGTGAATCCAACTTTACCGATGTGAAACTGAAACCCATCACGCCAGTATGGAGAGAAGTACACTGAGCTCAGTAGCAGTACATGCGACCCCGACGCAGGGAGTAGAATCTCAAGTGCGCAATCCAGGTGCTGAGTAAAAAGTAACCCTCTCGATTTCTTACTCTGCATCTTCGTAAAAAGATGCCTGTACAAACATCAGATAACATATGAGAGATGTTAACAAGCTGGGAATGTCTTGGCTTAGATACCAATAAACGTTATGCAGATCCCTCTATGTTATTGCATTACCGTCATGGCAAATTTGAATTATCAGTCAATCAAAATATGATAAGAATATTTTTCTTTGTAGCAAAATAAATATCAACAACTAAAAGGAAAAATCCCCTTTTAGTTTGAAGCAGATCCAGACATGGAATATCGAAATTCTTTTCATGTTTATCATCAAAGGATACTATAACCCGTTAGATTAAAATATATTTTTACTTCAATTAGAAGATTGTTCTTTAAGGAAGGGCACAATCCGAATTCCCACTATCTACAAAATAGGATCGGGTTTACGGAACTAATCATGGTTGTTAAAACACTAACTGACTCTCTGCAGCTGTGTGAAAGATGGGGAACAGAGCTAGGCTAGCAACCAGCGTTTTAAGGAGGTGGGAGGGTGGGTGAATATAATCTTAGCAGGATGGAGTCAGTTGATGAGCGACGAGGATTGAATACACAATTTCCCGAGGTTGGAAGTCATTGCCGGCCGGGAGGGGGAGCTGTTATCAGGTAGCGGCGCAGCGCCACCTGTTTTCGAGCTGTCAGACTAGCCCAGGTGTAGAAGTGGCAGCAACAAAAACTGACGTCTGCTTACGTTCGCCATCTGCCGGCTGGCTGAGTTCCGCTGACTTGTGCAGGCGCAAGGGTGGATATGCAGGAGACTCTCTGTACCTACATGGCATTTAAGGCATTCAACTTGAGCTGTCCTCATTTTCTCCATTTTTATCTTAGCACATGGGAATGTAGTACGTGCCGAATCAACGTACACTTTCTGAATACTATCAAGGAATGGCATTTAGGTAACTTATTAGTGTACCGTGTATGAGTGTGTAGTGCTTGACTAGACGGAAATCTTGCCTGGGATTCTTGGTTGAATGGAGTTGATAATTATACATTTAGATATTTGCTAGCGGTCATTAATGATGTCATATTCAGACAATCCATATTTTACCATATTGTGAAATAGGTTATAATTAATTATGTAGAATGAAAACACCTGCAATCTAGAGATCTGGTTCATACCAGAATGGTCACATTTCCTGAAATATCACGCATACTAACTATAACATATTTTATTCCACACGGTGAAGAGATTCCCTCCCCTTCTCAAATAAACTTTTTCATTATAGTTTCTAATCATAGGAAATAATTCACACTATTCCATAAAGGTGGCATACTGTGTGTGAGTACAGTAGAACCCCGCGTAAGCGGACACCCTTCGCTCCGGGCCAAAGTGTCCGCTGACATGGGGTGACCGCTAACGCGAGGTTAAAATAAACCTCTAATAGAGGGAACCGTTCCGAGCAAAGGTGTCCGTTAACGCGGGGTATCCGCTTACGCGGGGTGACCGTTAGGCGGGGTTCTACTGTATATACATGTATGTCCTGAATAGATCCTCACTCTTCTCCTACCTGCTTTTTAACTCTCTCTTTTTTGAACAAACGACATGAGTTAAACTAGATGAAGTGCAACCTGTCCTAAAAATCAGTCGAGGTCTTCTGCCCAAGTGGGGGAGTCTTGAACCAGTTCTTATATTCCGCTATCATGAAATATATTTGCAATTCCAATTAATGTAGTTATTGTAAAGCCCATTAGTGTAGATGAAACACATTTCGTATTCATTACATTACAGATAAAAAGCTGGCCCTTGATGCACTATGACCACCGGTTATGGCATTTCGCACCGCCAACTGATTATGCGACAAATTTCACAAGGAGAACCACCGACTGACTTTGGTACAACGTGAAAATTATCGGAGGGTTTTGAGTCGGCAGGTGGAAACACTGCATTAATGGTTTGAGGAAGAAATCCCTTGTCTTAGATGAACAATATTTTAGTTTCCCCAGTTAGTTGTGACTGTTTCATTGAGTCACTCTCATAGTACGTACGGCAACAGTTAATCTCACTGGGATTCCTTCTCCATCCCCGGAGACAAATTCGTGCATAAATCCCGCAGGAATACAGCTCCCAATTCCACCATGCTTACCCAAATTACGCCATTTTATTAGTCGGCAATGAATTCGGTGTAGTTACCAGAGGGGCAACGCAAATCGGGATACATTATGATCTGGTGGTCATTAAATTGTAAAAAGAGAAATGCAAATGGATGCAAATATCATGGAGATGAATTCGTGGTCACGCGTCACCAAAGTGCTTCATATAAGTGGTGGAAGTTGCATGCATATGAATGTTTATCTTTTCACTTCTATAAGAGTCGGTGTCATACAAATAACCAAGCACCAGCTAGGGTCCTCACACGGGGAAAGAGAACTTATTCAATCTTTGATGTATTTTGTTACATTCAGATTGGAAAGTGAATGTAAACACTTCAGGAAGAAACATGTCTATATCTAGGCATATAATTCATGTCAGTGACTGACTATTCATACATAAATATGCTTATCACGAAAGCTTAGCATATTCTGCTGTACTCCTCAAATATGTAAAGTTATTCATAGAAGCATAATACGATACTACACCCAAGAGTAATGATGATTGACACTCTTTGTGTTAGTGGAATTGTTATTTGGCTTTTTTTTCATGTTGGTTGCTTTGCCATCATAATGGAACTACATTCTCTCTGCCCACTAGAGCCACGTTAAATGAAATGTCTAACTGACGCACATCATATATCCCCTCAACCAACCGAAGATCCAGGCAAACTTTCAGTCCCTCTTTCCTCCAACGGACTAGTGCCTTAAGATCTGATCAATAACATTAACAAAGTCCTCTGGAGACCCTCTCCGTGGATTGCTCCACGCAATTGCCCGGAAACGTAGCTATTAATGCGAGCCCGCTAGGCGGCGCCACGGGCCTGCAGCGCGCATGCGCGACGGCCCGCCGGAGTCATGTGACGGGAAATTAGACAAAAACGACCGCCGGGGGGCGCGGTGTGAAGAAGGGGCGGTGGATCTGGACTGGGCGGTTTGTCTGATTCATTGACTCCTTCGTGGTGTGAGTGCAAACAGGCATGAGCATGGCGTGTTCCCTGTGGATGCCGACGAAAGGGCCATCCACCAAATGATCCCGAATACCCTGACTTAACCAAGAACCCCGAAATGCACTTTGCGTATCTGACACGGGTCATTGGCGCTGGAAAGAATAAAAGAAGACTTTCATATTTTATCTGAGTTTTTCTTTTCTATGGCTTTGGCGTAGCTGTATCCCTCAACAGGCCATTTTGCACATATGCATGGCAAAACTGATTTCGGTAAAGCTTGTCATGGTTCTGGTAACGTATTTTCTCAAATTGTATGATGTACTAGGAAATTTCATTGAATACTGTATGATATAGACATAGCAAAAGAATAATGAAATTACGAATTGGCACTCACTCAAAATAAGTTATGACCCGTCGTTTCGATGGACAATGGTCCAGATGTAGAGTCAGGCGAGTAAAATCCATATGTATCTCGTGTGTTTACGTGATTCTAGCTCCCAATACGCATTGTGTTGCATTACTATACACCTGTTCCCAGACAGTGTAGAGACAGCTTGGTGCTTTCAGATTAGCCATTGTACCGTGAGAGAACTAAGAAGTGTGTGTATTAGCAAGCTCAGTGCTTCTCATCCCGCTCCAGCCTCAGTTAATCTTTATAGAACTATCATAAAAACATGTGCATTACAGTGTAAATACTCGTCCCTTCCCATCTATCCCTTCACCTCCTCTTGCCACACCTCTTTGTCTCAGAGTAGCATAAAAGTTGAGCGATTTATGTCGCATAGAACTCCCAGAATGCTTTAGGGACGACAGCTGTGTTTAGGATGACATTGTTAGAGTTTTGTATTGAACAGAAAGAGTACTGATTATAGTGTCATGTAAGCTGGACAGGAGAAAACTTCTTCCATTTCTTTTAGGCCCGGTGCCCACCAACATACACCCCGATTCAAAATGACCAAATCAAAGCCTATCGGGAGTTCTATATCGTAGCGTACAGGTCTATATCGGTGTGTAACGGTGTGTGTCGTAACGTGTTAGGAGGGTGCAAAAATGGTGATGTGCCTCACAATGCAGACAGTGCATTAACATCGGGCTTGATGCAGGAAGTTTCCAATCTTTTACAATTCCGGATATAATACATCATCATAACGTCAGCCTTTGGCAGTAAACGTCAACATTGGGTAGTAAACGTCAGCATTGGGTAGTAAACGTAAGTTACTCCACCCCCGTAGCGTGTGTAACCATAGAGTGTTCGGCCATAGGTATATAGGAATACATCCTCATATCGGATACTTTACCAGTAGATCCAAAACAATATCCTATGATATTTCAGACATTAGAAACTCAGTTCCAAGATAAAGTATAAAATGATCGATTTGAGACATTTATCTATAATCGAATTTTCCCTTATATTTACAGGGCAGAACCATCCTTATGTTTCCAAGATACTTCGAAAATTTCATAATTTTCTTTTGAATATTTCACATATTATCCCATTCAGATGCGTTGCCGATACACAATGATAAGCACCGATCGGCTACGACAATCGTCACATGTAGTGAATTACTCTGCAGTCAAACTCGGTGGAGTACGGACCAAACTATTTTCATCTCGTGGGTTTCCTTCTAAGTAGCTGTAGCGTCTTATTGTAGAAACCTAACTATCTGCCCCGATATGAGCTACGATTCCGCTACGATTTTTATTTGTATCGGGAAGTAAAAATCGCAGTGTATCTGTGTGTATCAGGAGCCCAGTAGGACACTCCCCTTACACACACACACACACACACCTACACACACACACACACACACACACACACACACACACACCTACACACACACACACCTACACACACACACACACACACACACACACACACACACACACACACACACACACGGACATAGACGCCATCACACACCTGTGATGGTTTATAAGAAACAACTATTAATTAGATTCTTTATGCTCCAAAGGAGATATCTTATAATACTCACACCAGCAAAAGAGCTCACCAGATTTCTTGAAAGGAAAAAACATGGCAGCGTTAATTAAACTGATCTTCCTTGGAGACAGATAAGCGGGCCTCCGGGGGTTGGCGTGCAGTGAAGTGAGGTTATATGCCACAGGAGCTGTCTGAAGGTTGACATAGGGTAGGTGGGGGTGGGCAACGGACGGAAGGTAAAAAAACGAAGACTTTGGTTTTACCGCATGGAGCACAGCTCCTAAATTCATCCTGTGTTACGAGGTGCTAGGCTGTTTACAGATTCAGGTAGCAGACTTACAGGTCGTTGGTCGCCGTGCAACGGGCAGCCCTGTTTGCTGGTTCCCAGAGGAGTTTATCGATTTCGATCCCCTAGTACCACCACGATTCTCGTCGCCTTGGTTACTGGACGTGTTATTACTTACAACATCCAGTGTTATATGTATTCCTTGATGTTTTACTTCTCTTACAGAACTCAAGGTTCTATGTACAATTATTATCTTTATGTTCGCACCAATAAACCCGGAGCAGACTATGAACCAGTGTCTTATAATATCAGTAATACTTCATCATTCTATGGTTAGATGTTTCGCTAAAGTTACACACATTTTGCTTGTATACTGTCAACCGGACGTATTACATGGAAAATAATCGAAGATTTCTTAGACGGGCGGCCGCAAACCATTAAAGGTTCAGCGTAGTAATACACGAGCGGTAGCTAGTGTATCACCTCTTCAACCTAGAGTGGTTTCAGAGCCGACCGTCCCAAAACAATTGATTGCTGTATTTCTTACCCATGGTTAGTGACAACAATTTCTATTCCTAGAATTTCGATTATTGGTTTGGCAAGGCTGTAAACCATGGGTGTGGTTTACGGACACTAATAAACATTGGGTGTGGTTGAATGTGTTTTCATGGGTAAGAACGTTTAAGATCCTCCATGGACAGTGAGGCTGGAGGTCCCTGGGCACCCAACGCTCTGTGTAAGTCCTCAACGTAACCCTGCTCCTCCCCTGGTCAAATCTCCATCTAGTCTCTGGTTCCGCTCCCTGCCAGTGTAACCCTATGTCTTGCCCCTAAGCCGCCTCCGAACGTTTCACTAATCCCTCCCCTATACAAACCACGAATGCCCTCTACTCTCGTTTACCAACTCACATGTAGTAACCATTTGCGCCATTCTCGGATTACCACATGTTATTTTTCTTATTGTATCTTTGCCATCTTTTTCATAGTAGATGACACCTTTCATGATGTTCAAAATGCCGCCATATAGGTATATTGGACAGGATCATACCTTCATCAATATCTGTTCTGCTATTTGCAAATAAAACATAATTATACAATCCATATTTGAACAAACGTCCATTCAAGATAGACATAATTCTTTTTCCTTTCGCCGCTCTTACCACCAATGTTATAATTCTTTTACGATCCTACTGATATAGGTCTTTCTACTGTTGGAAGAGGACGGTGTATTCACCAACGTGTTATCAACCTTGCTATTCCCATGCCATTTATCTAAGATTGAAATCGATCTGTATATACGTTGTCATACCAGTTATAATGCTGTATGTAAACCAATGGAATTATTGTAATGATGGGACTGGGCGCACATGGAAACCAGCTCTTGAGTTAAGTACATTTTCCCAGTATAAATATTAAAAAAATCCGAGGATGCAGTCTATATCAGCATTAACAGACCCTTACTGTAAGTCCTGAATGGAACCTCTTATATCTGGCAGAAACCCCTTTTTACTCCAAGATTAGGGAACACCATATATCAGTGTGGTGAATGGACAACATTAAGAAGTCATTTAAGGCCAGGTCCAACCTCCTGTCCCTCCTGGGGACCCTTCCCTTCACAATGACACATCAACACTGGGGGATGTTTCATTAAGGCTACCATAAAGCGTGCGACCTGAGTGCGCCCCCTAAAGCCCACAACAATCAGACCAACAACGAAATCCTCCCAGCAGAATTTGTATGCGTCAATCAGGAGAGCCGCTCCTTCAGGTCAAAGCCCCGCTGTCTGAGCCCCGTGAGCTGCTCTATGCATGGCCTTTCTGAATCTGCCTCCGCCTCCCGGGATGGACACAAATGAATATGGAGAGCGACGGGTCTGTCTGCGGCTCCAGATAGCGCTCCACTCTCCATACAGATTCTCCCTTATCGGAAACTACAGACCAAGTCTAAACCTCTGCTGGGAGAGTGATGGGATATAGCTCTCCATATGTGTTCTCTTTTAAAGGAATGTGCACGCCCAAACCGAAACTTCTGCGGGGAGAGTGATAGTTTGCCTGACTCACTGCGTGTCATACAACAGGCCAGATTAGGAGGAAGCGACCAGATTAAAAGCAACCAATCAGGTCAAGACTCTTCTCTTGCCAATAAGCGTTCTTGTTGCTTGGCTGACACGTCACATGACCCCCAGCACTGAGTGCAGGGAGTGACTGGAGGCTAGCGGTCGGAGTGGGTGAAGGGGGACAAGGAGGAGGTGATTGGGTGCACATCAGGTATAGATGTGGTGTGACCTTCATGAGACCAGTCATAAGCCCCTTCAGATGGCATCGTCTCGTAAAAAGAGGTGGAATTTTAGTGAGACAGAAACTTAAATCTGATACTGCAGGCTATCTCAGTAGGATTGTTTCTTATCTCGTCACAGTATCTTTTTGCGTAACGTTAGAAAATACTCCACGACCATGAAAGTAGTGTATCCAATACTCAATGGCTAATTGGGTAAGTTTAATGATGGTCCTGTTTATGTATATGGGCAGAGATAGAATCAGAAATCCACTTGATAGAAATAACTTGGTCCACACTCAACCTTGTTTGACTGCTACATAGTTCACTCAGCTTCACTTCGTGAATTACTCCACGGTCAAGGTCGGTGGAGTGTGGAGCAAGTTATTTTCCTTCTAATCATGTAACACATCCAATTAGCACATGTATATCAATTCCGACCGAAAATGAAATAGAATGGCAAGATCAATGTTTAATCAAACTTCTTAGTGTCTCTTTCTTAATGATACTAGAGATTTGGTACAGTTACAGAAAATATGTTTAATATAGTTGATCAATCAGAAACGAATCAATTTTCAGCCCAGTACAGAACATTCACCGTGATATAACCATGACAGCAACTAAGGTGTAAAACCTCCGTCATGCTAAATAATCATGGTAAAGAGGATGTCTTTGGACATGAGTAAGGGACATGGATTTATCTCACCCAGGTACAAGTTTAGCTAAAGGAATAACATTAAATAGATTTATACAACAATTTTAAAAACACGTAAAGTGACAAAACTATGCAAAGGTCATGGCATAGGGATGCAAGATGACATCATAAACGACTGGCCAACTAGCAGCTAGGATTTCTGAGAGTAGACAAGACATCAACATGGAGATTTAAACATTGCTAACTGGATTTGTAGTTATTCTGATATTGTGGTGCTACTCTAATGTCCAAGAAAGCGGTGAGATAAATCCAGAACTGCACTCGGGTTGTGAATTAAACAGTATTCCACCCATTTGGATGTGCCATAACCGTCATTCGGCTTCGCCTAGATGATCATTGCGACGCATATATATAAACTTGTGAAGTGTTGTTTGTTTATAAAATTTTCGATTCACTTCCATACATATATGCAACGTTGATAAACCACTTTATAGATTTGTCACCCAAATTTCATATCGTGGTATGTGACTGGTTCTGATAGGACACATCACAGGCGGTCCTTAGCTAACTTCTTGTAAGGTGTGTTGCTCAGCACGTACACCTACACACACGGTATGTGACACGATGAGAATGTGTCCATATTTTCATGCCAACACATCTTCTAGGAGAACCTTTCCACAACATACCCTCCTCACTCCTCCGGACCTCCTTAAACATCCTCTCCCTTCCCTGATTAATGGAAAGCATTTATAGGAGAAATCTCAATTCTGATTTTGAAATTTTCAATATATCACTGCACTAAACATTACTTACCTTAAATACGCATTATACACATTGAATCTACATAGAAATATTTTGAACTCTTATCATTCCTTTAGGGAAAGCAGGTAAAAAAGTTATCTGTGTATAATGGGTGAATTTATAAGCTGAAGGCATATGGTTACATCAAACTAAGATCGAAAATGATTTTTTGTAATATATAATGATTGAACATGACCTGAGTATTTGTCTCATTCTATATTACAAACATTTTGGGGCCATCCATAAAGTACGTACGCACCGAGGGGGGGTGGGGGGGGGGGGGGGTCAGAAATTTTGGCAAATCTGCGTATGCTCCCTCTTTGTTCTATTGCGTACAAGATTGGGAGAGGGGGGGGGGGTCCAAAATTTCAGAAATTATGCGTACGTACTTTATGGATGGCCCCTTTCAATTATTTTTACACTTGTTATATGATTTTACATTCTTTAATCAGGAGGCAGAGGACATATTGAGGATGCAGACTAATTACTTGTAGTGTAATTGATATATCTCTGCTATCCCTTAGTGGCAATGTTTGAGATACAAACTCGCTTCATATATATATATATAGGCCATCTAATTCAATTGCAATAGAATTGGAACTAAAAGACCAGAATCCTCGTTTTTAATTATAGACTATCTGTTGGTGTTTTTGCACTTTAGTCTCCTCATAAGGGGCCGCCCACTCACAAAGAAACCTTTTCAAGGCTTCACAGAGTCTGAACTCACATTATCAGACTCGTTCCTTCTTATGACTCTGTCTTTGAGGACTAACCCATTACCTTAAGTGTTTCTTTCCTGTTGTTCTTTTTAAAGTGAAGGAAATCGTGGGTTAACTTTAAGATAACGCCATGCTGTGGGTTCCTCCAGGCTATTGATTGCTGTGGGTTAGTTCCGGGATGTGGTGATCAGTTGTAATCGGATGAACCAATCTATCGTTCTCGGTAAAAAGAAATTGAGTGATACATCAGGTAATTTATAGGAATGATAAAGCACTTACAAATCCTACAATTAAAGAATAACACGATTCTAACATTCTAGTTGAATAAGTATCATTCATATATCAGCGTTGAGAAATGTTATTTTTTTGGGGTCAATTTGCATGCAAGCTGAAGATAAACAAACTATTCCTCCATATTCAAAGCCTGCTTGTTTTGGATACACCTGATATATACCAGGGTTTATTCAGGAGTTCCTACATAATCACGGTTCCTGTGTTAAAGACATGTGGTCCTCATTTTCATTTAAATATTTAGGTGTTGTTCATTGGAAATTATTTCCGCTGCATGCTTGTCCGAAAACATAAACAATCCATCAATTGAGAATGCGGCCTGCTACCTATTGGAGTCATTGGCTTCTATGTGTAAGGAATCAGATTGAATGAGGTATGCCTTCATCGTGTCACTGTTGGGAAGACAGCCATGATGGACAGTTCACATCTCAGGAGCTGACTTCGGCTCGGTCTCATTAACAGGCGCCTCCTTTTAAGACACACTGGTTAATTACCAAGGACTGAGACCGTTTATTATGACTTGATTCGTCACGGAGTTGTCAGAGGCGCCAGGCAAGGGTTCATCTGGAATAGAATGAAAATATAACCAGTCACGATTTCTCTAAATGTCGGGATTAATGTGGTGTGTCCGCCTGCTGACGAAAACCCCACCGATAATTTTCATGCTGTACAAAAGTCGGTCGGTGGTTCTTGTGAAAGGTTGATGCCACATAATCGGTGACCTGCACTGTCCAAATGTGGTTCCATTTGCCATTGTCACCCATATTCGTCGGTGGGCTCAAACGTCGGTTGGTGTTGCCATATTGCATAAGAAGAGAGAGAAAAATCATTGACCAAGTCTGTTTCCACCTGACGATTATTGTGTGGAATATGTCGCATAATTGGTCAGAAGTATGAAAAGCCATAATCCGTGGTCATATGCCACATAACTGATGCGGAGTTTCCACCTGCTGATAATGACCACCGATCATGGCATTTCACGACGTCAACTGATTATGCGATATTTTTCGTGCAATAATCAGCAGGTGTTGTTCATTGCCTGAGACTCAGCTAGCGATTTTGCTCTTTCCCACCTTATGCGATTCGGCACCAATGGCCACCTTCTGCACCGATCAATGTCCATATATGTATACTGGCAAATACCAGAAATTACTGAGAAAACATCATCATTACAATCCTTCCTATTGTAAATAACATGTACTACTACGATTATGTTGTAAATATTATGCAGCGTCCACAGCTGAGCATGTACAAATACAGCGGAAGATCTGCCACTGAGTAGAGCTATTGTATCTTTAAATACAAAAAGAAATCAACGCAAATTGATTTAATCGGTAGTGGTCTGCATTTTACCACCAAAGTCAGTCAGCGTCCATTGGATTTTTGCAGTGCAGGTCAGCGATTATGTACTGAGTTGATGCCACAACTCAGTACATAATCGCTGACCTGCAACTCAGTACATAATCGCTGACCTCCAACTCAGTACATAATCGCTAACCTTACACAAAGAGACCATCAACTGACTTATATGCAGCATGAAAATTATCGGTGGGGATTCATTCGGCAGGTAGAGACACTACATAAGGTGATGCTCACTGAGGCTGAATCCAGGATGGTGCTGCTGCAATCAAGATTTCCCCGATGGGCGCTATTATATGTGAAGATAAAGACTGGTCCTTGAGACAATAGGTCTTAGATAATGGGGTATAATGGTGAACATTAGCGAAGACAAGAGTAAATGCAAACGACAATGAGTGAAAATAAAGATATGCATTTGGGGCAGTCGCTGCTCCAATTAGTGACACTGAAATATCCTCGAGAATCAATAAAGATGAAGAAGAAACTAAGGCTCACCAGGTAAAATAATGTTCTGAAGGTAGTGAGAGAAAATGAGAAGACAAAGACTGGTGCATGTAATGATGATGAAAAAAAGGGATTGTAACAGTAAACACGGGATGGCATCCAAACCTTGCATATCAATACCATGATCCGGGGCAAGATTAGTCGTAATTTCTCAAGTAAAAAAACACTTTCACTAGCCTGAAAACAGGAGGTCCAGTGATTGTTTTACCAGTCTGAAAGAAATGGCAGTTAATGAAATCAATCATAACAATTTCGTCTACTAGATATCAGAAAGAACTTCATCCAATTGCACTAGGATCCCCCACAATATTATGGGTGACTTATTTTTGAATTCTGAGTGATAGGCATGCGATTGTAAGATTCACCTCTACAATGTCCATGTAGAAACATGAGTTGCTCTTTATTCGAAGAATACATTTCAGAGTATTGGGCACCATATTTGCTTTCAGAAGAAATTGCTTGTATGAATATAGAGTGATACATTGGTGATTGCTACATCTCATATGAAGCAAAACAATACCGGTAATGTAATGTCCTCCCTCACTTGTGTAAATGAAAACTTTCTAGATGTCCAGTAAATGAGTATGATTTACAGATCGAATTGTAATTATAACAATCATGAGAAACGAAAGTAAAACTACACTTCATCCTTTCAGATCATTTTTTCAAGTTACATGAAACCTCATAAGATACAATAATATAATGTCATTACTTATAACCTTATTTCTGATCAAAAGATCAGCTATGAAAAATTCTCTTTGATCAAAAGATCAACTATGTGGTTATAATTGTATACATGGTAGAGTATTATTGAAAGGGATTATTGTTTGTCTTTGTTTGCATGAATGACTGTTTTCTGTCTCTGTCGACTGTGTCAGTCCATGACTATTGTATGGAAGATCGTCAATAGGCGACTACTTTACGTCAATAAACACTAGAAAATAATAAAAAATATATATATAAGTAAGGTCGCCATTCCCTTCAGTCATGGTTCAATTGCAAAGACACTTGAACGCCACTGACAAAGAGCTCAAACCACAGAACTGAAAGGTTGTAACACACAAAGAAACATGCGACCATCATCAATGTTCCTCATGGAAGGTTTATAAGAACTGCTCAAAGGCGGTTCCTGGGAGCTGCTCAAAGGGCACAGTCGATGTCTCTACGAATGTGTCCAAATCCGATGAGCCTGTCCCCTGGACCACAGCAAGAGGCTTTTAGCAGAGGAACCAAGAACAGCACTAAACACTTGAAGGGAACATAAGCAGCATACATAGGAAAGAAAGGAAAAAGAAACCGTTCAGAAACGGGCGCAGAAGACGCGGCTGAGAAACATCTTCGCTGTTAGCATGGAGAAGCCTTCCGCTCTGGTTGCCTTAAAACACGGCCGGGCGCTGGTAGAGATGACAAGCTGAATAATGCGGGCACCCAGTACATCAGAGGGCCGGGTGCGTCCAGCCCCCTAGGGCACCAGAGGGCGCCCTGGGCATGCAGTACCGGGGGTCAAACTCAAAGCGAGGCTCCATCTCCGGACGACCTAACAGGGACGAGTTATTCCGAGCGGCTGTGAGTTAGTTCAATGTTTATGAAGTGTGTTGCATCTTGTATGTAGAGAGTGCATCTCAAGGGTTGGTTGATGGCTAATGGGGCATTTATTTCTCTCTGAGAGGGAAATTTCAGGCCTATTTGAGCGGCTTCTGACGACTGTGTCAGTTAGGCATATGGTAATTTGAGGTTCCCATAACTCAAATAGAGAATTTCTCTTTCCATCACGCAACAGTGGAATTCCTGTTTACTTGGTTTGGCAATGCAAAGAGCCATTTTATAGATGTCGCCCATAGATTTTATAATTAATTTAGGAAATTATCTTTGCAGGGATAAAACAAATATCTCTCCGATTCTATCTCGCGTTTTCCAATGAAGTCAAAGGGACGAAGTTCCTATTTTATATTTCCTCTTTATAAATCTATTTACGCTTTGTTTCAGCATTAAAACAACCATTTATAGAGAATAAAGCTTTGAATACTCGCCAGTGCAGACAACATGCACATAAAGACAATTTTAATACACATATTTCGCACACCTATGGGCACGTAGCATTTCTAGAAGTAGAAACAAAATTAAAACTAGCATGTACACAAGATATAATTTACCAGTGGCACGAAGTCAGCAGAGGGATACACTGCATGGTACACGTGCATACACCAATAGCCTTTTTACACCACTCTCCGGAGGAACAGCGCCTTTTACTTAAACCTGATTGGTGGGCGCCTAAGGAGATGGTTTCTGCGGGGGTGTGAGCGATAAACGGGAGCTCTAACGGTGATGACTGGTTACCGGCGAGCTCCCTCCTGTTTCAGTGTTAACGCCTTCCACTTTCACATCTCAGTGGCTTCCGAGGCGACTAACCATAACATCAAGCGCAGGCAAACAAAACATTCATTACTTTTATGCTAGAGGATTACCATAGGGAGCGTATGTCGTAGTGTTAGCCTCCGTTAACACATTTGAGTCCCATTACCAGCTGAATGGATGAAAATGTCCCAAACCCAAACATCATATAAGGTATACAAAATAACACAAATATTTGGAAATAGCACCTATCCTATACCCATGGCATATGATAACACATAAAGGTAAAAGAACCCATCTACAAAGCCCCATACTACAGATGAGAAAGCTTCGATCTGGCTCTGACCCGTCCTACCATTTCAGATCAATTAAAGCATAGGTAATGTTACCTCACCCCTCGAATTTTTTCCCTATATACTTAACATTTGTAACTCGTACTTAACGCCCATAGAGTATTGTAAAAATATACTCAATGGGGGACGATGTCACAAGTATTAACCAATCAGTCAGTGATAAGGGTGAGATAAAACCTGAATCGTTTGACTTGCTACGTAATCTCACTTAGCTTTGCCTCGGGAGATTACCCTGCAACTAAAACTCATGGCGTATTTTAAGCGACTATGGACTTCGATACAGACTCTTTTTAATACATGAATCGGGATATTTATATAGAACTGCATCGAGAATCGTATAAATAGACAATACTCCACGAGTATAGACAATACTCCATAATCGTCACTCGGCTTCGCCTCGATGACGATTGGGGCCCAGCCAAACTCGTGGAGTATTGCCTATTTTTACGATTCGAGTGTGGTTCTGGATTTATCTTACCCCTTTTCTATGATATTGAATATCATCACAACTTCAGAATAATCAGAACATACCTAGCAAATCCACTACGCCACGGCCGTGGCGTAGTATTGTAACTTTACCAGGGTGATCGTTGAGTATATTATTCTAATGTTATTCCTATGGCTAAACTTGTACCAGGGGTGAGATAAAGACTGATATTAGATGATCCAATGCCCTCGGGTTGTCTCTGAATTGAAGTAGCATCCCTAGGCAGTGTGTGGGACCTAATTGCAGGATCACATACCAGGGAGTGCGGTGTTGGCCATACAGAAATATCTAATCTTACTGGGTTAGTCTAAGTTGCAGCAGGGAATCCACTAGCACCTCGTTTATGTAAAAGTATCACAGCAAACCAACATTATGTAGAGTGTGTTAGTAGGACTAACACGGGTCTATTACCATGGGGAATAAAAGCCTACCGGTGTCTCCCCGAAGTGCTGTTGTGGATGTCATACCAAACAATCTTTCCGTTTCAATCAATAATGACAGCACTAGTGACCTCGAATACCCTGGGGTCTGTTTGATATTCTATGAACGAAGATGAGAAGGTTCTGAAGATTGTCCTCGGGCATGCCTTGTTTGATAAAGCTAAGTATCATCCACCCAAGATATCTGTAAGACACGAGATGGCTTGGTCTTGTGTAGTAAAAGCCGAGACAACTCGTTGGTGTAACTTTAAAAGTGTCTCAACAGGCGACACCCCTTGTGTTGTGGGTGTCTTCCCATCTAATCTTCTATAACTGCCATGGTTGGGCATGGAGTTGTCCCTCTGCCTTCATTGCCATATAAGGAATATAATAGGCATGGATTGACCCAGCAGCCAATGACTGCATTCAGAGCAAACCGCAACCTTCACCCTGACCTCCATCGATATTGTTAATAGCGCCTTGGGATGGTTCTATAGTCTATAGTTGACCTGAATCTCTTGGGCCAAAACTACCCTCTGGCCTCTCATCACAAAAGATGTATGTCAAACGCACGAGAATTTTCACGAACGATCTGATAGCATACTTACATAGTAAACGAGATTGAACTTGGATCACCCCTGGTCCTGCGGATCTTATCGTCCAGCCTAATTATCGTTCATTCATTATTGAACAGACCCCTGGTGGATTTCTTGATGCAGGAAATAAGATAACATATTGCGGAAATAGGACTACTGTGCTGAATGCGGTTTGGAGAATGTGTCAGGCACCTGTTCACAATAACTCATTTCCTGCCGAATTTGGATGGACAGGTAGTCAGACGCTTTCAATATAATCTTGGGGGTGGGGGCAAATGGATATAATACCGATGAGGATGGCCAGTGTACTCTCTTTTATAAGCATTGTCCTACTCGAAAATTGTTGCTACATGTACGGCATATTTCCTCATAATAGATATTTCATAATAGATTACAGTAAATATACTATTATTATATACCCGTGCACGAAACTAAGGCATATACTGTATGGGAGTAATGTTCTGATATCATATGTATGTGCACGAAATTCAGTGTACGGGCACCGGGTGCAAGAAACAGGAAGCAGTCAGCTTGTTCCCGATAGTATATTTCACATACGAACCAGCGAAAAAAGATACGGGATGCAACCTTTGAGTATCGACAGTAATTATACTCAGTTTAAACCTGTGAATGTGGTCCATATATAGATTAATAAATATAAAACATCGAGATAAAAGGTTAAAGATATAATTAAACTAGCACAGAGCTTGGCAATAACGCCACGCCATACACGGCCGACAGTCGGCTTGCAAAATATAAACAACCAATGACGTCACGACGTTGCAGGGAGAGTGATAGTGGAGGGTTGTAGCAGAGATTAGTAAGCGCAAGCACATGGAAGATCTGCTGGGAGAGTGAGCGGTAACTATGACGTCATACACTAACTTTTAGACACTCACCTAGCATATACTTTGTCCCTACCCTTAATGAAGTAAGACAAAGAATGTGTATGGAGATCGACAAGTTGATGATGTCACAGGCTCCAGCCTCGCTATCATCTCTAGAGCGACGTTGTTGTGAAAACCAGGGTTCGAGTACACGATGCTGTCCCCGATGAAGTTGACAATGGCGTTTTGGTAAATATTTAACTATTTCTAACAATTTGAGGCTATATAATAAAAAGAATACAGTCTAGGCTTCGATTGACGTTGTTTTGTACTTGGTCCTTGGCCTGATTTTACGGCCTTCGCTCTTCGAGCTCAGGCCGTAAAATCAGGCCAAGGACCACGTACAAAACAACGTCCTCGAAGCCTAAGCCAGTATTCTCTAAGTATGTATACTCTTTTATTCATTTTTCCTATGATGGAAGTCAGAAGCCCATTTTGGAACAATTTTAGTAAAATTCAAAGGCGATAATTTGAGACTTCCCGAGTATTCATCTTGACAACCATTATAATATGCATTCTAGGTTTTTGAATTTTCTTAACCAATTTTTCCTAAAATCGAGTAAATGATAACGGAGGAGTTAAAACAATATTTGCTTTAGGATTACCTTGTACCATCATTTCTAATTTTGTCCGTGTAAACGTCCTGATATCACCCATGGGGAAAGGCGTACACCAGCTGTAGTGGTTGTTTGTTTACTTACCCGATATCTTCCCTACGTAGGGCAACCTGTAAACCGTTAGACGTTCCTGTAGTACGTCGTTGGCTATCTAACACAAGTCTGTGATATTCATTTTCTGAACGTAGTAGTTTTCTCAGCTCGTTAGTTACACATCGTTCCTGTTTTAAACTCCTGATTCCACATGCATGTAGTTAACTATGGATGGGTTGATTTGGTCGACAAGGTTCATTATTATATGGAGACATGGTTAGTGTGCATGAATGAAATCTGTTCCGAGATGTTTTGGTCGAAAATATTCACTGAGTTTGAAGAGCAAACAACAGATGTAATTCAGACTCACTCACTGTGTCTCCTTATTATCATTTACCTTGAAATAATTGAAAACTTCATTTTTAAATCAGTCACGTGGCACAGAAGGGCGTATGAATATCCCTTTGTCACTCAGTAACGAACGGAATCCGTACCGCTGGTGAGACATTCGCTCGCAGGTATATGATATAAACTCTAGTCCCCATATCCAAAATAGCCATCTCATTTGCTTCAATATAGAACATCAATGGTGTAAATGTACTGAGGAAACACATAAGAGCCATTCGGGGATATGAGTATATAAAGAATGTATCGGTGTGGAATACACAGAGGGAATGGTTTCTACTGGTGGTACTGATATACTTAGGTCCATGATCTTGTACCACAGACTTAGACATGGTGAATGTATAAGTTGGTGGTAGAGCAATAGACCCTGCAGATATTGTTCATTAACCATGTCAATGATGGGAAATTCAGTCTCAGAACCATATAGCTTGGATTCGGAATAGGATAAATTTAAAGGCTGAACACTATATCATAAATAGTTTACGAGTAAGCAGCCTTGTCAACAGCTTCGTAGCATCGTACACAAATACAAGAGCACAAGTTTATTATGCGGGAGATCCGGTATTTTACTCCTTTTTAGCCCAACGTCATGGCAGCTCCCATGTTATATTCCAGTCATTAACGACAGATAACTCTGGCCCTGCATTATATGCCTAATAGAAATGAAGGCCAGAGAGGTCACTTCTCTCTAGTTCATTGATAGGAAGTACGCCATTTAGTTCTTATATTACCCTGGATTCATATAGTGAATTCTTATGGAGGAAGCCCATGAAAGTTTACAGTCAGGGCTGGTATCGCATCAAGTTTGCATAGCATAGCAATTTACAAGGAAAAGCCACATGAATTATGTAGCGAATCAAATGAGATGGAATTGAGCTGACCATAAACCTATATACGTTTCTAAATCTATCTCACCCTTCACATTGACCAATTGTATAAATTTTTGAAATAATCCTTTATTGAGTAATGTCCTATATACTCCATAGGCATTGAGTTCGAGTTCCCCATGTTAAGTCTATGGGGAAAGAATACCAGGGATGAGATAATGCATGCTTCTTGCATTCCTGCTACGGGTGTTGAGGGTAGATTAAATTAGGAGGTTGATATCCTTTTCCTATTAATTACATAATTTATTTAATTGAAAATCAGTGATAACAGGAAAAAGAAATGATACGAATTTGGTATGGGTTATCTGTTGCAGCTCGTGACCATCGGGGCGAATATTGTAGTGTACCAGTGACAATTGTAGCGCGGCTGTAAAGGCGCACGGGGAACCAGTGTGCTTTTCCCCTCAGGGACGCATCGCGGAGACTGCTGGTAAAAATCAAAGGGCTGCCAGGCAAGGCTTTCCGGAACCAACGTAGCGGAGACCAGCCTGGCGACGAACCAGAATACAGTGTAAGGCACCTTTGCAAAACCAGTCATACACCATTTCTTTTTAGAAAGTATATTAAGATATGGGTGACGAGATATAGCTTCTGCTCTGGTTAGGTGAATAAGATATTTAATGTTGTATCCATGAAGCTCCCTTTGCCATAATCTAATTGTTGATAGCATTTCATATATTCATATATATATATATATATATATATATATATATATATATATATATATATATATATATATATATATATATATATATAAAATTGATATTCATTTATATCCCTTGCACAGCTATGTACAACAAATCAAATAATTTGAAAAATATATATTTCTTTCGTATCGGTCCTTTTGGAATAATTTCAGCTGAAATACATGCTTTTTGGATATATTCTCATTCGAAGTGCACACATTTGTGGTTTAATAATGATAGGCAAGGAAAAGAATAAAGCAATCTACATCTTAGTGGATATACTCACCTTTGTTGCCTCAGTATCCAGACTCTACGATACATATGCCTGATGTTGAAACATCAACCACAAATGTCACTAGCCCCGAAGCGTCAGGAAGCCAGACTAGGTCCAAGGTGAAGGGGTTAGGGCGTGCGACGAGGTGGGTAAGACTGGTAAGGCTGGGGGTGGTTGGGCAGGGTTAGGAAAGGGCGTATTTAGGACAAGGAGAGCCGGGCTGGAAATAGGAAAGGAGAGGATGGAAGTGGATGGGCTGCGATGGATGTAAGATAAAACATTGGGGTAATATGAGATGGACGGTAGAAATGGTCAGAATGGATGGTAGGTTGAGGAAGGTGTATGCCATAGGGCCAGTTGTATTGGGAGTGGCATGGTAGGGTGGTGAGTGTAAATGCTAGAAGGAAGAGGCAATCATGAAAAGCAGCAACAGATAGAATGATATAATATGCTTGGTAGGTTATTCCCAGTACTTTTTATAATGTACCATAGACGAAACTTAGGGGATTTCATATTACTTTGAAGCATAAAGCAGCATGAATCAATTGATGAACTTCCTGAAATACATCCAGACAAGCTATGCCTTTTACACTAAGGAAAATCATCCTTTAAAAGTTTTGAATTTAAATTGCGGTCATTCTATCATAAGACCAACTTCCGTGACAAAATATTACGCGTACATACTAAAGTTTATCAAGATTTATGTAACCAATCCAAAGCAGACCCCTGAACCACTTAAGATCGTGCCGATTAAAATTCCACTGGTAATTAATCACTTTCAGGTGCGGCGTAGGCATGGGAAAGCCATGGTGAAGGGAGCCTGTTAGTGGCTCGTGATATATTAGCGTTGACCCCTCACTCGGCCCAGCCCAAGCCTGCCCGTCCCTTATGCCCCTCCCCGTCAGCTACTGACGTCTTAATAGGGCCCTCCGCCCCACCACGCCACCTGACGGGCCCTTCACACATTACGCCCTGCCCGCCTGGAGATACTCGGCGCAGAAAACGCGTCCGTTCTACTTCCGCCGGGAAAGCGTTCAGGGAACGTGTATTACAGATAGAAGAGGCGTTGCATCGGGTTGCAGAGCTGGTTGAAGCCGGCGTGAACCACATGGTCAGTCGATCCCATCTGCTCTCTATCACATGTTCTCTATTTACACGTGTTATTTTTTCTAGCGAGTTTATGGTTCCTGGGATTTCCTCCGGCTGTATGTTTAAGGGCCCGAGTCTTACAAGTCTGCTCAAGTGCGTGACTTGTGAAATCCATTCTGCAGGTTAAATATGGCGTCGAAATTACCCCTTATAGCAAGACTCTGCTGTGAGAGCAGTCTTACCCTTACCGTCTCGTCTGTCTCGCGTGGTAGGGCGGTATCTAAATGGCCTCGCAATTCCTCGACGAAGGAATATATATTTCCACTCGTTCTCCTCACTTATAAAAGAGACCCTTCCTTAGAATCTAACCAAGAGCATCTGCTGTGTCCAGGGAAAATATTGACTGTAAACGTAACATTTAAACATAATAGAAAAATAAAAGCAAAATTCGTGTTGAAAGCTGCAACGGTGCCAAGTTCAAGCATGCAGTGTTGAACCTGCTGTATGTGACTAGCTGAAGAACTCCATCCTTCCATCCTTCCCTCCAGACTAAATGTGAATATGTAGTAAACGAGACAGAAAGGTTAGCCAGCAAGATGTGAAATGGTTGGCATTGCAGTAGCCTACATCAAATGGGCCGTTCAAGAGCGGGCAAAGTGTGGCAGTCGGAATAAGGCTTGTGGTCTTAGATAAAATATATTTAAATTTAAATGTAAATTAAACGGGATATACACTGAACAAAGCCAAAATGAAGTCAGGTGAAATAAGGAGAAATAATCAACAAACAAAAACCTATAATAAATAATGGTGATTTATATCAAAAGGAGTATAATAGAAAGGGCAGTGGCCTAGTGCAGTAAGCAGCTCCTGTGAATGGCAGGGATAGTCAAGCTACAAAAACAGAGCTAGCTCATATTATATCATTGTCCCAAAAGCAGGCTATAGAGGTTATAAGCCAAGACATTTCAAGATGCTGTTGCATTGTTTGGATGTTAGGTCCAGGTTTGTATTCTCCTTTTCTTTATGCCATGGACAACATCGATTAAAGGTCGATTTGCTATCAACAAAGAAGAAAAAGAAAATTTGATTTATTGTTTTTTCGTCTTGTTGATGAGTACTTATTTTTATCAGACATATGATACTGGACACATATGAGTATTGTATGATATAATCGAACAATCTATATTGTGTACATTCTGAAGAGTAAAGCTCATTTCCGAAAAGAAAATAATGTTTTCTGACAGATGATACCTAGATGAGAGAGGTGCCGGTGCTAACAAGGCTTGGCATGCTCCAGCAGGGGAGAGTGAGACATGGTACTGTAGATCTAATTGGTTGTTAGGTCAGACAAAGCATGTCATGAGAGGCAGCACTGGACACGTTGCTTGGCAAACTGTGTTTGCCAAAGTAAGCAGTCCTTGGCATACTTGAACATGCCAAACTGGGCATCTCAGGGGAGGGGATCACGCCCAATATAAACAGAGCTGGGCCTCCTAGACCGAGTCCCTGCAGTCCTTGTCAGGTTTGGCAGATGAAGGAATATTGGGGCTTATGGAGGCAGACACAGTGACACAATGTGCGGGATAGCGTTATGTGGTGTTTCAACCTGCCGACAAGGACCTAACCGATTATGTGCACCCTGTACAGAAGTCTGTCAATGGTGCCCCTTGAGAATATTTCTGTACAATTGTTAACCCAAAAGCACATACTCTGTTTCCACCTGACGACCGATTACATGTGCCATGTGCACCGATTATTCGATAAGTATATGACCTGACAAACCTGAAGATCAACACTCCCTCAATCAATATAGAAATAGGTGGTTTTGAGAAAGACGCTGTTTTTATACTGAATATATAAAGGGGGTGGTCACGGAACGATCATTGGTCGCCGCCACTGATTAATTCAGCATAGTTTGATTCCGTGGGTGGCATCAAAAGTCGGTGTGTAGTGCCATAGTGTAATGATGGTGAGAAAAATCGCTGACCTTTTTGTTTCCACCTAACGATTACTGCACAAAAGTATCACCTAGTCGGTCGGCGCAGCTAAATGCCATAATCGGTGGCCATAGTCGGCAGGTGGAAACGGCACATAAGGCACCCTTCTCGCTCCTGGTGATCGGAATCCCGGCCTCGGCGGACATGTTTACAGTTAACTGGACGTCAGCTGTGAGGGTTTGCACCTAATGAGTCTTTACTGAGTCCATTTAACGTTGTTAGCCATGTCTAACACTCCTTTACGGTCCCGATTAAAGATCTAAACAAGTGACGGGCACGTGTTTACTCACTGAATCTGGCCCCGACTAGATGAAGTGGCTGCTCGCAGCAAACCTTGGAGGAAAACCTTCCCGCCCAACACACCCTCTACTACCCTCACCTTCTCACCCGGCCCTCTACCTACCACTACTCTTATGTATACTGCCCAGGATGGCCTCCACCCAACAGTATGACTCAGATTCTAACTCCAAACAAAACCGAAACTCGAAATTTCCTCACTAAGGTCCACTGAACTCCCGATACCCTACGATAGACCGTAATATGCGTACATCGGGGGGCATCCTTGAGAGTATCGGCTACGAATTAAAGCTGATTTTCCGACGCAATAATGATTTTGTGTCGTGGGATAGATCATAAGGCCTCTCGTAGTGCATCGGAAGCTCAGCGGACGCTGGACCTAAGAACTAACTTCTATAATACAAGTTCTCTCAAATTTCGTTCATTTTATCAGTGTTTCTTCTCAGGTCTGACCCATGTTTTTAACATAGTTTCGTTTAAGATATGATACCTGTTTTAGCAGTGTCCTTTTTTCAAATAAGACACTAGTGAGTCATGAGAATCCCCTTAAAGTAATTTTTCTCAATGAAGGAAGATAATACGAGCATGAAGTGCCAGATCAGTAACCATCATCTATCATAGACCTGCGACACACTTACAAAACAACCCTGCAATTTCAATTGAAATTGAAAATTCTAAAATGATGTATTTTGGATTTCTATGTCAATGGAATTCAATATATCAACTTTTGAAGGTCAGAATTTAATATTTTGCGGAAATATTTGCCGGATGTCACACATAAGTGACTACATGTATTTTTTGGATGACCAAAATTGAGAATTCCTGAGGTGCCGCCTAAAATGAGGTTCCAAAGGAGAAACAATCAAATGAACCTCAAACTATACTTGGAATCAGAGAATTGACAGCGGATCTAAAACAACTATTGCACGTTTTTCGATTGTCAGTCTCTGTTTGTTTGGGATATTTTTCCACAATGTACAACAAACAAAAATCATCGTAGCATTAGAGCTACCTATAAACATTGTAAGATTTCAGAAATCAATCTATGATTCAATCTAGATATTCCTTAAGCTATAAGACCTGTCCTTAGAGTATGATGTAAGTGGTACCCCTGTTGACAAACAATGTAACAGATAAAAGAAAAACAGTATGCGATATTGATATTGTTACCGGGGGTATCAATCATAAAATACTATTACCTGTCATAACATCTATCAGTATTTCGGTGTCGTGTCATGAGATTTTCCAGTCGCCATTCCAAAAGTGATCACTCCTGCCTTGACCAGACACATGTCAGATAAGACAACACCGATAATATGATTTTGAACAAGTTGTGATTAATGTTTAGCGGTATTTCATCAAAAGTTTCAAGTAATTGCATAATCAGATGCAACAAATACGATAGAAATCCAGAAGGTTTGCGATTAAATCTTCCCACGAGTGAAACCTCATGTTGTTTAAAAGGTTGTATTTTCTAATGAGCTTAGCTCTTTTAGTTTCAAAATATAGACACAGAATGTTGTTCGATAACATCATAATATAATCATCTGTATCCAGTACTATATTTTTAGCTAAAAAAACACATCAACATGACAAAAAAACAATAAATCAAAATATGTTTCTTCAGTGAATGCCGATGCTGATGCTAATTAAATTTCACTCGATTCTATCCTTAGCATAAAGCAAAGAAGACAAAATCTTTAGCAGTGTTAGGTTTCGATCTTAAACTTCTATAACAGATCCAAGACAAAAAGAATGTCAGTCATTCAAATTAATTACAACACACAACTTCATACTGTGCCCCAGATCCAAGGAGACTTGGATGAATGAGAGGAAAAGCTACACCTACCAGCAATCTAATTAAGTCTTCTGTTTGTTATACGCTTTTCCATCCTTCGGAATAGCACAAAGAGACTAAAATATGAAACCCATGTTCCTTAAGGATACTCGACAAGTGAGGCTCTTTGTATAGTCAATTCAACGGAAACGCGGTGCACACATAAATACAGTTTAACAGGTGTTGGTAAGTCCATGGATCAGCCAGTATATAGTAGCTTTGATGAAAGCATTATTTGAAATGCGACAGAAGCAAAATATAGGTTTATCATAACACTTCTCTATGTTGTAGGATTAGAAAAAGGCTATCAATTAAGACCAGTCTTAGATGAAGCCAGAACCATGCTATTCCCCTTGCAATACCCGGCAGGGTAGTGGAGAAACCGGTGACAGTGGTCTCGTGAGTCTCTGTAATACATAGACACACCCCACACGCAGTACTGACAATATGCTGTCTCTGCAAGCTCTATTTGGTGTCTTTTTCGATTATTACTATACACCTATGGCCGAACTTGTATGAAATACTGCCCGCTGCTGGGGGTGTAGTATAAATAATGTTCGCGCCCGCTGTCACAGCGGGCCGTAGTGAATGGCAGTGGCTTTTCGTGCAGCAGAAAAGTTAATAAAACAGATTTGTCAACGAGTATGAAGTATATAGTAATAAGAAAACGTAGTGACTGAGTCCGTACGGTGTCAGTTCTTGGTCATTTGATGAAAAAATATGGCCCTCTAGCCTGCGGCATCGGGCCGTATTTTTTTCATCAAATGACCTCAAACAGCCACCCGTACGGGCTTAGTAACCACCTTTTTCTCATATTACGACTTTTTCTTACGACGCAACTGAACTCAGGATTTCACCGTGCTCAAAAATGCATAACAAAGCTTGCGTCGGTTGGCATAGGGAACCAAAGTGAACCCGCTGAAACCGCGGATGATACCCGTTCGCAAAACACCATCTCTGGAGAAAAACGATCAGTACTTGGACTATATAGGTTCGAAATTATTTATGTGTCATTCTTCAATATTTTAAACGCATATCTTTGACACTCTTAACAACTGTTATCATAGTTTCAAGACAGACTTATTCAGAGACAAAAAAAACCACGAAATTCTAGCCTTAAACCACATAGCTTTGGCACTAAGCCATGTTGGTATTGATCTCCGGAAGTGCCGTTTTGAGCACGGGTATCTAAGGTTTTAGCGGGTTCACTTTGACTCCCTATAGGCTGTGTTTTCCTCCTCAATCTGACCTCCTTTAAGAGAATAGTGAGACAGACGTGTGTGTATGAAACAATGGATGATGTGTTGAACCACTGGAACGTTAAATAAACTCTTTAAACCTCGTGGAAGTGAACACCTGACCTTTAGCTCAAACTATGTTAATTCAGTTAGATGACCTTTTGCTAATAAGCTTGTATTGTGAACTGGAAACATTCCTATTTGTAACAAAAACAGGCCCGCTTTCTGGCCACATCAGACCTAAAGCAAATTCCTTTTCAACGTTGTTTAATCAACCTGACTGAATAAATCATCTAGTTTCATTGAAAACATCTGCTGCGATTGACCCCTGCAAAAGCATACGCATTACTGAGAATTCTCTATGAAACATATATTTTCATTACGCAATTTCTTCTTCAGGCATGGGCGACGGAAGTCTAAAATATTCAAGGACCTTTCTAATCACTCTTAATTAGATTTGCTTATTTCGTTACAGCACAAAGGCGAGAGGGGAAACTGCGGGTAGTACTTCTTCAGCAGGCTGTACTGGGGATTACCACGTTTGAGGAGGCAGGGGAGGAGGGGGCGAGTTGGGTGGTAGGGGCAGTGTTAGACTTGCTCAAGTCTTTGATTATGAGCTTTCATTAAATGATTAAACACAATGAAAATAAAGGTCATTATAGTATGTATCCTTCTCTGACTGGCCCATGAATCAAAGACTTGTCCACTCTGACCAGAATCTCCTGTTTATGACCCCAATCTGCTCCCTGTAACCCTATACTTCCTCATACCCTTCCCTCTCCCATCCTCCAGTTCTCTGGCCGCCTGTGTTGTCATAGCAATAAATTTCAGCTGCTGCTGACTGTGACCCGATCGAGATCAAAGTGATAGGGTATCAATCTCCAAGCAGATATCCTGACCAGTGACTAGGATATCTGTATGGAGAGTGTTGGGAATGCTGGCGTTAAACAGCGCCAGAAATCGGACACCATTACCGATTTGACCAGTTCCTGTATCGAGAAGAAGAGGGGTGGGGAAGGCGGAGGGAAACATGGACTGGGGCCAGTCCAGGGCAGTGTGTTAGATGGTAGTAAGGGGAAGTCACATTTATCTCACTCCGGTAATTACATCTATAGGCTTAACATTAGGAACCCATACACCAGGCCGTAGAAGTAGTGTACGCTAAACTTAATTGCTAATTGGGTGAGTTTCTTTATTGATTGATAATGCTCATGACTATGTACACAGGGTAAGATACGATCAGAAACCCACTCGATGAAAATAATTTGGTCTTCACTCCACCTCGTTTGACGTAATTCACTCAGCATCGCTTTGTAAATTGCTTCGCGGTCAAACTCGATGGAGTATGGACCGAGTTATTTTCATCTCGCGAGTAACCTTCCAACTAACAACTTGATAAATATTAGACAAATAAACTAGAGGTATATGCAGAGTTTAAAGGCAGATGGGGAGGTTATATTCATATTTAATGATGAGGTGATATTTTGTAAAAGGTTAGAGTTGGGACAGATGTAGGCTAACTAGTGAGAGGTGGGGATGATACAATGTATTACTACAGCTAAAAAATGCCTGAATTGTAGATGGTAGGGTGAGGCGGGAGTACTACCTCGGGATGACTGGATTTGGGCGCCAGTGGTAGAGTAGAATTATATGTTTATCTCACCCCTGGTACAAGCTTAGCCATAGAAATACCATTAGAAAAAAATACTCAACGATCACCCCAATAAAGTAACTATACTACGCCACGGCCGTGGCGTAGTGTATGTGAGATGACTTCATATGGATTTGCTAAGTATATTTTAACGATTTTGATGTTGTGATGCTGTTTAATGGCAGAGAAAGGGGTGAGATAAATCCAGAACCACACTTGAATCGTAAAATACACAATACTCCACTCGGTTGGATGTACCGTAATCGTCACTCGGCTTCGCCTCGATGACGATTGCGGCACATCCAAACTCGTGGAGTATTGTGTATTTATACGATTCTCGATGTAGTTCTATATAAGTATTGCAGGTATCTTAGTGTAAGTTGGCAAGAACATGAATGATGCAGTGGAGTAACTGAGTTGTGGTCCACGGAGACAGAGAATAGTACTACGTCACTAGGAAGTGACTGAGCTTCAGACATCGTTATGTACGAAATTCTCCCATTGAGCTTAATAAGGATTCTGTATTGGCGTCATATGTAATATTCAGCAGTTGGCTGTTTAACAGTAGTACTATAAACAGGTGAATGAATGGTGGCAGCTGAGTGGATGGGGCTGCAGACTAATTTAATTGGATTGTGTTACGTTGACTCAAACCAGATATGAACCTGCCAGGTTATCAGAAGAATGCCCGAAGACAAGGCCTGCAAGATTAAGACTTTGGTATATTTCAGGAATGCATCATTGGCTCCATCTCTTGGGGCGCATTTAGAACATTCCTGGCGGATTTCCGGCTTTAGTGGTTGGTGAGGGTATTCGCCAAGTAGGTGGCCGTAGACCAGGCAGATGGCTCGATCAGGGTATTGGGAAAGAGGGTTGTGGCGGCTTGAGGATCTCTTGCTTGCATAACCCATCCAGTCGTTGCCAAACTAAAGAACCCATTGGCACTGTCTGGGCCTAATAATCAAGTGCGTTATGTAAGTGACATAGACACGACCCGCAAACGGTCTACGATAGCAGGCGACTGCTATTCTAGAAAGACCAGGCTGTCTGGCCATTAGCTCTCTAACCATATCAGTATTCATTGTTGCCAATTGTAGGAAACTGTTTGCTCGGAAAGACAATGGTTACCCATTGAATGCAAAAAAATCCTTTAAAAAATGGTATGATTATCCATCTTCATACGATGATATTATTTTGCCATGATATTACCAACTTATTTCACCCTAGAAACAAGACGGCTTAATCATATCTGGTTTGATTTTGCGATTATTCCGCAATAACAATATACAATGTATATGATTATAGAAGGTAGAGGGGATATATCTTTTAGGTGGAATATAATTTTTCGTGTCATTTACCACATTGCAAGGGTTTAGTAATCAAGCTAGTGAAGCTTTAATTTGAATTATCCTCATTAACATTCTTTAATTTGAAATATCATGTCGTTATTGAGCATGGGCCACACGATCATATACTTTGCATGAAAATCAGTGTGGTCAAACAGACTTTGAGCTAGCTGCAATAAACTAACCATTCATCATCTGCGTGCTGACATTTATTTGGATATTTTGATCCCAAACAGTCTGTTTTATAAATAGAAAGTTGACTTGGTGCAAGTGAGTCAGAGAAAATAACGCATAGACTGAATATAACCCAGACCTTTGGATTGTTATTTGCTTATCTATAATTCCACACTCATTCATCTATGTTGAATATTCCATTTTGTTCTATTATATGCAGATACAACTTGAACAATTTGGTATTGGCCGAGCTATATTCCGTGTTACTTCCTTCGATTCCCATCCCCACCCTCGCCCTCCTAGGCGTTCCAGTCAGGCCACCTTCCTTATTGGCCGATCCTTTTTTACGCTGAACCACGCTTGTTTTTCTGTAATTTGGGTAGTCGTGCTTGAATCTTGACGTCGTAAGAAATAAAACTTAATCAGCTTTCAATAATCAAGGTCACACATCATTACGACGCCTTCCCAACCTGTTAAGTACCTCCGGCCAACCGTCCCAACCGCCCCATTTGCCTGCCAGTTATTTCCTGTTGTTGAGGCAACTTGAAAATAAGTTAGGGCGACGTGAATCGTCACCTCTTATTGTCGATAAAGTTTTCTGGGGGTTTTCAGAATGCCAATAAAGGCAGGAATACATTATACAGAAACCTTTCCACGTGCACAATGATTAATTTTCTACCAAAGGTCAACTATCAGAAACCATTTGAATGTAAATTAAATCTTGTAATTGAATCTTTTTCCCTTTTACAATTAAATACGGACAAAAAGTCCCCTCCCTAAAAAACCTGGTTCATTACTCAAACTCTGAAACAGCCATAGTTTTGCTTAACCAGGATGGACTGGTGTGTTCACGGGTGTTCACGTGCAATACAATGCTGGGACATATGTACAACAAAGCAACTTATTATCGGTATCTCCTGCTAAGGTATTAGCACGACTGGTAATCCTTTAATAATTTGTAATGCAGCTAGTTCTAGTACATAATACACCGAAAAGTGAATAACACTGGTTATCATATGTGGGTATCTGTGTGATATGGGCTAAGAAAAGTTATCCAGTGCTGGGTAAAGTTTCTATAAAAGGAACATAAGAAATGCGGCATCAACCAGATTGTCAAACTCAGTAAAAATTTATACTAATTTATGTTATAGAGGTTAATGATAATTCCCATATACGAAGATATAGTTTATTCTTATCATTCACCTTATCATTAATTGCTTATCCTTATCATAACTTAGGTTACTGTCAACCTTGTGTGGTGGTCGCTCATACACGCACAACATGCGCCCTACTAGATATCAGTAAGCCCCTTTTTTAACTACTGTCTTCCTATTTGGATTTAAAGAGTATAGAAATGAGTAAAAACGAAAATGAATTATTGAACGTCAACCAAGATGTATTGAATAAACAAGCGGCTGCTCTGGTGCATGCTATGAAACAGCTCTTCGTATATTCAATATCAGGGAGCTATATACAAGGAGGCGCTATCTTTTTGTGAACAAATTAAATTAGTCTGCAGCAACCCAGCTGCGTTCAGGTCCGACAAATGCAATATGCCAGTCCCTTGAACGTTTAATGCTGCGCTCCTATAATCTGATGTCATGGGTTTGAGACAGCCAGGACAATAACATCAGTCCCTGCTGGGTATCGGAGATTGTTCAAACCGGGTAACCTCAGAAAATGTTTAACCCATGATTCTCTCAGGTTAATCCATTTGACAATGCTTTCGGAGTATTATTAGGCCTGGCATCCAGCTATAACAATATCAATTTAAGACCTCCCGATGCACTACAACGCTTAATGTAAAAAAAACATAGACAATTGATAAAATATCAATCTTACACAAACGTCTAGACTGGGAACATCGGCGTGCATCGTATTCGGTTTTTAGGTACATCGTGAGGCCTATCGTAGACGATTTGAATTTTCAATCCATGGGAAATGAAATTCTTCGTCAAGCTTTTTTTCCGTATGCGCTGCTTTTTGCAGCCCGGAGCATACAGCATATTCAGGTAATGACAAACCTGTGACCCAGCTCTGTATTGCCATTTGTCGGTACTACTCACTTGTATCGCGACTCTAACAGCATGGAGTTGTCCCATTACACTAAGTCCATATAAGGAGTAGAGTAGACCGAGTAGCCAATGGCTGCATTCGCATCAAACCCGACCTTAACCCTGACCTCCTTACATGATATTTATAGCGCCTTGGGACAGTTCTACGGTCGAGAGTTGACCTCAAATCTTAGGGGCCACAGCCACCCTTCTAAGGCCCGGCGTCCACCTACTACGAGAGAAATTCAGACCTACCGATATGGCATCGATAGAAAAACCAAATATCGGAGTGATATCGGGAAGGTGCAAAATCGTAGATATATGTCTAGACATGCCAATTCACCACGCATTGCAAGGTTTTTTTATCGGCGTCTAATCGCAGAAACGTGGTCAACTGCCCCGATATTATGTGACCTTCTGACGCAATTTTGATTTTGTATCGGAAGGGGCATCGTAGACCATATCGGTGGCATATCGTAGTAGGTGGATGCCGGGCCTTATACAGCGGTTTTTTCTTGTTAGGTCACAATTTACCAAGGTTGGTGGTCTTCCATTACGGCATTTTCACCTGACGACTAAATAACCACCGATTATGTGGTTGATGGCACTTATTAATCTATCTACACAAATTAGACTATTTATAAACAATGCTATTTATTGATGAGATCATTAATTGGCCACTGATTATATGATTTGGAGATGTGTTCCTATATTTTGCCACCTACAAGAATGCCCAAAGAAGATTTGGGAGGGGGTGGGTGCGTTTAATATCTGCGTTTATCTACGCCAACAAGACCCAACAACGATCCATTTAACACTTATTGACGACCTTTGCTCAGGTAGAACAGTCTTTGCTGAATGATTTTGAATATTATCAAATAATATTCCTCTTGCGAGATCTCCTTATACATTGTCCTTTCGCAGGCATGAATTAATAACAGACCCCTGGTCATCGGTTCTGGCTTTTGGCATCACTCACCGTCTATCTGACACTTTAAGGCCCGGCGGCCACCTACCACGATATGCTACCGATATGGTCTACGATGCACCTCCCGATACAAAATCAAAATTGCGTTAGAAGGTCACATAATATCGGGGCAGTTGACCACGTTTCTGGGATTAGACGCCAATAAAAAAACCTTGCAATGCAGGCTGGATTGGCATGTCTAGACATATGTCTACGATTTTGCACCTTCCCGATATGTCTCCTATATTTGCTTTTTGTATCGGTGCCATATCGGTAGCTATAAATTTCTATCGTTGTAGGTGAACGCCATGCCTTAGGCCACACAATCGTCTGGCAGAAACAAGGACAAACATTCTATTGGCGAGATTGTCTAAAATTAGAATATTTTGTTGAAGATCGTAAACATCACCGCTAAGGACGCTGACTAATAACCGTCACTCTCCATACGTACACACAGCTCCAGTATCGATTTATTTGAGCAGGCCCCTAATGGTGTCTACACCTGGGCGTACACCACAGGTAGCCATGGGCAAACATTGTGTAACTGATATGTGTAAGGTATATATATACTCACGTAATGAGCTAGCCTATTCTGTCCACCAAGCTCCGCGTATCGTGAAATTACCCTGCCGAGATCTGCTTGCCGACGTCATAATGATCCCAAACAAGGAGACTAACGTTAGTACCGGCCATCATTGATCATTGATGGGCCTGATGCCGATAGGCTGTAACGAGATGATAGTATGTAAATAAACGAATCTCACTTAGATCCAAGCGATAAAAACATTCTGTTCAGACTGTTAATCTATCCACTGCACTGTCACTGCATCACCATCGGTGTCCCACCTTCCCCTCCCTCATAATTCATGTACACAGTGGCCGCTTGCACAAATAAGTCACTCTATTCCGCAGGGAACCCCGTGACTATGAGACCAGCGGCCACTGACCATGTAAAGCCGGCCATAAAGCACGGCTTTCATTTAACCCAGGGTTATAAATAAGGTCCCATAGCCCCGTCTTTTATGAAGGTTAAATTGAGTTCTCGATAGATGACATAAAGCGTTACGTTGACGGCAGCAATAGGCAGCATGCCGACCCGCGACCCCCTCTCCCTCCATCTACCCCCTCAGCCACCCCCTACCCCCTCCATCTACATCCTCAGCCACTAGCTGTCTGGTTGATGGAGGATGGAGCAGGGAAGGGCAACGTATACCCAACGTAATGTATATATTCACAAAACCAGTTACAAGAGGCCACATTTCATTTTAGTTCAAATCCAATCACAGTAGTGCCCGCTTACGCGAGGTGGGCGCGATGGTGGAAATAAACATCTAAAAGACCCTCCGTTCCGAACATAAGTGTCCGTTAACGTGGAATGATCATTTACGCGGGGTGTCCGTTAGGAGAGGTTCTACTGCATATATCTGTCTTTTTTTATTTATTTTTATTTTTATTTCATAAATATGCAATTTGCGTCAGCAGGTTTTATTCGTAGTATCATTTCCAACTACGATAAGAATCCTGCTTTCATTAGCTCTTTCAGTCCGAGCAATGCCTGGAGGCATTCCCACCCAGGGGACGAGCAATGCCTGGAGGCATTCCCACCCAGGGGACGAGCAATGCCTCCAGGCATTATTTAAAAATATATTTATGTTTATGTGTCACCATCACAAACGTTATGTTTTATGAGAAATAATGAATAGATTTGCACCATTTTTTCACAATTAATAAAAGATACCATGTTCATCATTATACTCTGTGGGTATTCGATAAGTAACTATAGTAACTGGTATCTAAAGGTTGCTAAGTGACCCCCATACGACAAACAGACACCATACAGCGGTAGTCTCGTCCTCTTGAGGTTTATAGAGGTATTATGCCTCGTCCTATAGTGCCTGTGCTCTCCAATCAGGATCGGACAGAAAGAGTTAGGTTATATTTCAATAAATCAATAAAAAAGTTCAATTACATATTTCTATTTCCATACTTTATCCTACCCCTAATATAAAATCCCATAGGCGTAACATTGGGTTCCTGAAGTTTTGGCGCCGGACTTCACTCGGCTTCGCCTCATGAAGTCACTTTGCCAAACTCCAGTCGTGGAATACGGTGGCCAAGATTAAACCTCATCCAGTTTTACGATAATATCTATACTGTGATGGATGATACCGACATTGTAAGCACACGTCACCAATTCGTTGGCCAGTTACTGACTCCAGAGAGAAGCATTTGGCTGAGGCCATTCTAAGGTAACTCCAATTGGCCATCGTTAATGTATGTTTGGCTGATATAAGAAACGTGGCTCCAGGTTAGACAATAATCGACGGATCTTTGGACGGGCGGCCATAAACTACGAGAGGTACCCGAGCGATAGCGATTGTTATACGTCGTCAACCTCGAGTGGTTTACAGAGCCGACCGTTGAAAACACTTGATTGTTGTATTTCTTACCCATAACAATTAATAATTCAAATTTCTAAAATTTCGATAATGGTGTTGGAAAAGCTATAACCACGGATGCTTTCTACGGCCACTAATAGTACTGGTTTACTGTGGTCCTAAACATTACAAATGGGGACTTGGTAACCCGTGGGTAAGAATATGTCAGTAAAGCAGTATCTTCTCATATGCTTATGTGCATACTCTATGCCCCCCTACTCAGCCGACTCATGAAACTCCGCTTTTCTGCTCCCATCTTATCGCGTACGTAGCCCCTTTCCTCACATCTGGCTATCGTGTTAAGTATCTATCTGATCGCTTGTGAATGATGGCAAGGAGCGTTTGGGCATACATCTTTCATGGCTGGCCGGAGTGCTATCAGCCCCCACTCCCTCCAGTCTCTCACAATCCTGGCTCGCCCTCACAGCCCTGCCCAGCACCGGTGTGAAGGGTGTGGGAGATTGAGTGGGACAGGAGGGAGGACCCTGAATTATTGACGTTGTCGTCGTCGCCCTAATTAACCACACAGGTCGCCATATGGGGTATGAGTGGAGGAGTGGAGGCGTGGGGGAGGGGGTCAGTGATATGGCGCCCTGGAGAACAGGGTGCTGTCTGATAGGGTGTAGAGGTCGTGGTGGAGAGAGCGGTCTTGTATGAAGGGTGGTCTTTTGGCATGAATCTCTCTGTAGTATTGTATAGAGGGGATCACATCAAATTGTGGCTTAATGTGAATGCTGGAGTATAGTTGGCTTTTCATGACATTTGTATGAACCGTGAGTAGTATCGAAAAAGTGGCATTTTGCCCACATTGTAATAACATGACAATTGATAATTATTCAAATGACATTGTCTTGTAGGGATATGCCATATGTCAGTATAAAGGATAAGTATTCGATTACTTTATTTATTTGACTTTGATTACTCTATTTATTTGACTTGAAAAAGGTTACTTTTGCCGAAACGTTGTACTTAGTTGTTTACACCAAATAAAGCCATCACCTAAAACCGAATTGGGCAGCTGTTGAGTTCTACTTGTTTAAACCATCTGGTACTTTATTTATGTGTTTTGGTAAAGGTCATGATGATTATTTGCTTTTTAAAAATGGCCATCCTACCATATTTTGCTGAGATATGTTTTCAGAAATGTGGGTTGTCTACCTATAGTTTAGTATCAATCTATGTATATCAAATGGCATATCTATCCTTCACATGTACACCTAAGATAAATTCTCAAGTCATGCCCAGGAATTACCATGGGGATGTAATGATCTTACCAGTCCCCAATTCATACTTCAATAGTGAAGTCTAGTGACTAGCACTGAAATCTCTCTGATTCTCTGACAAACATTTCTGTTCGGGGTAGATTTGAAAAAATCTTAACTGAGGATCACTGGACAGAATTCTCATGACTGATTATTTTTGGAAACCTGTCGCTATTACTATTCATTTCCCTTGTCGTCTGTCAGTGGAAGCGTCAAAGAGTTTAGATTAAGATGGAGATATCTACAAAGGTCCCACACATACCCAGTATTTATTCGCCTACAGACGTCACAACTCATCGATATCTGAAGCAATACGTATGAGTCATTCCTGTATTTGTGGACAGACTGTGGCAGGTGTTATCGCCACATATTGAGAACGTGATGAGGTGATGCTAGGGACACAAGGCGCTGTCAATGTGACGAAATTGGACTGAGATGAATTTATGACGAAGTTGCTAACCTTTGTTACCAAATGAAGTACACTCAATTCAGAGGGAAATTGATAAAATAAAAACAAAAAAGATGTTACTCTGATGCAAGGGAACAAGAAAAGGTGTGTTATTGGCAAGAATTGGTAGCAGGGCAATAGGGAAACGGTGGGTGAGTCGATAGGCGAGGGAAGGGAGGCCGGATGGAAGGCCAATGTCATGTGGAAAATCTATAGATATTGTCCGTTAGCACTATAGCTACAGGGAAGACTCTTGTACGTCTGTTTACTGGTCCCAGATGTTCCAGGATCGTTATGCACCATAGGTGGCCCGAATCATGCATAAATAAAGCAGGAAATCGAAGTCCTCTCGTGAATTATAGATCAATAACCAATCTATGTATAGCAGATTGTCTTCACGCTGTGGGTGTCTTTGTATGATTTGTCTTTTCATCATTCTGCATGCTCTATTAGGCTAATTGAATCAATGAACAATTCAATTAATTAGATATGCCTGGTCTATAAATCGATAGTGGACTGTGGTAATAGGCGTCAATGTGCATATATTATTTCCCGGAGAGTTTACCTAAGGGCTCCTCGCTGTAGGTCATTTTCATAACCTCTGTACTTTCTCTGTACAGCCACATATGGCTAAATTGGGATTCACACGTAGAGACTAATGTACTTGAGGCGGGTATATATAGTAAAACTCCACTTAAGGGACACCCCGCTTAAGGGGTCACTTTACCTAAAACGGAGGGTGGCCCCTTAAGCAGGTTTTTATTGTACTTCACACCAAGCCCCTAGTCTCAGACTATGCTCTTTTTGGTGCAAAATGCTCACGACAAGGTGCTTTTACAAATCTCCAGGAAAAATACCGAATTTGATTTACATAGAAGGACACACCTGATACATAGTCACAGACATAGTCACATTGAACACTCACCCCGGGACTCGAATACCCTTAAGGTGAATAGTCTGAAAAACATGTGACCCTGCCTTACGCATCTGTACCCGTACGAAGATAGATATGAAGATCAGTATTCGGAATTTACGAGAAAGATATAACGAAGATATGCTTGCAACAAGAGGATTGTGTTTTAAAATGGTCTTTATAAAGCGGTATAGTAAGTCATTATCATCTGTGCTGGATCCGCTAACGAGGACCCAGCATAAATGACAACTGTACCTAATAAGGTCTAGAACTAGTTTCTACGAGCGTAACCTTTTATATGAAGGAATGCTTGACTGGAACTATTTGTCAAAGGAAACCCAAGTCTGTGGGAGAATGTCTACTCATAAAATCCATTTAAAAGTTAAATGCAGGCTATGGACTGTGGCCTTTGAAAGCACGAATCCTTTGGTATGTAACTTTGTAGAACAGAATGCTGTACTTGCTGCAGCATGAGAGGGGGAATTGTTGTTTTTTACGGAACGAGGCCCCAGGGACCTGTTTCACTAGTTTCGTGACATGTCTAGATGGCATGACATGTCTAGATGGCGTCTAGATAGTGTGTCCGGTTTCATAAGAATTAGACAATAGATTTCGTTTTGTCCATTCTTGCTTGCACTGTTGGTGCCACTTTTCATGTCTGTCTGACACTTTTTTCACGAAACTAGTGAACAGGTCCATGATGTGTAGATTTATCTGATTCTTATGTTTGGGGTCTGTCTTTTCCTAAGGGCAGCTACTTGTGCTGTCACGAAACCAGACGACCCAATCTGTCTGTATGGTGTCACAGACATGTCACGAAACTAGTGAAACAGGTCCCGGGTTGAGTTCTGTAAATAACAACAATCCCCAGAAGCAGTACGTATCTATCAAATGTACTACATGGGTATATAATAATACATCTCATCTCATCAAAATTCCATTATTCTGAAATCACCATTCACTCGGTACTTCGTGCACGTGTTGACCAATTTTGTTGAAGTGTACAGATTTACCTTCACGGCAGAATGTCCATACACTTAAATTGATCAGAATAAAACAAAAACACCTCTGTACTTACTTTGTATCACTGTATAAGGCTAACGTTTGTTTTTATTCTTTTCAGATCCTCATTCCAGTTTAGAAGCAATGGCTATATCCTGCACTTCTAATGCTGCATATACGTTCATCGGTATGGACCAAATGGTGTGGTAAGAATATATCATATTTTCTTACTGTTCGAGCTCATACTGTTATAGGTACCGCCTCTCTGTGCTCTCTGATAAGGTTTCTGGAATTGATTCAGTAGCAGCACGCTGACTCCTTGGTGATGATTTCATTACTGTTTTTCTCTTATTTCTTTACAAGAGGAAAGTCGATGCCTTTCATAGGGTTCTTCGGTGCACTATAGACTGCTACAGGATTTCGGTAACTTCGGTTACGTAATACGGAGCCAGTTCCATACATGCCAGACTGGATACCCGTCCACATAGATAATATTACGACCGATATCAGGGACCTCCCAAACGAGCTTGAATTTTGCAAATCATACCTCTCTCCCCCACGAAAATTCCCAAAGTAACTTATCTACATTGGGTCAAATGAATGTGAATGCGATATAAACTAATGTTGACCTTCCAAAATATAACGGACAAGGCTTTTAATCTTATATACTAAATACCCTATGTACACATTCAACGCACTTTCATAATATAAGTTTGTTTATGGGTGATCCAACCGCTATATCTGCCGTTCACACTATAGGTCAGCCTTCTAGGCTAGGTACAATCAAGGTTGCTCATTCTGCATTTTCTTCCAGTGTAGGTGAATAAATTTTATTTGGTTCCTCAGTATATCTATCTAATTATGACTATCATTGCATGTCTGTATAGTTGATGGGAGTACGTCCACGAAAGATGTCCTCTTTCTATAAGGGACAGAGCCGTTGTTATTACATGAAGTAATCACCAGGTGGCTGACAGTATGGCTATAATGTGGCTCTTTGTTCTCTTACGAAAAATAACCGACTTTTATTAAAGTGTTACTATGCCTCTTGTGTCTCTTTACACTCATCCCAGAGTAGGATGACTTAAAGATAAGTCCCAGGACATGAAAGGCTCTAAACGCATGTTCGAGAGAGGCTAGAATCATGACAGTTCCCCATTATCACTCACTCACGTTTGCACCTTCAATACTGAAGAACACATTCTTTTTCATCTCCAGCAGTGGAGACCACCTACTTAAGGGACAAAATGGCGGCGCCCATAGAACATTCCCTATCTGTCCTATCAGGGGCTCCGTTTAAAATATTCCGTTATGCAGCAGTAAAACTGTATGAAGACTCTTGTATTATCAGAGCATCATATTCATGTTTACCCTGCATGAAGTTTCACATTGCTGTTAGGGCGTAGAGCTGCTCTATGATGGCGAGTCGGTCAGAGACTGGCGATGCGGTGTCACGTACAATAGTAACAATTAACTAAAGTAGCACCCACTGCACAGTTACAAGATCTCTGCTGAAGAGTGACAGTATCGCTTTCAACCCAGTGTCACACAATCCCGGTTGAAGAGTGACAATATCACATGGTTCATATTCAAATCACGGAGGGATATATACTAATCCTCTACGAAATCCGTCCTAATCAGGTTTCTTTGATTGCATAGAATTTCATAATCACTAGATCCTAGGCCCAGTGGAATACCAAGAAACGGGTGTGGCCCTCAGAGGTCCATGTAATCATTCCTAGGCTCAATATCGGCTGCTTCTATATCATGACAATTTCCTGCTGTAGCATCCATGGTAAAAAGGTAGAATACTATATAGACAGATTGTGTATGAATAAATATCAGTTATGTCCTATCAATCAAATCACTATCGACGTTCAGGGACTCGCCATGGTCTTATTGTATAAAATACAGCACAGATTTGCGGGACGATTTCCATGCCTATTTTAAGGCTCGATATTGTTGGCCAAATTTTGATTATGAGAGCCATAGTTGATTAGGTATCCTTATCTATATAAGGTAATTTTCAAATACACAATATTAGCTTATTCAAAAATACAAACGGCCGTTATCTCCGAGGACCAGATACGTAGTAATATCCGAGCACAAGCTCTCTGGTTCGAGGAGATTACAACCGCTTCATATTGTATTTATTAACCACTGTTCTTCGCTAATAACTAGCATGCTCTAACATTTCCAAAGATTTAAAACTCGATTGATTGCCCGTGAGGTGGCAGTTTGGCGAACATGACGGTAATTCGGGATAACATTACGGCAGTTTACCACTTTGTTGCAAAGTGGCTTGAGGACATTTTAGGGACTTTATTCCATAAACTCCTACTTTCATGAGCACGAGACCTTAGGGCCTCCGTAACCTCCCATTTGCAAATTGCATACACCCAATGCGTTTTCTATGGAGACTCAGTAATCGCCGTTTAATAAATCCATTTATTATCCACCTAATACAAAGTGTCCATAGAAAACACATTGGGAGTTTGTATGGACATACCCGGGGCATACGGATATGTTGTATGGTCCGGGTGGCGCACACGGAAAGTAGTGATATTGACATGCCACTTGCCCATAAGAGGTGGATAATAAATACAATATAGACTGGTATCAAATAAAAGCGGCCGCATGCTCCTCTGAGTTGACTCTGCGCAATATCCTCGTATACGCTCGGATATTACTACGCGTCAACTCCTCGGAGCATACGGCCGCTTGTATCTGAAACCAGTCAATATTGTGTATATATGTTTTACTAAAGGAAATTAGCAAGTTGTGTTTCGGTTTCGGTTATAATAGTTGAATAAAGGTTTTGATAAATGCTCAGGTTATTGGTGATTGGCGTGTTTGGTATAGCCTATATCTGCTTTTAAATGGTCCAGGCCTACTGTATAGCCCCTAGGCAAGAGGCACTCCATCCGTCCTCTCATCCCATCTGGAGGTTTAAATAACCACAACAGCAGTCGGAGCTGGAACTTTAATACGCGACTAAAAGCCTCGACCCAACCACAACATGTAAAGTAAATATGACGTGGGCGGGGACGGGGCCTGCGGAACGCACTCACCTAAACATATCACCCACCAGGCGGACACAGGCAGAGGCCACAGGCTAAAATGGGAAACGGCTGGCTTGCTCCTCGCAGAAGCCTTCCTTGCCCTTAGGGGAGGCTTTCAGCAGGAGACCCACAACATCACCACTCGTCCCCCGCCCCAACTACTCGCCGGGTCGGTGACAACCCACCCGCCCGCCCGTCTACTCCCCCCCACCCACCGGTCTACCCTCGCCTGCTCACCCATCTATTAAGTCTACCCCCGATCCGCCCATCTGACTATCCTCGCCCTCCCACCCATCTACCCCCACCTGCCCACCTGTCTACCAAGTCTAACACTGCCTACCCACCTGTCTACCACCGTCCACCCATCTACCTACCCCCACCCACCTGTCAACCCCCGCCCACCCACTCGTCTACCCCCACCTACCTGTCTACTTCCTCCTGCCCCCCGTCAACCTTCACCTGCTCACCCGTCTACCAAGTCTACCCATGCCCGCCCATCAATCTACCCCCACCCACCCAGCTGTCTACTCCAAGCCACTGGTCTACCCTCGTCCGACTGCCTACCCACTCGTCTACCCCTGCCCTCCAACCCTTTTATCCCTGCTCACCCACCTGTCTACCATCACCCACCCAGCCATTTCATGTCTACTCCTGCCTGCCTGCCTGTCTACCAGCACCCACCTACCCATCTACCCAAACCTACCCACTGCTCTACCAAGTCTACCCCAACCTGCCCTCTGTCTACCACCACTCGCCAACATGTCTACCCTCACCCACGCACCAATCTACACCCACCCACGCACCCGTCTGCCTCCACCCGTCCACTGCCCTCAGTGTCTTCCCTCTGTGTTTGTGGATCGGGCATGGGGTGACCCTGGGTCACGTCATCACTCTTTGACCAGTAGTTGTGTGGGGCTCAGGTTCACGAAGGGGTTGACGACAGAAAGGTAAAACCTCGTCTGAGGTAAAGTGAGGTTACTGATAGGGTGACTAAAATCGTCTACATTGTCTGTTGTATATCCTACAGAGTGACATAAGTGACATATTTCACACTTTAAAAGAACGCTTAATAACAGGGAGAATATCATGTATGTAGCACGATAGTGTCTGTGAGTCTGTGAGAACTTAAATATTAGCCTGATGTGCGTTTGATTGGTATGGCGTGATGGTAGGATATTAAGTCCCATCCGAAATTGACATAAAATTCAGGGAAATACTGTCATCAAAAGTACTGTTTTTGTACAGAAAACGGAGCTCTGATGCCACTCCTAGCAATATCTGTTATTCGGCCAAGGGCTCTGTGTATGTGAGGGATGTGCGACTCTGAGTGAGAGTCATGTTTAATGTATAGAACCGGCGCCCCGGGAATGATGTAGATGGACGTGAATGTGTTGTGAGCTGCTCTGATATCTTATACCTGCCCAATAGCAGGGCGCAATAAGCCATTGAAGGAGAGGGATTCACGAGCACCCTCTCAGATGAATACCTGCTTTGGGATGAGATTAGTAACACACCTGCGTGAGGGTGTGGGAGGTGGTGCTCAGTTGGTGAACGGTTGTTCAGGAGGATTTTGTCGGTGAAATGTTTGGAGTGTTTATTGACCAATAGTATTCGCATTTAAAGGGTGATCTTCCATACTAAGGCCCGGCGTCCACCTACTACGATAGAATCGTAGACCTCCCGATATGGCACCAATACAAAATGTCAAAATCGGTGCCATATCGGGAAGGTGCAAAATCGTAGACATATGTCTAGACAAGCCAATCCACCACGCATTGTATGGGGTTTTTATCGGTGTCTAATCGCAGAAATGTGGTCCACTCCCCTGATATTAGGTGACCTTCCGACGCGATTTTGATTTTTTATCGGGAGGTGCATCGTAGACCATATCGGAGCCATATCGTAGTAGGTGGACGCCGGGCCTTAGAGTCTCCATACATTTAGATGGGGATGGAACCTGGACATTGTAATACAAACTTTGTTGTATAGACATACAACATACAGCTGGCACAACAATTCCTATTGTATATGATCTCCTTTACTACCAAATAGAAACAGATTATAATGCTATGTAGATCTTCAAAATTCTACCATCCGGGAATCTTACCAGAGTAGAAGACAAAACAAATCAGGCAGGTTCCTTAAAGAAAATGTTGAAAGTGCGTCAAGGAGATGTCGCACCATACAGTTGGGTTTGCTTTAGGAGGACAATTATTAAGAAGATGAATTAACCGAACAAACAGAGCCTCGGGCCTATTGATGTCTACAGATTTGGAACACCAGCATTGACTTCATCAGGGATGTGTCTCGGAATGATTTGACGCTTGAAACGACACATGAGGGCGCCACATTTGCGAACAACAATTCAGATCAAAGAAGGTCAGGAGTTAAAGAAAATGCAATCATAACCTGGCGACAATCTCTTCACCACCTTTAATTCAATGATTTTCCATGGATGGCTGCTTGCGTTCACACAGTTTTTTCTCCTTCTTTTTATTTGACCATTATTGGTCTCATTCTGTTCGTTTGCTTAACGATTCACAAATCATAAGGTTTTCCGAATACTGGAAGAAGTTTCTTGTGGCTGGAGCCGAATGTGACTCCACATTTACTTCGTCCTATGGAAGTAACTGTTTAGATATAGTGCACCTGACACTGATTTCAGAAACTTATGTAGAAGGGGAATTGGTATCTTATTGATTAAAGATGAAGGTAGGAAGGATCGGTGTTAAGAAAGATGGAACAGACGGGTTTATGTAGGATGAGAAGGAACGACATTCGCCCACTAATTAGGATGAAGTAAATTAAAGGGGAGGGGAAATGACAAGAGAAGAAACCATAAAGATAAAAAAAGAAGTAAAGAGTAACAAAAATGAAAAATGAAAAGAGTGGAAGGGTGAAAAGAATAACATTAATGTAGCGTTTCCACCTGCCGACTGAAACCCGACCGATAAATTTCAAGTGGTACAAAAGTCGGTCGGTGGTTCTCCTAGTGAAAGGACGGTGGTACATAATCGGCAACATGCACTGCAAAAATGCGATGGACACTGACCGACTTTTTGTAGTAAAATACAGACTGCCACCGATTAAATCAATTCGCTTTGTTTTTATCGGTTGGTGCAGACATCAGTCGGTGGCAAGAAATTGCATAAGATGGGAGAGAAAAATCGTTGAAGATTTCTGTTTCCACCTGACGATTATTGCACTAAAAGTGTTGCATGATCGGTCGGCGGTGCGAAATGCCCTGATTTGTGGTCATAATCGGCTTGTAGAGACGCTGCATAAAAGATGAACGGGAGCAAGCACAGTGAGAATATGAAAAGTACCACAGGTACCAGAGTAATGTGGACATCGAGTCATGAGGGAGATTCGGCTATGAAAGGGGGGAGATACAAGGCCAATTTAATACAGGCTTTAAGTCGATGGATGTGTTGGTTTTGTATGCTTGGGCGTTCATTACAAAGCACACACCAGCCCAGAAAAAAAGTCAAATCATAGGAAAGGACACTGACATAATTTAATTATAAGGCATTTCTACTTGCCGACCAAAATCCCACCGATCAGGTTTTCGTCTATTGTAGAATAGATCATTTGGTGTGAGAAATATTACTGACACTGACAGAGGGACATGTAGCGACAGTAAGGTCAGATTCATTGGACATAAATTTGAGACCAATGGTTATGAAAAAAGCTGTGGCTACAGAAAACAGTAATATGGGATGCTCTGCCTGCTAAAATGAAACGATCCGCAAACAAATTGCAGTTCAAAAAATCTGTATGCAGAGTGACTCTGGACTAATTACTAGGAACCAGATAGGCCTTATTATTAGCAATCACAGCCACATACTGTATCCATACCTCTTCCACCCACTCAACTCTTCAGAAGAGTATCTGATCATTTGTGTTGCTGCAGTGGTGATCCCCCATCATTCCATATCCAACATTTTTCATTTTTTACTTTATACATGGTCACTAGCCCTAGTTAATGTTATCGCTGTGAACGGGATATTAAATTAGATTATCAGATTGAATAGAGCTCTTTTGAATAAGGAGACTCGAGTGGATATAAAACATGGAAATAGAAGTGCATCCTATACAAAAATCAGTTGGTGCTCCTCCTTGAGAATTTGTCTTTATCTTACCTCTGGTATTTTTTGTCCCATAGGTTTAGCATTGGAACTCGTTCTCCATGCCCCTAGGAGTATTACAGTCCGTTCTCCATGGACTATATCCTGTGTGTCATCCATTCTTTTAGTGTATACAGGGGTGAGATAAATATAGAAATCGACTCATTTTGGTCAAAGAAGTTGTTCTCCAACTCGTTCGAATGTGACATTCAGTCCGCTGTCGCCTCGTTCATATCACTTGTCATCAATTCGTGGAGAATGACGACTTTGACCAAAACTTGTTGGTTTCTTCTTTATTGGTAACAATCATTAAGCCAAACGCACTCACTCTGTTTCCACCGATTACTTGTACCATGTACACCGAAAATTCAATATATATAGGACTGGGCAAGCCTGAAGATTAACCCTCCCTCAATTAACATAGAAGTTGGCGTCATTTAGTAAAGACCCCCTTTTTAGACTGAAATGAAGGTGCTCACCAATCGAGTTTGGGCTGCCCGCCACCGATTAATTCAACATGGTTTGATTTTGTCGGTGGCCTCAAAAGTCTGTGGGTGGTGCCATATTTTGTAATGTTGGGGAGAAAAATCGTTGAACTCTTTTGTTTCCACCTGACGATTATTGCAGAAGAAGAATCACATAGTCGGTCAGCGGTGCTAAATACCATAATCGGTGGTCACCGTTGGCAGGTGGAAACGCCACATAATATTTGATGTGGGTAAATAGGTCCCTAGATTTGTGATGAAAGGGACAGGTCCCTAGATTCCTTCAATTATCTCCTGTGACCTGACCTGAAGATAGAATTACCCATGACCTGTCAAAGTGAAGTCTGATGACGGAAGGTCAAAGGTCACGCCCTGACCTGATCGACCTACATCCAGCACAGTCATAATTACTGGCGTCGTATCACGAGCTAATCTACCCGGCTGTTTAGAGAAAGCCACTCCTCTATCCCATAATACCCTGACTACTGACGTCACCGGTTACCATGGAGACACTCAACTGAGCATCAGATGTGACGTAAGGATTCGCTGATAGATGAACGACATGCAAAGCACAGGCTGAATGACGGCAGCTTTGATAGGTGGGCATTGAGGGCCGAGACGGGAGGTGTGGAAGTGCCTCATAGTGCAGATCGATGCATTAATGTCCAACTTCAGAATAAAACATATCCCCGGGAGTGTTCCCTTTAGAGAGATAAAGGAATTAGAACAAATCTCTCGACGCCCACTAATGGAGTCGACTTCATCTGTAGAGCGCCTTTTCAGTTGGTTAAAACTGATAGCATGTCACGCTCATTTCACGCGTAGTCCTCAGAGAATACAGCATCAAAGTAAAATGTGAGTCGCAGGTGAGCTTGCAGCTGCTATTCAATTTGATTTTGAATGAGAGACTAGCATTATTTGTGACATTTCATATACTACTCAGACGTAGTTTCATATATGTCAAAGCAAAGAACCTCTGCAAAAAATACATTATGTTAAATAGACAGACATTCAAACAACATCTATGGAAGATATATTCCTACAACGATCTATCCAAAGTAACATATGTTAGGATTGTGACAAGGGTAACTGGACCGATGGCACCACAGACCGATGGCACCAGGACTGATGGCACCACTTTTCATTTTTACCTGGACTGATGGCACCCGTGCCTGGACTGATGGCACCACTTGCCTAGACTGATGGCACCACCTCATTGTTTTACCCTTCACATGGGAACCACTTCCCGTGGTGTACACAATATAATCTGGCAGCTTAGTTTTCAGGTATTTTTTTTGTTTCTGAAAAAAACCGAGGCGGCTGCGACCAGTACCGAGGCGGCTGCTGCCGGCACCAAGGTGACCGTAACCGGGGCTCTGGAGGACTCTTAATTAAGCAATATATACCATATAAACATCTGTTCTTATAGGTATCTTCTTGTAATATTATATCCACTCTGACTGTTAATGCTAATGGTCAGGGATAAGCCAGGGTTTGCCCGCCGTGTGGCCGGCCGGGGCCGCGGGTGGCCGCCGGGGATCCCCGGCTGTCGATGTCGCAGCCAAACTCGGTGGAATACGGACCAAGTTATTTTAATCTCATAAGTTTCTATCGTGGAAGAATACAATACCGTAGACTTACGAGAGATCTGTGAAACTCATTTATTGGTTTCCTGCACCTGTTACTGTTACTAAGCGTGACACGTAGACTGCCTAGTATACGAAGCAAGCTGCAAAACTCTATCTTATACCCCACTACTACTATTGCAACGCATTTGGGCGTGGTACCGTGCTCAACAAGGTACATGATGTCCCAAGCCTTTGCATTGCAAGCCTCCCTCGGAGCTGTGTGACCAGACAAAGGCTCCTAATTGTCCTCTCACCTCTCTCTGATATAGCTGTAGCGAGGGGCTGGCGCTGAGTGTGAGCTTGTTGAGCACGTGGCCAGCGGAACTCGACACATGAGCTGCTCACTAATCATGTCCTCCACATCCCTTATTATAGCTCCACTCCGAGCAGCTCTCATCAGGAGCCCACCATGTGAGGTTATTCTACGAAACCAGTGCTGGATTTCTATGATATGACTCCAGCGGCCTGTTTAATGATATAGGATCGTACATGAAGACCCTTTTTGTAACTCGTACACGGGTTATCGTTTAGTAATATCTAAGTATTTTCGCTAAGGCATTATTAGCCATCCATAAGATCTTCCATAAGTGTTGAATAAAGTTGACCACATCGATGGTCTAGATGGCCTATAGGAAAGAGTCAACATGTATGGTCCTAGATTAATGGACAGGACGCAGGTACTGTAAAGGAAAGAATTGGTAACCCATGGCCGTTGGTCAGGGGTGGTCATTGCTCCCCCTGACACCTCTCCCCCAGCGCACCCTGCGCACTCCCCTCTGGTGTCGGTCACGTGAACCCCGCGGCCACGTGACCAACTGCCACTCTGACCTCCTCCTCATTCTGTTCTTGTACTTCACTACGTACACACGTACTTTTTATTTCCCACCCACCCTCACCTTTTTTCTATTACCTACTCCGTAGGGCGTTTTTATACTCATATTGTATAACCATATATACTCATTTTATATAACCATATATACTTATACCAATTGACATATCATTATATCTGTCAATTACCAATATGTATCTTCAACTTAATTGACGTCATTGTATAACTGTCAATTACTATCTTTTACCTTATATCATATTAATATTTACCGTATTAATATTCATGTCGGTGAAGGTATATAAAATTAAGATAAATTTTATCATTCCCAATTCTCGACTCATACTCTTGTGTTCAGGGTAAGGGGTAATGGATTTAATTAAATTTTTAGATTCATATTAGCCTAGAATTAATATGAAAGATATACCGTGACATCGATGTCTACAATGATACAATAGCCTGCTGTACTCCTTGCGACCTGGAGGTGAGTCTAGCCTAAGATTAAGTCGATGGTATTAGAAAGACTGATTATCAGAGCCTTGGAAGCAGATAATCTCTATAACGGCATCGTTTAGAATACCAACAGAACCAATACAAACCAACCAAGTCTCTAAACCTCATGCCTAGAACTGTATACCTGTTTATTCCCCAAAACTGGAAAATAATGCTTGATTGATTGTGTTTCAAAATGTATTGGTAAAAGAAACAACAGAACATATATGAACCAAAAAATGATCATTTCATAGTGTTGGACTTTCAGTCATATGCGACTCACGGAGATAATTAAACGATTGCTAAGACTTCTGAACGTCCCACAGACTAGACTACCTTTCTCCTGAGTGCTGCGTTTCCCTGCCCCACCCAGCGGGTACTGAGTGAAGAACACCTGATCTACTGATGAGAGGGCACGTGCACTAACAAAGTACACCTGACCTACTAATGAGAGGGCACGTGCACTAACGAGCACGACAACACAGAGCGCGTCCTCACCACGCCCATCTCTGCCGGGCGGACAGGTAACTCGAAGCACCTCCCATTAAGCATAAAGCCATTTTCTACTGGCCGACAAAAACAACACCGATTTATTGTATTCGGCAACGATCTGATCGTGAATCGCCGATAAATCTTTTGGGTAGACTGACGCAAGATAGGTGAATGGTAACGAGACCTACTGGTTGAGCGTTAAGACCAGTCCCTCGAGACTGAGCTCTAACCAGTATAAATAAATGTCTCTCTAAAAAAAAAAGAGAACGTTCACAGATTAATGTGGCATAGATTATGCAACAATGCCAAATAAATATGTGTGTGAAAGTACAGTAGAAACAGTGCATACAAGGACACCCTCCCCGATAAATCCAAACCGACATACAGTCAGTGGCACCGCTGGCACACTGTCAGAGTAACTCAAAAAATCTTTGTCGTTTTCGTTGGCCAATGGAAACAAGGTTTATACCTTGTTTCTGCTGCATTTGAATGTTCATACCGACTAAACTGCCCTACAAACACAATGACCATCACCGACGATTTCAACACCCTCTGATTCCGTCAGTCGTTGACCAATTCAAACGGTGGTGGCCTCATGGCATAATCTGTGCACAATTAATTGGTGACCACTTCATGTCTTTATGTCTGTTTCCATTCACCGATCTTATATTCATTTAACATCTAGGCTAGCATTCAGGAGGACCTCGTAGTAGTCGAGGAAGGTACATGGAATATGTATAACTCTTTACATCGAGTTATTTCTTGTATAGTTTCAGCGTTCTTTCTCTCTAGTTTCACGGTTTCAAATAAGAATCATATTCTTCTCATACAGAAGTGTATACTTTACGATCACCAAAAACCTGATGCCGCAGGATAAGCATGAGACTTTTGGAGTGATTTATACTGCAGTACCTTTGGACACCATGATATATTTCAACAGCATTGTCTAAGGACTCCATAACATTGAAAGGGTTAATATCACGGTTCCATTGCACGTATATATGATAATGAATTTTAAAATTGTGTGTCCAGAGTCTCATTGTCCTTAGATTCATTTTGCCCCTAATAAGACTTTTTGTTTAGGTTTTGGGGTGATTAATTTTATAGAATGAGGGGAGGGTGGACTCGAACTCTGGCTTTTCTATTTTCAGTTGTGCATCCTCCCCACTATAGGATAGGGCGTTTCCCAGCCTTTGTATTCCATGATATAGTCGTGCTGCCTCTAATATCGCGAATGATACAAAAGGAAACAAAATCGGAAGAAATAGCTATTGGCTTGATACGATTTTTTATCATGTACTTAGGTGTGAGTACCACTGGGAATAAATGCCTATTGTAGTAAGGAAAGAATGAGTGCCACAAGCACGAAATCCGACACTGCAATAAGACCTAGTGCGGGCCGGCGCCGCCAGGATCGGATAGCGCTGATCCAAGTGTTTTGATATCTAGTTTCGCTATCCCAAACGCTGCTCCGTCTGCCGCTCGATTTGATTTAAATCTCCCGCAGGGAAAGTTGTGCAATTTAAATCCATTAGATTCGATCTGGCTCTGACCAATTGTCAATTAGACTCGCCTCGCCTCCGGCTACTCGTCTCTAATCCACAATGGCGTCCACAAACCGAAGAAGGACATTTTGCCATTTTTCCCTTCGCCTTCTTCGGGAGATCAATACACCGAGCAGACAGAATAGCTCGTTTCCGTTTAAGCCGCCTGCAGAAATCAATGCTGCCTCAACCTCCCAAGTCGACGACCTCTGGCTTACACTACAATACTATACCACCTAACACTACAATACTATACCAGTTACACTATAATACTACATCCCCTACACTACAATAATTACACCACCTACACTACAACACTATACCAGGTATACTACAATACTATACCAGGTACATTAAATAACTACACCACCTGCACTACAGTACTATACTCCCTACACTACACTTCAAATAAAATGCTACGGCTAACCTATGATATTACATCGTCTACACATACAGCAAAACCACAAGACTTATATCACAACATCACCATGCCTTCACCGAAATACTGCAATAATTTCATGAATACCACAGTAGATATACATAAAGTTCTACTGCAAGAGCACTGCACGTTACTACAATAAAACCTTTTCTGGCAAGGTGTAAGTGGGTCTGGATCTTTTAGTTAAATAAATGTAGTTATATAAAATTGAATCAAGAATTATCTAGATAAACAATATTTGATGAGTTTGGATGGACAGTCATCGTCTTCAAGACGAAGCTGAGTGATGATTACTGTTCAAATCAGTGGAGTATTCTTTATTTCATATGTTGACTGTGGTTATGGATTCATCACACCCCATTTCAAGAACATCAAATAGCACCACAATACCAGAATAATCCAGATTGCTTAAACTAATCGAGTTAAGAACGGATAAAATCTCCATGCTGATCTCTTGCCTACCTTTTCGAATCGTGGTCGTTGATTGCATATAATTGTCTAATGTTATTCCTATGGTTAATCTTGTACAACGAGTGAGATAATGGACAGGGCTTAACACATAGCTGGACCTTGACCTCTATGCAAAATTCATTTCCTTTACAACTTATAATACCAGGAGTCATTGCATCGAATTACAGGAACATTGTAGATGATGCCATATTGTGTCTAAAACTAACTGACTGGGGATCTTCCCCATAAGCATGTGAAACGCAATCTGGAAGCAGAGACCCGTTTTCAAAGTAGAGACGGAAGAAAGAAAACTCTCCCATTCCAAACCGCTCCGTGCAGACGACATTTAGTCCATCGATTAGTTCCCGTTCCCGCCACCAGGGACACGAGTATCAGTATCCGGCGTGAGGAACGTTCGTTAGAAAAACGACCTTTAATGATCGGTCTTCTGGACGACATCCAGGAGCGACACGCACCGTCTTAACTAACGTTTATAGCCCTAGCGTGTTTTGTACATAATGTTTCAGCCTGAAAAATAGTCTGATGCGCTTAAGTGGGATTCACACCGTGGGATTCACAAACCTCATAGGGTGTTTGTCTGAGACAAATCCTGCTGAGATCCTGTTCAGAAACCCGATATACTCGTCGGAACTGTATGGTTCCATTTCCCTGAGACAGGTATTTCCTGCGCAATTGTTGGCGACAATTACCCCTAACAAGGTACAGAATTACATGTTTAGAATCCATAAGGTCATTTTGGTGAGACAAATGGACCTGCTGTGGAATTGCTGACTAACTATCAGCCCTAGCCAATAGGAGGCCAGCAAGCATTATTACATGTTTGTAACACCCCTCATCTCAAAGGTACTTGAGAGCCAGGGTAAATGTTCACTGTGACTATCATAAAACTGGATGAGGTTTAATCTTGTCCACCGTATTCCACGACTGGAGTTTGGCAAAGTGACTTCATGAGGCGAAGCCGAGTGAAGTCCGGAGCCAAAACTTCAGGAGTGGAATGCGGTGGCCAAGATTAAAACGAATCAGGTTTTGATTTTATCCTACCCCGTCTCCTCGATTTTGGAATATTACGTGATAACAATTCTGTATTCCACTAGTGGCATATAAAACTCCGTATGCCAGTGAGCTTGGCATACGGAAACCCAATGTTAAGCCTATGGGATTTTATATTAGGGGTAGGATAATGTGTGAGATTATGTACCAGGGATGTCCTTCCATGTGAATCAAATTCGCCGTTTTTCCCAGAAACTGGTAAAAGCACTTTGCATGAGAATTATGTACTAAAGGAGAATTGTCTGAGAGTAGGGAAATGGTGTGAGGTATACCTGTCCTAGGTACATTAGTCTCTAGGGTGAATCCCACTTTAGCTTTATAAGTTCTTGTAGGCTAAGCCACCTTATTATTCATCTCCAAATTAAAGATAAATCAATTTGGATGCCAGATGTCTTTTATTTTAATTTGAGCTGAGCTTCATTGTCAGTATATTTCTGAAGATTGTGTTATACATAACTTTCTCTCGTAGTCTACATGTGTCAATCCCACAGAGTACAAATTCGAGATCATCCAATGAAGTTGTCTCTATTTCTTGGTATTTCATTTCAAAGAGGAAATCTAGCTGAATAGAGCGATATAGATAACCAAAGCAAATCGGTTGATACGAAATTGGACGCATGATGTGGAGAAACCTAGCCAAACATGTACATCGTTATATATCAGAAGTTATTGTCATATGATCTTGAACTAACCAACACCAATCATGTTAAAATGGATGGTGTCAATGATCTCCAGCGAACCGTCCATATTGACGGATGGCATATCTATGGGCGGCCCTTACATCCGAGACATTAACGACAAATTCTTATTTGCACTAATTTAATAACAGCGATTGTTGCGATGAAGTATTGCTTTTATGCGGGAGCGCTAGCATAACACATGGTTTCGTGTGATTTACAAATATGTGACACTAAGAGCCTTTTTCCACTCCGGAGCTATAGCCAGGGCTTCCTTCCTCCAAATAATATGTCAGAGTACGATGTCGTTTGATGCATTTGTTGTTAAGTTGGATTTTACCGAGAGGGTCAGCTGTGTATACTAACCACTATTAAAAAAGCCAACCTTTTACCCCGATAGAATTCTCGCATTTACCTCACCCCTGACATTTTTTCCCCATAGGCTTGACATGGGGAACTCGTTCTCTATGCCCCCACGAGTCATACAGTCTCAATGGTCAATATCCTGTGTGTTGCCTGTTCTTCTAGTGCGTACAGGGGTGAGATAAATACAGAAAGCATTCGTTTTGATCAATGTCGTTGTTCTCCAACTCGTTTGAATGCTACATAATATTCACTCAGCATCAACCTCCTGAAGAATAACGACTCTAACAAAAACTTGTTAGTTTCTTCTGTAACCCTACCATAAATGAATCAGCGAAATCATCAGGCACTAGAAAGACACGCAGAGAATAATGTTAGTTGATTAATGTCCCCAAAATCTCAACGTGAGACTGGAGAGTGAGTGTCCACCAGAATCATGGAAACCTGCTACAACGTTCAAGGGGGGGGGGTGTCCCCCAACCACGACAAGGCTACGACAATGGCTTCCCGACAAGGTCCACGATTGGCCTATGATTGGAGGCCTTGTCGTGGTTGGTGGACCCCAGTTTCCAACAAGAGCCTATGACAAAGCCACGACAAGGCCACAATTGAAGGCTTGTTGGGAGCATTCCAACAAGGCTACGACAATATCGAGCATGTTCGATTTTTCTCAGGACTGGACCCTTGTCGTGGAGTGTCATGGCGTGTCGGGAGCATGTCACAGAGGTCTATGATAGGAAATTTTGGTGGAGCGTGCACTTCCTAACACGCCCCTACAACGCTGTCGTAAAGCTCCCCTTCTATATTCTTACAACAAGGCTGCAACAAGCACCGATTGGAACTTTCTTGTCGGTGCTTGTCGTAGCCTTGTCGTGGTTGGTGGACACCACCCTTAAGTTTCTTTGGTGCTCCCTCGGGTTGCCTTGAACATCACAGTGATCAGGGGCCCGTTTAATATTCTAGGATCGTATATGCAGATCCTTTTCTGTATACCATAGAGATCCAGGGACGATGTGGGTCAACTGTATTCAACACTTAGGGACGACCTTATGGACGGCTAATACTGTCTTAGCGAACAGACTTAAATATTATTACACAACAACCCTTGTACGAGGTACAGAAAGAGCTCTTCATGTGCGATCCTAGATTATTAAATGGGCCCCAGGACATGAAAGACGAAAGTGGTGTCTGGTTTATGGCACTTGCTGCGCGTTGTTTACTCAGCTGAGTCATAGCAACATCATCGGACTAACGGCCTGCCACCATTCTGCGAGCTCCCCGCTTTTGTCCGGCAGACCCGGTTGGTTTTGAGCTGATAGGTAATAGCGACCTTGCTGTCTGTCTGCAGTCACCTATAACCAGCCAGTCTCACATATCGACTTGTCCTCTTTGTCACGCATCTAATGGCGCGGTCTCCCGCAGCCTCAGAGACAGACACAGCGGTCAATAGATGTGAAATATAGAGGGTGATGCGGGATCAAACAGAACTCGCTGAGCGTCAGGTGCACAATGCTAAACAGGCGCAGATATACATGTGGTGTTTCCGACAAAAAACACCCCCGATTATGTGCACTCTATACGGCATATAGCCTATGAGCCATGGGGGCCGCCATGCCGCCCCCAGAGTAGGTGTTCTTCAATAATAGAGATGAAAAAGTAGGCGTTCTTCATTCTTCAAGAGATTGATAATTGAGAAGTGTCACAATTCTAGCCTTGCTCACATATGTATGTAAAGTGTTTCATGTGAAAAACATCATATCCTGGGTTTAATCATAACCTCATCCTGTTTTAGGATGGGTGTAGGGAGTTCAGAGAACCATGGTCAAACATTGAAAGGCAATTTAATTTCATAAGAACAAAGAGCCAGACTATAGATATGTTCCCCCCAAGGGGCCTGCCATACTGCTAGCCGCCTAGTGACTGCTTCATGAACTAACAATTTTTTTTTTAAAGGTTTTTATTTCACATTCGATTATTACAATCGTTCTTCCAAGCGAAACATCAAGTTTGGTGTACAATGCAACAAATTTACATAGTGATGAACAGATATTTGATCTTCTCGTTCTTTTACTCTCATGTTTTAACACTTTACATACATTATATATCGACCAGTCTTAAAAATGTATTTACTTATAGTAGTGTCCAATTTAGTTAACATGTGATCAAACATCATAGGTATTTATCTTAACTGAACCTGATGATTAGTGCTACAGGACTATGTGTCTCGCGACCCCATTATCCAAATTACGCTATATAAGAACTCCATTATCTGCCTTTTTAGTTATATATTACATCAATTCCTTATCAGCATAGCATGAACTCCCTTTTTGAGCAATTGCTCTGTCCCCTATAGAAAGGCGGTCGGTGGCCCTACTTGAGACTTTGTCTGTGCTAACAATCATTGACCCCAATGAACCACACTCTGTTTGCCCCTGACGTGTTCCATGTGCACCGATTATTCACAATGTAAAGGACCAGACAAGCCTGGAGAAAAACCCTCCCTTTTGCTAGGTTTACACCATCCGTTCCGGCAATGAATTTTGGGCATAGAAATTAGTGGTGGTGAAAATGTAGGTGGTCACCGACTGACTTCTGGTAACAGCCCCCGATTAATTCGACCTGGTTTGATTTCGTCGAGTGCATCAAAAGTCTATCTGTGGTGCCATATTGCCTAGTATTGGAGAAAGAAATCGTTGATGCTCTTTGTTTCCGCCTACTGATTATTGTACAAGAAGTATCACAGAGTCGGTGGGCGGTGCTAAATGCCATAATCGCTGGTCATAGTCCGTAGGTGTTAACGCCACATATTGATAGTCAACCGGTGGGGCGCTGAGATAACCGTGGAGGGTGATAGCAGAGGCGAGGTACGGACTAAGAGGCAGGTTATTCTTTAAGATATATTCTACGTGGCGCTGAGGATATTAGGTGACGGAAAGGATGGTAAACAACGTTAATATAATATTCCATTTATAGACCAAGACTAATAAAAGACAACAGACTCGATGATATGGGAGTCATTATAACTAGGATTGATTCTAATGCTATCAACTTGTCGATCACGTTGCTAATTATTGTATCTGTGGTCATTTATAAAGGCATTTTCTTTGGTTTGGATGCAGGTTTAGGTTATAGATATAAATCAAGCAGACATATGAGTAAATGATATTATAATCTGCATCTGACGCTTACAACTGTCGCTAAACTCAATGAAACATGGTGGTAATCTTATCCTCACCCACACCCATCCTCTTTCTCATCAGAATGCTGTACAAACATTGAGGAGAAGTGGAAACAATGTTCACGGGTAAAACATGTGGCATGAGTCTCGCCTCTCAGATCGATTCCTACAATGAGACCAATTACATCCTTAAGTGGTGAATTCAAGAATTCTCAAATTAACATTTCTATTGCGAACGTAGGTAATTGGAATCCAGTCACATTGTTTTTGATCACAATTCAATCGTCTGCTGTGCATATTAACGCCGAAATCCAGAGAATAGTTTTGAAAACTGATATTACAGAACTAGAAGAACTGAAAAGCAAATCTCCAAAATGAATGAAAACGAATAAAGAGAAATATAAAACTGGTCCAATTACCAAGGAGATATTTATATGAAAAACTACCGCCCGAAATATAGAATCTACATCAAATGTATCTATTGTACCTTGTTAGTGTTAAGGGTATCTTCATGGAAGAACATGAACTATAATTGGCGAATGAAATAAAATGAAATCTATTTGCAATACAAAGAATTTTGATCTTAAGGAAGAATCTAGTTTACTAATGAGTGGATGAAAGTTTTCGGTTTGGCCCATAGTATTTGAATTGATGGAAGTTGCATGTCCTTAGACGTGCCTAACTTCTAGTAAGAACCCTCCCAGCAGGGAACCCCCTCTTTCAGAGACCTTCCCGCACATACTTCCCCTCGTGATTGCTTTTCCTATAAACGGCCAACTTCCTGGCACTCAGGCGTCACCCCTCCCAAAAAGATAACCCTAGTCTATAAATACTTTATACATTGTCGATAGGTCGGGCGTTCTATGGGCGCCGCCATGTTGGATAGCGCGGTCTGTGACGTCAGCGGTGGGCTGCCAGCCAGTGTCATAAATGGGATATTAGATGTCGTAATTACAGTGCTTGAGGAGGAACCACTTGGCCATTAGATCGGTTCTCAAATACCACGTTGCGCCGCCTGAACTACGTCAACTCTGGGCATGCGTAGCTACCATGCGCCAAGCTTAGTGTATATTTACGTAATACATGCTATTGAACGGTAACTGTACTCAAAACCTGCCTCTAGGGCAATTTCAGCCCGGGATAATCCTTGTGTTTAGGTGAAATGTATCGAACATCTAACCACTTTACAGTGTCTATATAGTTGACTATAGGTATGAATGTAGCTATCGTCGTTTGAAGATAGTGTTAAATGCAGATAATGGATTTGTAATCCATTATCGTCCAAAACGTGTCTGTACGGTCTACCTCAGTTCAAGAGGGTGTTACACCAAGCCGATTCAATTTTAAACACGTCGCCATGGATCAGGTCGCTTCTGGTCAGGTCGGCCATATTTGTTCTGAGGGTACAGTAGAGACGTACAAACGGACAACCTCCGTCCCGAGCCAAAGTCTCTGCTTACGCTTCGTTAACGCTGACACTGTGTTTTCTGTCTGTGTATGGTTAGGCTATGTATTATATGATACCTTTATACAGGTGATATTATGGCATAGAGACACTGTAATAGTCCCACAAACGAGCTACATATGCTTAACTGACACCTACAGGAGCCTACTCTGGCTTGGAGTCTGATTGTTTATACACCAATCTACCAGCCTCACACATACACCATAAACAGTTTTGTCCTCACGCTGGCCAGGTGATTTTGATAAGATGTCCGAAATAACTCCCAGCTTCCGCGATTTAGAGTTGGCAGATGTGCCGTAAGGGGCATCTATGTATATTACATAGTCGATCAGGGTACATGTATTTGTCTCGAGTTTCTTGTTTCTTTCTTTAACATTTTAGCTTTTCAGAATATAGTAGAAGTTCCTTGAATGGAGAATTCTTGTCTACCTCAGTTGAGAATATATCCTAAAAGATCTCGCGAGATCTCATCAATACTTCCGGTCAGCTCAGATTTGGCGCAGACCGGAAATCTCCGCTGTCTGCGCAATCTCTCCACGTGTAAACCACTATCACGTGACCAGCGTTCCAGCAGCTCATTGGTCGCTGGTGTACCCTGACGCTGCTACTCAGCGAATGGCATGCGCATGCGGCAAAGATTGTACCATGGCTTTTCGGCTGGGATGAAATTGCGGTCTAATGTGGAGCATTTAGATAAACGTAGCGACGACTGACAGCACCGAGGAGTGCGGCGAGCGCTGAGTGCTTGCGAGGTTGACGGAGCGCGACTTCCGGTCGCCGGCCAGATGAAACCTCCCATCGTATACAAAGCCCCCATTGAAAATGTATGGAGACTCAGTAAACCACTACCCATTGTATAAAACCTGTCAGATACCATAACTGTGGTATACGGATTCAGACCTGTGTTACGGCTTCAAAACCATGGTATACGGGAAAAATAGTCCCTTTTGCTATAGAGAAAAGAAATAGTTCCTAGTGTTATACCCGTAAAAGGGCACAATCCACCAGGCCGATTTCTCAACCGATCAATTGTTCATGGTCCCTTAAGAGGAAGCTCACATATTATGATTTATTTAATTCTAATAATAATAGTTTGATAAATGACCATTTTCAAAGATTTGAGAAATTCTAGGGCATCCGATAATAATCGGCGATTGTCTGGCTACGGAATCGGCTACCGTCGGTCCAGTGGAACACCCCCTTATCATGGCAATTACTGGCTTTAATTTATTCGAAAAGATTGATAATAAATGCAACAAACGATGATTTTGTGGACAGGCAGCTCTGTAAACCACTCGCGGTTGACTCGCTAGCGCTCGTGTATAACTACGCGTCAACCCCTCGTGATTCACGGCCGCCTTTCCACAAAACCATCGATTATTATCTATGTAGCCCTCGAAGCTTCACCACTGGAATCCTGGTTCGACGCGACCCCACGTGGCGGCAGTGGGAACTATGCCATACAACCAATGGCCCGTTTAGTAATCTAGGATATTCCATGAAGATCTTTTTCTGTACCCCGTACAATGGTAATCGTTTAATGATATTCAAGTTCGTTCGCTAAGACAGTATTAGCCGTCCATAAGGCTGTCCATAAAATGTTATAAAGTTGACCCACATCGGCCCTGGGTCTCTGTGGCATCCAGAAACAGGTCTACATGTAAGACCCTAGATTATTAAACGGGCCCCAAGCCTGAGGAGAGCCTTTATGGAGTGTCCCGAGGTAAAATGATTCAAAGTAAAAAAAAACTCCTATTGGTCATCCGCTCAACATGAAAGATTCCATCGCACAGGAAATAAGTCACATTAATATCTTGATGTTGTATCAAAGAATTCTATTAATTGCTCTTATGATATATTCAGTGAGTATATATATATATAATCGTGTATTTCTAACCATTAGTGGTTCACATGGCACATGGCGGTTACGGCCTTCAGGCCTATCACTGCTGACCGGTACGGAATTTGGGCGGGAGAGCTAATCCCAATGTGAAGGTTGTAGTTTCGTAATGTAGCTATAAGGTAATTTTTTTCATTATCCCTATTGCAAAAACATTTACAGTTATGTCTAATACATCCTGCAAAGCCGATTCTTAAATTCCTTACACTAAATTCCATTTTAATCTAAGTTTATAGTTATTTGTAGAGGAATGACATGTAATGACCATCTCACCATCTATGAACTGGTCCTAGATGAGTTTAACCATACGAGGGGGAGTGAGCTGCTCACAAAACCCATACCCTCCTTCTCACCACGAGAGATAGAGTCTAGCCAGCAGATGATGCTATCCACATCTCATATACTGACCTACTTATAGCATGTTGAAGGGCCATGATATCCAACTAGAAATAATCATAGAGCAATGTGAAATGGAGCCAACGTCATATAACGACCACTTAATTCAAAGGAGCAATAAGCCTTGGGGACGATTCCCTTTCTTCATATTTGAAATATGTTCACTGAAACTACCAGCACCAGGGCATCAACGCCCTGCTGAGAGACCGCAGATAGCCGTATTTTGAGGTCATAATGGAGTTTGTAGAATGGTGTACCATACTTTGAAAATATACAGGGACAGAATTGAATATGTAGAGGCAGTAATAATGCAGAGGACAAATCTCTAGCCAGACGGGATAACACACTCGTCAGATTTGCATGCTGAGAACAAAAGAGCCCGGGAATGACCGGGGCCTCTGATGTGACTTGCGTGGTCACTCACTGGAGGATGGACAGGGGCAGATCAAAGTGTCCCCGCTATAAGAGAGGACGTTGTGTGGTCAAAAGGGCGGAGTAGCCACCCTGTCTGCATGCCAGCCACTCTCACAGCAGATGTTGCGGCACTAGCGCTAATCTCTGCCTCAACCTAGTGAGGTCATATATGCTGGTGCCCTCCTAAGGATATATAATAATATATGATTTTTTTTTAGTTTCATAACTTTTGACAGATGCCTTGTCTTGAATCTGAAATCTGACATTTCAGATTCAAAACAAGGCATCTGTCAAAAGTTATGAAACTCAAACAACTCATGTATTATGAGTCGGGAAATATAGGAATTGTTAAATGAGCCTCACAGAAAAACCAACTGTTTATTTTATTATCTTTAAAGCACTCTATAATGTGAATCCACATTTGATTACCCCTTCTAGTAAGCACATGTGTTGTGTTGACAAACAAATCCTTGCAACACTTGATGTCCTTTCAAGACTTTAGGATATTTAAAAAAAACCTGGCGTATGGGCCGGATTTTGGCCCAAACAGGCAGGGCAACAGGGCAAAGATATAAGCGGCCACAGGAAGTAGAGGGCAGGATCTCTGCTGGGAGAGTGCATGCCAGCCTGGTGGTCGCTGCTCCCGCGTGGTCCCGACGTAGTCCAATAACCAGTCACAGGGACCCGCTGTCCCTGCGTTGTCTCTCGCGGGCCACCGTAGCGCCACCTCGTGAGCAGCGACTGGCGTGTGGCGCTGGTGGGCGCTAGGGGCGCTGGTGGGGGCTGGGCGGGCGCTCGGCGGGCCACAGTCAGCCTACAGAGAGCGGCGTGGCCGCACGGACTACCAGGCGGGAGCTGTAGCAGCGCACGCTCGCCCGTCGTGTGCCGGGCTCGGCGGGAGCTTTACGCCGCACGCTGGTGGTGAGCAGGATGGTGAGTAGCTCAGTCTTATTTACCAGCTCTATCCGCGGGAGGGTTGGCTGTGCACATCATGGGGGGGAGGGAGTGTCGTCTAGATCCCTCTCCCTATACCCGGCTGTTTGTACACGGCTGTGTGTACGGCTCACGCCCAGCCACATGGCGGGCTCTACGGCCCGCTCTCACGGCTTGCCACACGGCGTTACTGGAGGCCGGTCTACACGCTATCTACACGTTCTCACACCTGACCTGCTCACGTCTGCTCATATCAATATCTCACATCTCACACCCAGTCAAACACTCTCCATGATTGGCCGTCTCCATGGCTATCCACACACATGTCCTTATTCTTTGACACCATGTATTTAGTTTTTAGTTTTTCCAATACTCCACCTCACACCTCTCTGTGATGTGAATCTTGACGTCATTTGAGATGAGATTTTTTCTTCAAACTCTGTTTTTTGCATATTTTCTTGTCCGGCTCGACGTTACAAAACATGCGTGTCCTGTCAACCCGCCGGATCTTTCGACTGTCATCGCGTGCCCTCATCATATAACCCGCCACTGGCTTGTCTTTTTATGACTTCGATAATGTATTTTGCCCTAGGACGTGGCATAACCACATATCATTGTAAACATCTGCGCTACACTTAGCATCGTACAATATTTTTCTGCTCATGACTCATAACTCATGCTATAGCTCATGTCCAGGACCAATTTGTACTGTGACTCATCCCATAGGGCATTAAATGGTATAGCATAGGACGTAGTTCCTGTCGCAACTTGTGTCAATGATTGAAAAACAAATGACTTCAGCTAGTTTTCTTTCATATCTTGAGCTATACCTTGTGTCATGGGTAACGTTGTGACTGTTAGAATGTATTGGATGTCATATCATAGCTCGTATTATAGTCTATTGGCTCATCCTTCCTGTGTTGAATCTTTAACACGACGTATGTCAAATCTTATCTCATGTATTCATGTTACTTCCCCCCTCTCACGTGATTATTCAAGGCCTAGCTCGTGTCTTTATTCATGTCCTCTCGTATGTCACATCCCATGTCATATCACATCTCATATGTGCTGCTGTTTTCCCTGTCACATGATTTATCCTACCCCTAATATAAAATCCCATAGGCTTAACATTGAGTTTCCATATGCCATGCCGACTGACATACAGAATTTTATATTCCACTAGTGGCATACAGAATTGTTATCACGTAATATTCCAAAATCGAGGAAACGGGTGGGATAAAATCAAAACCTGATTCGTTTTAATCTTGGCCACTACATGCCACTCCTGGAGTTTTGGCTCCAGACTTCACTCGGCTTCGCCTCATGAAGTCACTATGCCAAACTCCAGTTGTGGCATACGGTGGCCAAAATTAAAACTCATCCAGTTTTACCATAGTACCGTCACGTCTCTAGTGACAGGGACTGTATCACGGCATGTGACACTGCTCGTGCCATGCTTCGTGACAAAGGACCATACAAACAAATCCCCGCTCGTGACATTGCTAATGACATACCTTGTGACAAGGGCCTTGTCAGAGCGCGTGAAGATTGTAACGGGCCGTGTCACACCGCGTGACTCAGGTAGGTCCACAGTGGCGGTCACACCATCATGGCCTGCCGCATACGGCCATTTGCCTCTCCTACTTAGAAGCAGCCCTGGAGAAACCCTCGTTATATCGTTAGGGGCGACCATAAAACAGCCAGGAGGAATTTATCCCCCATTCTCCGTAAGACATACTACCGTCCGATGTGGAGCACACAGCCAGCGGAAGAGATGAGGATGGAGGGAGGAAGGGGTGTATCCAAGCTTTGCTGTTCTTATATAAGATTGCAAATGCAATTATTGTCGGGGCTTAGATGTTGGCAACGCGATTCTGTCGGCTGGCGAGGCGATGCGTGCGATGAGGGGCGGGCGGGAGCGCGGCCATGTGAGTAGTGAGTGATGTGAGCAGGTTGTGAGCAGGAGGACTTTATGAGGAGCTGCTCGCCACCGAGCTGCTCTTTATGATGTGCCTCGCCCTTTGAGGTGTTTTCTATCATGTTAGGTGTTTATTCTCCCGGCACGTCTTGAGTTTTTAGCACAGGCTGTTGCTGTTGTAATTTAGCAGATCATCACCCTTATCTGCTTTAGTTCGAGAAACTGTCTGTCTTGGGAACAGTCAGAGAGCACTCCTAATATTTTCAAGCGAAAAGAAAACAAGCTTCCCTGTCTATAGGTTTTTAAAAACTAATTTCAGCTTGTGTTCATGCACCCTCACCTTCAAAGATGTTTTATGAATGATTTTCCGAACAAAATAATCAACTGTTTTATTCCTTTGTGCCACTTCCGGGACATTTCTGCACAAGTCATGATGATAAAATCACCGACATGGGAATTTCGCGCCTGTTTCGGGCCCTTATATGGATTTTACAAACACTTCCTGCTCTATTATCTAGAACTAATACAAAAGTAGGAAAACACAGTCATTTAAACTGCAGTTTGTTCCGGGAAACTGTATATACAACAAAATCAAAATGATTCAACCTGTATTTATATGATAAAATGCTGCTGAATTGAACTTATATTACTCTGTCAGACTCGTTAGACAAGGGCTTTTTGATGTCGCACTCTGTGTTTACCACTCAGTCAGAGCCTCTCGGACTAATCTGTTTAGGCCGCTACATACTGTTTTGTCAATTCATCAGCCGTTCATCATTGAAGGTCACATCTGATGTTAAAATCATGTTAATTTTTTAGCGTCTTTTTAGCCTACATATGGGCATAACATTGTCGGTACCACAACAAAGGCATACACAAGAAAAACAACCAGATAACCAGGTGTTTACCTTACAACAATGCCCTGCTTTCTCTCTCACCTTTGACTGTTCTCCTCTCGACATGCGCATTATTTCTTTCTTAGGTGTTTTCAGGAGCAATCAATAACTCATTACATTAGCAGATTTTAATGTTGCTATTGCCGTTTCGCTGGATGAGGTTTGCTTTATTGTTCGAGTCCCATTCTAATGCTAGTTGATTATCCAATTTTTTATTCCTTTTGCCACTCCAGTGGCAATCTAAGGTTCATTTGGAAACTGTCTCTGAGCTTTCCTTCCATTGCCATGTCTAACTTGTTGACGTCTTTTATCAGCAGCTGTCTAATTTCATGATACAGGTCTAATCGACTGATGTTATAAATGTTTAAGTCATACTTTTGCATTTCATCTTCTGGGCCACTGATTAAAATGAATCGGTTTATTATAATGAATATAATCATTTAGTGTTCTTATTGCTGACACGTCGTATATCAGCTGAGAATTATCACCTAGTTTAATCTAAGTTGTAGTGGGTCTTCAGTAAAGATGTTAGAAGGTTATACTTGTAATGATGACTTATTGTGATTTATTACCCACCGATTACGGAGTCTCCATAGGAAATGTATAGAGCACCTGGAATTAGCTGCCCGGAGATTCTGGCATGTCAGAATCTCCTGCAGGAGATTCCGGAAAAATAGTCCTGTCCATAGTGAGGTTGAATCATCATGTACTTTGAACTAAGTTTGTTAAATGTTTATTCAATGCTAGTTATTTAGAATCGATCATAATAACCTCATTTACCATCAGAAATCACTATCATAACACATTTTGCATCCTAAAATCACAGGTTAATGGAGAACTATATTATTGGTGTAAGTCTACCCCGAATTACTGCCAAGCTTGACAGTGCAGTGGCGTATAGATTCACTTTGATTTATCTAGTCGCCTTCTTTTTCATGAGAACTGAAAAATCTTGACACGATAATGGAACACGTTGTAAAGCCTAGAGGCCTGGACTAGCTAGGTGTAGACCTTAAGAGTAAGGAAGTAAGAACTCATACAGAGATGAGCTAGGTACTCCTATGAGACAAGAACTTAACTGACTCTAATAACAGATTGTTCAGCTTATATAAAGATAGCAGATGACATCTTGCTACAGGGCAAGCTTGCAATCTCTCGTGCTGTGATTGGTTGTTGAAGCAACAGCCTATGAGGGTTGACCAGTCTTGTTCCAGTCTGTCACACATGCCAGGAGGGCCACTCATGTCACCAACAACTAAGGTGTCATGTCAGGGCACCCTGCCCCCATGTTGGCAGACCAGGAACTAGAGCAAGTGATAATGAGGGTAAACATGCCATTCACTACATGGCTGCCATACAGTAAACATCATGACAGGGAGGAGCTGCTATAAAATGGTGACTGTCTTAATGCAGTCATTATGATACTAATAAATATGGGCAATTTAGATGACTAATCTCTTTGCATAGAAACCAATATAATTGGTCACGATAGAGATGTAGAGACCAGAACTTTATAATGTGTCTAAATGCAAATGAGCGATCCTTAGTCACATATTTATTCTATTCTGACATTTGTACATAATGGTTCTGCGATGCACCTTTTAAAGCTCAGGTGGAACATATGGACAGGGAGCAGTTTGTGTACGAGTAACACATTACCTGTGTGTGGCCAGGCCAGCCACCCCCCGCCACCTGTCAACCTCCCCTCCCATTCCACTCCCCTAACTGACAGCTCGTCTAGCCCGCAGACCCCGCGGACCCCGCCTCGTCTCACAAACACAATCTCAATCAGGAGCCATTTTCACATGATCAAAGCCTCACCTAGACACCGCCTGTATTACCGGACCCCCTGCGCCCTGCTGAACCTCCCCATCTGCCTCTCACAGTTATTCACAAGCGTTCACATCCATTCACAGCCCCCGGAAGGTTCAGTATTGATCTCTGGTGAGAGGGCAGGGTTTCTAACCTCTTCTCTGTCTCCCTCTGTCTCCTCTTTCCCTCACCATCCCTCTCGCTCGTCTCTCTGACATTGCAGGCCCTTCCCTTTGTGTCAGCTGTCGAGACAACACGCCCGCGCGTATAGAGGAAGCCCATTCTAGTCTATTTAAGGTGTTTTGTTGTGTGTGGATGTTAACCTTTCTGTCTGCAGGGACGTGGGAGCCTACCGCTACGTATTTATAGATCTGACATTTTTCCGCGCCGCTCTCAAATGGTCGCTTCTTTAAAAAGCCCCCCGACGGAAAGGCAGTTTTCTTTTTCGTCCATATGAATATGTCAATATCTGCTGTTGCTACTTAGCACGATACAACAGACATAACAGCCTAATGGGGATAGAGTCAAAGGTACCGTAATAGATCGTTAGATTAATTATAGACCATGGGCAGCTATAAAGACGTAGTTCAAAGCTGAAGAAAATGTACAAGAGATATCTGCCTGGGGAATTTATAAAAAAGGCCCGATATGAAATCTCATAAAGAGAGACATTATCAATAAATAACCACATTAAATATTGCTTTGAGACAAGGTACTAATTCATATCTCTTAAAAGGGATTTCAAACATTCATTATCAGTACCGACTGTCTCATAATTCAGTTTTATATGCCCTGAGATCACTAGGGACTAATTTTTTCTTTCCAATGGCAAAGATGACTTGAAGCCTGAACATCTTTTCGCAAAATGTATGAAGAAAATGGGATTCTAAAGCCATTACAATGACGTTCATATTGTACCTAAATACTCCAATGTCGCTTTACAGCATTCCATCCTCTCACATACTCGTGTATAACATCATGTAGTGTGTTGAATCTGAATATCGGGTACGTATTAGAAAGTTTGCTGAATAAGGAAGTTTTCTCTCATTGATATGTCAAGGATGACTTCGCTGGAGTGTCCTGCTTAATTGGTGTAGAATTTACCCAAACAACACCATCCAAATAAGTCACTTTAGATATTATCATACAGAACACAGAAATCAATAACAAGCTATGATTACCTTCGTTGTTTTGTTGGTATATGATTGGTACCATTGCCCCAATGTACCAGAGCCACGTGGTAATAAAGTCATGTTGACTTATGTTATAAGCCGGCATACTATCGTAAAACTGGATGAGGTTTAATCTTGTCCACCATATTCCACGACTGGAGTTTGGCAAAGTGACTTCATGAGGCGAATATTATGTGATAACAATGCTGTATGCCACTAGTGGCATATAAAACTCTGTATGCCAGTCAGCGTGGCATACGGAAACCCAATGTTAAGCCTATGGGATTTTATATTAGGGGTAGGATAAAAGCCTGCCCCCTCCACCTCCCTCCCCTTCACCCTCCCCACTGTCACAGCCCTGATGGCACTGATGACACTGGGCAATAACACGACCAGTATGACCCCCCTGGGTAACCCCTATAGTGATGATTCCCCATGTCTTTTCTCGTGTATCACGTTAGGCACAGCTTCTGTGAAATTCCATATAGAATTGCAATCATAGTATTGTTGTCGCTCTAACTGAATATTGTTGACAAGATGCTTTGAGTAGCACTAAGTCGTCTAGACCGAGACCATCTGCATTCAATTCTGATTCAATTCTAAAAATTGATTACAAACAGAGGATGATGGAATAGGTTCTGGGTCGCTAGAATTGGTTGCTGTTCTGAGCTGGTATGTCAGCAGACTCATAACAAATACAACACTTACTACTTATCAGTATTTGTACGAATTCACATCATGCTAGTTGTATGGAAATATAGCTCCATACATTATATTTTTATCGAGGGGCATATTGCATATTTTCTGTCTTGCAAAGGTTACTAAAATGTCCTCACTCCAAATGCAATAGGACCTGTGAAAAAAGTGTGCCCTGAAAATGATAAACAAATAATACAAGTAGCATTAATAATGCAAGATAGACTAACGACGATGTAATCATTACAGATCCCATGATGTATACTGGCTTTACCAAACACGGTACATTAGGGAGTGCATCATCAGCATTAGTAGCAGAGAGAGGGAAGAGAGAGAAAGAGAGACTGTGTAAAGGAGAGGAGGAGGAGGAGGAGAGAGAGAGAGAGAGAGAGAGAGAGAGAGACAGACAGACAGACAGAGAGAGAGAGAAACACAAAGAAACAGAGAGAGAGAGATGGAAATGGTATTGTAGTTGATGGGAGGATACAAAAAGTAGATGCTGTTACTCGTCATGGCGTTTATATATATATATATATATATATATATGGTCGATTCTCACGAAAGCGGTGCAATTCATGAAAAAATCCAATTGAATGTATCCTATCACCCAATGTTTTATTCAAAAGTAGATAAATTGTAGTTTTTAAGGTGAAAATATTTTTCACTAATCTCTAATAGGGAGCAAGCTACAGGCAAGTGAATTAGAAAACACAAGCACCTGTCATTCTACGAAACGACACCATATAGCACTATTTGTTAGGTGAATTAATACATTATAATAGCACATTTGTGTTTTCCTTGAATATTTTGTATAGAATAAAGAATTCCAAGGGAAAAGCAGTATTTCAGATGCTGTTTCTATATTTTTTCAGGCTCTGGTTAATATTTTTCATAATATCTCAGGCCTATGCTCAACTAAAGTTAATGAAAACTGGGCCAAAATTGCAGTTGTAAGGAAAATTTCTATATTCATTGAGCATGGGATAGTGTTTTATACCACTGAAAATCAAAGAAAAATAGGAAATCATATAATATTCTCTGGAGAAGGAAGTTATATGGTCGTTTCGTAGAATGACAGTCGTTTCGTAGAATGACATATGTAGCTGGTGTACAGCTATATTTTTCACCTAGTCAAGTTGTATATGTACAAATATTGTTATTAAGTAACTGCTAATCCACTTCTAGGGAATCAAAGTGGTTTTTTTTTCATATAAATCATAACTGTAAATTCCAATTTGTACTCTTTTTCTAACATCTAAAGGTCAAATCACTGTCAGTGCCAATCTAGAAAAAAGGGGGGTTAACATGTTTTATGCACTACAGAAGCATCAACAAACACAGGATGTTATATCTTAATATTCTCTGAAAAGTGAATCCTATGCTTCAAAACAACAAGTTATGTGGCCATTTCATAGAATGACAGTCGTTTCGTAGAATGACATAAACGTGTGTAGCTGGTTTACAGCTATACAAGTAATCTAATCCAGTTGTATATGTACAAATTTAGTTACTTAATAACTGCTAATCCTCTCCTAGCAAATGAAAGTGCTTTTTCCTATAAATGATAGCAGTAAATTTCATTTTGGACTCCTTTTCTGTCAATCTAAAGGTGCTATCACTGTAATTGCTGATTTTACCCTAAAAAGTGAAGGTTACTACCTTTTTCCCATCACAGAAGTATCTACATACACAGGACATCATGTTCAGAACTTAATCTTTTGTGAATAATTAATCCCCTCCCTCAAAACAACAAGTGATGTGGCCGTTTCGTAGAATGACAGACACTTTCGTAGAATGACAATAATCTATGTAGCTGGTTTATAGCTCATACATGTCACCAGGCCAAGCAGTATGTTTATAGATTTTGTTATCAAATAACTACTAATATACTCCTAGTGAATTGAATGTTTTAGGACAATGAGAGCACTGTCAGACAGTATGGGCCATTCAGTATAGGTATGTTGGTATTGGTAAATCAGTATTGGTTAATCAGTACTAGCGAGTAGGGTTCAGTCAGTCAGTATTTCCCAGTCAGTACCAGTCAGTCAGTATTGGCTAGTCAGTACCAGTCAGTTGGTAATGGTCAGATGGTATTGGTCTGTCGGTCTTAGTCCATAGGGATCAGTCACTTGGAATCTGTCAGTCAGTCAGTCAGTATGCCCTTATTCTTTAGTCAGTATCGATTAGTTAGTATGGTCCAGTCAGTATCGGTCAGTCAATATTGGTATTGGTCAGTCTGTATTGCTTAATCAGTACTAGTGAGTAGGGTTCAGTCAGTCGGTATTGGCCAGTCAGTACCAGTCAGTCAGTATTGGCCAGTCAGTACCAGTCAGTCAGTATTGGCTAGTCAGTATCAGTCAATTGGTATTGGTCAGATGGTATTGGTCTGTCGGTCTTAGTCCATAAGGATCAGTCAGTTGGAATCGGTCAGTCAGTCAGTCAGTATGCCTTTATTCTTTAGTCAGTATTGATTAGTTAGTATGGTCCAGTCAGTATCGGTCAGACAATATTGGTATTGGTCAGTCTGTATTGTTCAGTCAATAGTGGTATTGGTCAGTCTGTATTGGTCAGTTTAGATTGATCTGTCAGTATCGGTCAGTTAGTATCAGTCAGTCAGTATGAGTATGTCAGCATTGGCTAGTCAGAATCAGACAGTTGGGTTTTGTCAGTTGGTATTGTTAAGTTTAAAGAAGAAACCAATGAGTTTGATGCAGAGTGATATGAACGAGGCGACAGCCGAGTGAATATCACACAGCATTCAAACGAGTTGCAGAATGACTTCTTTGACCAAAACAAGTTGCTTTCTGTATTTATCTCACCCCTGTAAACACTAAAAGAATGGACAACCCACAGGATATAGATTTTGGTCTGTCAGTTGGTTAGTTAGTATTGGTCATTCAGTATGAGTCTGTCAGTATTAGCCAGTCAGTATTTATCAGAATGTATTTGTCAGTCAGTCGGCATTGGTCAGTCAGTATTGATTTGTCAGTATTGATCAATCTGTATTAGTCAGTTGGTATTGGTCAGTCTGTATCAGTAATTCAGTATTGATCAGTCTTTATTAGTCAGTTAGTATCAGTCAGTCAGCATTTGTCGGTTGAGATTGGTCGGTCAGTATTGGTCAGTCAGTGTGAGTCAGTATTGGTAGTTGGGACCAATCAGTCAGGATTGGTAACAGTCAGTATTGATGTCTCAGGGTTGAGCTAAGGGTTTCTAAATATAGGTCTGTCAGTATTGGTCAGTCAGTATTGGTCTGTCTGTATTGGTAGTTGGGATCAGTTTGTCAGAATTGGTCAGTCAGAATCAGTCAGTTGGGTTTGGTCAGTTGGTATTGGTCAGTCTGTACCAGTATTGGTCATTTGATTTTGGTCTGTCAGTTGAGATTGGTTAGTTAGTATTGGTCAGTCAGTGTGAGTGAGTATTGGTAGTTGGAATCGGTCAGTCAGGATTGGTCAGTGAGTATTCACCAGTCTGTATTAGTCAGTTAGCATTGGTCAGTCATTGTGAGTCAGTTGAGATTGATCAGGCAGTATTGGTCAGTCAGTGTGAGTCAGTCTGTATTGGTTAGTCAGTTTTAGTCAGTCAATATTAGTCAGTCAGTCTCGGCCAGTTGGAATGTGTCTGTCAGTATTAGCCAGTCAATATTCCTCAGTAAGTATTGGTCTGTCATGATCATTATAAGTCAAGATTAGTTAGTCAGTATTGGTTTATAAATTAAATTTTTTTACTCTTATTCTATCTCTCTAAATGTACTCTATTAGTGTTATTTTACAAAGAAAAGTGAATGTTAGTACCTTTTTCCCAATACAGGAGCCTCTACATACACAGGACATCATGTTTAGAACTTAACATTTTTGGAAAAATGAATCCCTGACCTCAAAGTAATTAATTATGGGGCCGTTTCGTAGAATGACAGGTCGTTTCGTAGAATGACATGAACGTTTTTTAACTGGTTTACAGCTATGCATGCCACCTGGTCAAGTAGTATGGTTACACATTTTGATATAAACAAACTTCTAATCTTCTCTTATCAAATCAAAGCATTTTTTATTCAAAATGATAGCAGTAAATTTTACTTTTTGACTCTTATTCTGTCTATTGGAACATACTCTCTCTGTTAATGCCTATTTTACAAAGAATAGTGAAAGTTAGTACCTTTTTCCCAATCTACATACACAAGACATCATGTTCACAACTTAATATCTTGTTTAAAATTCCATCTCCTCCCTCAAAACAACAAGTTATGTGGCCGTTTCGTAGAATGACAGGCCGTTTCGTAGAATGACATAAACGTTTTGTAGCTGGGTTACACTTTATACATAGGTAATCTACAAGTCTGCTGCTTTGTAATGGATTTTCTATCAAAGTAGACATTGTTACAAATGTGTAAATAGTTTTTCTCTCACTAATGTCTAGAAATAAAAATACTACAGGCCTTTTAATATGTCGTTTCGTAGAATGACACATAATACCATGGTTGGAGGTGCTTGACTCTTTCTGTTTTCATGTTTAGAGTGTAAGAGAAAATTATTTGGTGTGTACCCTGTTCTGTAGTATAGAGTCTGAACTCTGAATATATACAAGTATGGAAATTGAATTATATTTTTAAAAACGATTTCTGAGTGTTTACTATGGGTCGTTTCGTAGAATGACACAATTGCTATTATTTTCTCTCCTTGACTATGCATATTAAACCAACCCAGATGCTGGAAATTTATATATCAAAAGAACCGCTTTGTTAGGCACCATCATCTAGGAAATAATCGTTTCTCAGGGATACTAAATTTACAAAAAAAAATAGCATTTTTGATTTTTGCATGAATTGCACCGCTTTCGTGAGAATCGACCATATATATATATATATATATATATAGAGAGAGAGAGGGAAAGAGAGAGAGAGAGAGATAGATAGATAGATATATGCATATATATATATATATATATATATATATATATATATATATATAGATATATTTATATATATACTGCGCGTGTGAAGTAAAACTCATTAGACGCGAGGCGACAGTCCGTTGGTGGTGGTGCCTCTGTCACCAGGCGACTCTCCTGCTCATTAACGAGTGCGGGACGAGGATCAGAAAAGGGGGATGTTTATTGATTCTCTAATGGTGTTTGTTTAATTAGAATGTCGGCTTACACTTCATGTCCGATAAAGATCCACTAGTGTACGGGGAGACAGTTCATGGACATCGCTAATATGTTTACACCGTGTAGCAGTGATCATGGCATTCTGACCAGGGGCCATTAGGGAAGTCTAGCTAAGGTGTTTTCTTTATCAAAGCCAGGATAATATACAACTTCAGCAGAAGGTCGTTGCTTATTGGATGTTAATGGATAAAGTTAGAACTGACGATTCTTTATCTCACCCCTGGTACAATCTTAGCAATAGGAATAACGTTATATGCAACGATCATCCACGTAAAGTGTCAATACTACGCCATGGTCGTGACGGAGTAATACTAATACTAATACTCATGCCTTGCCCAGAGATGTCTTGGAAAGATTTTAATGAATTGCCAACGATGCCTCTACTGTTGATACATGGATACTCATATTAATTAGATATTTCTGTTGGATGTGTGTCCTGTAATCTGTGCTGCCTTATAGTTCTGTTTCCATGTCGTTTGTATGGCAAAAGTGAGATAATCTTTCTTGACTAGATGTATGTCATTGTAAAAATTTAGGATAGAGTGTACCTCTATCTACCACCGGAGGGACACAACTGCTTCCTTAATCAGATCACACAAGGGGCTAATTCGCGCCGATAGAATATGACCTTGTTAGTCAATGATGTAGTTCTTGGTCCGTACATTTTAATTATATCAGCTCATTAACCTCCTTTCCACTGGACCATTGTGCATTTCTAGTAAAAATAACCTGTAACAGTAAAAGGACTAGATCGATGACAAATGTTCCAAGGTGTTGTTGACATGTAACCTGAGGCAATCATTAATGATAAATCACAAGACTATCATGGAAACTACCCTTCATGATGCGTGATGGAAAAGAGTTTGAAAATTTACCCATACTTGAAAGGTTATAATCACACACTCGTAATCCACATATATTGAGCATTCCATCATTGCTTCCTGCATTTCAGTCATTCACTGAGCAATAAAACATCGTTGGTACCGTCCTAATGTACCTGATAAAGCCCAGTGCTTCCCCATCACATAAATGAGATGTTCTCCTCCCTATCCCTCATTATTAGTGACTTCTAGAGGCTGCTAACATCATGCCAACTACGTCACAGCCACCTCATTGCGTCTCATAACATGACGACATGGATATGATGACAAATGTGAAACGTTTTGATTTGATCATTCCTTAAATGTAAGTAAACTGATTACACCTTTTCTGATGGCCCGGAGTAGATCGGTATGTCCAGAACGACTTGATATTGTGATTGAATAGAGTCCATACCTACAAGTTGATGGGGGTCACCAGACACTCCTTATGCCTGCTTGTGGATGGGTGTGACGTGCCAGACTTGATGACTGTTAAATTATGGGTGTGGATGGACAGACTTGCTCACTGCTAGTTGATGGGTGTAAGGTGACAGACTTGGTAATGAGTGCCCAGCAACCAGTGATCGGAATAGTCCCTGATTCCAGAAGAATCTAACACTAGAAGATGAAAGGCAGCGCCAGAATATGGAGGCCGACCTCGCATTAGGTGGTATGTATTCAGGTCAATTCATTTTATATTCATGTACCACCCCGTACCTCCCTTGGGGAATAGTGAAGCCACGAAGGGGTAGGGTAATATGGATGATATTTGGCAGGAACGTGGTCGCAGCATAGGAGACTCAGGTTCTGTGTTAACAGTAAACTAGCAAAGCTTCTAGTCGAAGACTTTGAAAAACATTTCAGCATATTTGATCAATAAAGATAAAAAGAAAGGGCGCAGATGGGGAAGCCTAATACGGCAAGATACAGACATTGGACTAATTCTACAGGGAACTATCATTTAGGAAAAGGACCTTGTTGCTGGACGGGTTCTAATATCGTAAATATAAAACAATCTAGCAAAAACGGATTACCTTATTTAACTGCAAAGCCGATAGGTTCAACCTCACAGCGATGACCTTTTCATTCACGAATTAGCCCATGGCTGAATAAAGACTAAAGCCAAAAATTCATTCAGAAGTTTATCAGATAGAACTTCTGGAGGAATTCTATGGAAATAATCACAGGTACAATATTTTAGCAGTGCCTGACACCTTTTCTCGGAAGGACTCCCAGGTTTCTATTCGTTCTGCTTGATGCGGCCTGGTATATGCTGGCTGAGTTACTCGCTTCTGGCCTGGCAGATGAGCAGCTCTCGACTTACAGACACAAATACGCCCACTCACCTGAGGCCTGTTCCTCAAATATCTTGTAAGATTTCTCCGGCCAGTCACAGAATACATCTAAATGTTCCTCTGACCATAAAAACAAGCTGTAAAACTGTACCGGGCTAGGGATTCTGATTGATAAGAAAACAGATGGGTGGCATTGAGGTCACCTGTGGGCGGTGGATATTCAAATTCAGGGACTATTTAAGGCGATCATTTCTCTAGACTGATTTCAGCAACCAGACGCAAGTCGTTGCACTTGGCATCATTCCACGGCTTCCGCATTGAGCCTGAAAACCTGCGAAATGACGGCCTGCTAAAAATCGTCTGCTTCTGCTGACGTCGACACAAAGTCAACGAGTGCCACCTTCTTTGATCTCGCTTTGCTAAAAGTGGCTTTTTCGGTTATTTTCGTTTATTGTAGTTTTTAGAGGCTATTATTGCCTTCAGGCTTTATCCAACAAAGAACAACATGGCGATGTTGCTTTTTGTCATCATTCGATGTCGGGCTCATGAAAATGGACGCCTCTGGAGGCTGTCATATGAAACCAATTCCGATATTCTATTTCTTAATTCAATACATTTAGCTAAACAAATTATGAAACACGCGGCATAATTTACACTGACGGTTGACGTCAGTGCAGAGCGCTACGTTCTAGTCATTGTTAAATAATCCTTTTTCATGGCACGCGGACCTGCGAACATGGTGATGCACAGGTATTGTTGTTTTATAGCATTTATTACTCTCACAATATTGTGCGTATTATCAAAATTCGAAACGCAAATTCCGGACTAAGTTCAGACGATTCTCTATCGATTCATATACACTATCTCTTATCGGCTATCAAAAACCTATAATTAACAAATATGCCTAAACCTAAACAGTGACTGATCTAATTGTTGGCCAAAAAGTGTAGTTTGTCATTGAGACAAAGGTCATCATAAAATTAAAATAAATTTTATTTGCCCAATTCTCGACTCCTACTCTTGTGTTCAGGGATAAGGGGTAATGGTTGGCCAAAAAGTGTAGTTTGTCATTGAGACCCAAGAGACCATGGGGAAATTACTGGCAAAACCACAGCTAAAAACATTGGAGAGAAGCAAACTCGTTGGATGATTCACAGACAAATCCCACTCTGCGATAACGACTAACGTATCCAGATTGCCCAACACAGCAGTGCAAATGAACAGGCCTTGTTCAATTTATTGCTAGAATGATTTGGGCCTCCATTGCCTCCCCTGGAACATGATTCTCTGGTATCTAAAGCTTCCGTCAGTCCGTGACGATTGTGACTTATTACGTCGCTTACCACCTGATGATTTTGACCACCGTTATTGGCATTTATCACCGCCAACCGAATATGTGATACATTTTGTGCAATAGTCGTCAGTTGGAAACAAGAAGGGTCAATGGATTTTCCTCCCCAACATTATGTAATATGGCACCATTGACTGACTTCTGAGGCCATCACCAAAATCAAACCATGTTGAATTAATCTGTAGTCGCGGCCAAAAATCCGTTGGTGACCACTTCCATTTTCATCTAAAACCAAAGTTGTTTTCTTAACGCCACCGATTTCAATGTTAGTCAGGTCCTCTACATATTGAATAATTGGTGCACATGGAACATATAATCGGTCGTCAGGTGGAAACAGAATGTGTGCCTTGGGGCTGGTAATTGTTAGCACAGACAAATTTTCAGGTAAGGACCACCGACTGACTTTTGTATAGGGTGCATATAATCGATGGAGTCTTCGTTGACAGGTGGAAATGTCACAATAAATACACAATATTACCATGATTTCGATCTGAGTGGCCGTATTCTCCGCGTAGTTGACACGTAGTAATACTCCGAGCGACAGCGAGGAGTATTGCGTAGCGTCAACTACAAGGAGAATACGGCCACATAGATCGAAATTATGGTAATGTTGTATTTATTACTCACTTATTTTTAGATTTAAGCAATAAATATGATCGTTAGAAAACTTTTCAACGTAATTAAGAAGTTATGTTTGGGACTACTTTCATCTAAAAAATCCGTATCCTCCTAGGTGGGTACGGACCTCCATAGGCTTAGTATGGAGAATCCGTATCAGATGGGTAATAAAGACATTTTCCACTGGCCAACGAAAGCGGCACCGATTATCTGAGTTCTTCTAAAAGTCTGTCGGTGGTGCCACCAACTGCACATCGGTATGGACTAGCCGTTGAGGGTGCAGTGTATACCTCTTTTCTCCTGTAATTTACAGTGCCTACAGATTTAATGCTCAAGCAAATTGAGTGTGTCGGCGGCGGCCTTATCACGTTATCTTCCCAAAATTAATCGGTAACAATTTCAAATGAAGGCTGATTCCAATCCCCGATCTGGCGTCGGTCTACACAAAAATTTGATCAATGGTTCCGACTGCAGATCGATGGGAATAATCGGGCAGTGGAAAATAACTTATAAAGCGGAGAGTCTGAGAAGAGAGAAGTTAACAGAATCTGACGCAGGTCACGTCTGGCTGTATGAAACTGAAAACCAGAGCAGACAGGTGAATTTGTCATCAGTCGTGCACAGTAAACAGGTATCAGTTCGGCTTACTCTGCAGAGAACGCTGCTTTAGGTGTTCTCAATCATAACCTGAACACAGAGAAAGATCATCGAAATGTATGGCGTTTATAGAAAATAAAACTGCCTTCAAATAATTTAAAAAAAACACCGACAAATTTAAACACAACTACAATGTCGAGGCTTGTGTTCCTTAGAAATTTAACAACACAATGCTGTATTATTCGTAAGCAATACGATTCACTTTAGTTTTATTCTCAAGCAGGAATATAGTATATCGAGAAATTGAACATAGTACAATCTATACCTCAAACTGGAAGGAAAACCCAGGTTAAACCCAATACACACTAAAGCCGAATGCCCACTGTACGATTCATTTCCTTAGGACAAAATCCTTTTATCCTAAGGGTATCCTAAGGTTTTCTCAGGCAAATCCGCACCAAACGGCAATAAACACAGCACGATACGGGAGAGGGGGTGGTAGGAGTTGTCTTAAGCAATTCAGTACAGACTGGACGACAGAGATACGATTTTTTTTTCTCAAAGACTGGCTGCCGATTTGGGAACAATCCTATAAGGCTAATATGTATTGGAAAATATTTATATTTATATGTATATAAGATATATAATTCAAAAATACCTAAATTTCTCCTTTTTTCTCAAGTCTCAAATATATATTTCACTTTTTAAAAAGGGTTTGATGGAAGACCATATTGTATTTATACAAGCGAATTAATTCCCAATAAAAAAAAGAGAAATAATCGGCCTCTGGCGGTAAAAATCGGCGGGAATGACCATTTCGGTGTGTGGCATACTCTTTTCGGCAACCCTTAAGACAAATTTGGGCCGATATCGGAACACACCATGGGGGGTATTTCTTAAATTCCGTTGTCGCTGACAAAATTTATCAACATGTTGATAAATCTGTCGGTGCCGATTTCGGAACATGGACGTGTACTTTGTCGGCGACAAAAGAACATCCCTGCAGGGGGTTAGGACTAGTCCTAGGCCAGGGACTGGAGGGGGTGCCACACTGGGCGATTCTGTACTAGGGGCCTGGCCTGAGACTTAAGACTGTTCCTTTGTCTCAGACAAAGGAACATCCATGTTCCGGAATCGTACAGTGGGTAATGGTCTTAACCGATCGAGTACTGAACGATAAGTTCCCAAATCGTCAACTCGTCCTAAAGCTTGTCTCAGGCATAATGTACTTTAAACCGACCATCACAGTGGGATACCTGAGAAGGGGTGGTGGAAGTCCACATGAGAGGACATCAACACGATTTTTTGCATTTCCTACTCTCTGTTAAACTCCGTATTCGGCGACTAGGTCTCCAGGGGTTCTAATCAGTTAAAGACCCTCACCACCATTACTTCTCGCCTGGAGACTAATTATGGGCCGATATCGGTACACAATATGGTGGGGACTTATAAAACTCTGTTGTCGGCGACAAATCTATCAACATGTTGAAAAACTTATCGGAAGTGATTTCGGAACATCGGCTGACAATTTGCCGACGTCAAAGGAACATCTCTTCCGGGGGGAGATTCACTGATCTCCGGCAAATTGCGAAAGGGGGCTGCCACACTGACTGACACTGGCCGACACCGTTATGATGCTTTGCCTGAGACAAAGTACTGCACCTTTGTCGTTGTCAAGGTACATCCGTGTTTCGAAATCGTGTAGTTTAAATTGGTCTTTAGATTGAACATTTTAGTTCAATGACATAATTTGTTTACCGTAGAAATGCTCGGAAAATGAAACAAAAAGCGAATCTCCATTACAGCGGAACTCATGTCTGTAAATTGGACACGATATGTTTGGAACTTAACCGGCCCTTCCCGACTTACTGTTATCACCAACACCACCCACTCACAACGTGTGCCTGGCCAATTGCTAATAAGAGTAGTTATTAGTATTAGCTGATGTTAGTATAAGCTCATTAATAATCAGTGTTATCTGAACATTGGTATTTGTATACGTTATGACTACCATGCAGGATTGTCAACGCCCGGCAGATCCAAGTACCATTTCTGGACAGTGTCCATGTGCTGACCTCTCTATGTCTATATGTTGATAGAAGGACGTTGATGCTATCATATATCACCCCAACTAAACATGAATGTATGTGCTTTCCATAGAAGTGAACTCACTTATTGCCCTAACTTCGAATACTGATAATTTATTCAATGACAGCAGGAAACCCCTAGCTCCTACTAAAGTTGTCACTTGGCAGTTTACACTGCTGTTATTGTTACTGGGTGTGGCCTGGCCAGCCTGAGGGCGGGTACGAGCGGTGAGAATCACCGTATCACTGACAGGTTCCACTCGTGGTAAAACCCTGTTATTAACTCCCTCCTTTCTATGCAGCCCCACGCCCGGCCGCCCATTACGTATGTCTGTCATGTCCCGAGAAAACATCCGACTTGGAGGCCAATGAGCACAGGCAATAACCTTCCTGGTACTGTGTGAAATGAGTCTCAAAACTGGAAACAGAGAAGCCTCACAGAATGCCAAAATAGGCAATGTCTGGTTGGACATCAAGTCGGGACTAGACCGGCTATGATTGGATAATATCTCATTCTATAAGGTATAACTTCGTTATATACATATTTCATCTTGTTGTTTTGTTGTTGTTGTTTTTGAAAGCGTTTATTCAGAGAAAGTTCCTCCAGTGAGTTACAAGTAATTGATAACAATAGGCTCCATATATATATATATATACATATATATATATATATATATATATATATATATATATATATATATATAGGAAATAAAGAAATTTGTTCATTAGTAATATAGGTATCCTAGAGTGAAATACAGATGAATGATGAATTCTAATATATATATATTAGCACGGTTTGAATACACTTCACGTCAAAAAGGATTACTATGTCTTCTAATTGAATCTGAAACTCATATTTGGAATACGTGATGACACAGTAATGATTTACAGAAATTCCATATTCATATTCTTCTGTTGAGAATAGTGTGCACATGAAATGGGAAATCATAGTTTATGGGTAGTTCCAATAGGGTATTAACGATAGGGATTAATCTCAGTTTAACCATATCATGCATGCCATCAGTGGTGTTGTCTGGCTTACAGACTGTAGCATGGCCATACCCAAGTCCACGGTAATGTGGATGGCACTTTAAATCCAGCCATATCTGCCAAGAATATCTAAGGCCTGGCGTCCACCTACTACGGTAGATATTTAGACCTACCGATATGGCACCGATACAAAAAGCAAATATCAGAGACATATATCGGGAAGGTGGAAAATCGTAGACATATGTCTAGACGTGCCAATTCACCATGCATTGTATAGGGTTTTTATCGGTGTCTAATCGCAGAAACGTGGTCAACTGCCCCAATATTAGGTGACCTTCCGACGCGATTTTGATTTTGTATCGGGAGGTACATCGTAGACCATATCGGTGCCATATCGTACTAGGTGGACGCCGGACCTTACAGACTATTATTCGCTTTAGAGTTGCGTGGGTGTTATTCTGATCCTACTCATCTTTACTGTACAAAAGAGAAATATCAGTATACTACTTAATGAATAGCCCTTACAGTAACTCTATATGTAGACACTAATCAGTCCTAAAAATGAGGTACGAATAGCTAATTATACGGTACTACTGACAGATGACGTTATAAAAGTAGTACCATAGTTCTCTGTGGGTGTTTTTCGTGTTCAGATATTGTACAAATTGCCTCTCTCAATATACTACTTACACAACATTTATTGTGAAATGTCTTCATAGCACATGACCCGGCGTTTACACTAGGCAGCGATTATAGGTAGCGATTCTTGAATCTAGCAGCACCTGACGACTTACAGCCATAAAATGCAAGAAATCGCCTGGTGTAAACGCCAAGTACGTGGCAACTACAGACCATCTGAATATATCAGAATATGCAATTTGGCACCACCTGGCGATTCTGCAGACCACTTGAAGGCTGTCAACTATTTCAAGCCGGCTTAAATCAGTCGTCTAGACTGCTGGCGATTCTGTAAAGTCTCAGTCTTGGGTCGACGACTCTTACGGCCGAGATTGCATAATTGAGGACCACCTGACGACTATTGGCTTAATGATCTACAGGTGCCACATTTTTAGATATCTCGTGTAAACGCCAGGTAAAAGAGCCATTTAGAATCTGGAGATGAAAAGAAAAGATCAACTCTACAGTTTGGGAGGTGACTCACAACAGCCCTTCCCAATTTTATAGCGTTAAGGAAATGTCCAACCTGCATAGGAAATAGGGGTAGATGTATATATTCCTAAACAAGATAGTCCACTGCCATTAATCCATTGTCAGGGCTGGCTCGCAGGCACTCAGGTACTTGACATTCCAAATGTTTCTAATTGAAGAGGTCATGTACTGGCGAACGAAGGCAGTGTTTTATGGTTGGGTTAGGAGGCTGAAAGGGCGGAACAATGCTGTATAGGTAAGGATGAGGCTTGTTAGATCCAGAAGAGGCTCATTGGGTCCGGATAAGGCTGACTGAGATTCAGTGGGACTGAAGGAGACTTACTGTACAGAATAGGAGTTTAGCAAAGGCAGGATAGGGCTTCGGTCAAGGTTAAGTGGGAGAGGATAAGGCTGGAGGGACGGGACTAAGAATGAGACTAAAGATGGTAGCAACGCGCTGACTGAGGTAATATGAAGTTGGGTGTGGCGCGGTGGACCTGTGTGTGGGTTTTTGTTATCATTTCCTTTACTGCAGAATTCGTACATTACAACTTGCACTGACGTACATTTGGCGTATCTTGATACACAAGAGGAAAAGCGGTTCTCAGTAGCTTTAAGTTATAATCGAAACCTGTAACTCCGGGTGGACGAGCTTCAGGTCCTCTTAAACCTGGTATTCTATCTCTACCCACTATATTTCTTTTGGAGTTGGTGAGGAATTGATTCCTTTCACACTGCAAACAAAATATCAATTAGGTAGAATTATATAAAAACATACAGATACCTTACTATGAAGCTCCAGTTTGATAGGGTTGTTTCATCTATAAAGCTGCTTCATACATCTAGAACATTTTAAGAACCCACTGGTATTTTCTTCTGCATTAAGGTCTTGGTTAAACTTTTGAAGGAACCTTTTAGACGCCTTGAAATCCACGGAGAACACGGTAATAAAAGATGTTTATTCGTAAACTTTTTAGGAAGCTAGTGAAGGAGAATTCCTAGTTATCGCACTCAGGTTATTCCAGGCGTTTGATCCAAAGTACAAAACTGAAAGTGTGTTGAATATAGGACGGTGTGCGGCAGAAATTAACAAGATGAAGACGGAGAGACAAAATGAGAGGAATTGAAACTAAGCTCCATAGACGAGGGTATATCTTTAAATTACAGAAATATGTCCGGGATTTGTAGGTAACATAGGTAAAGGACGGATCAGTCTGAGCGAAACGAGTAATGTGGCGTTTTTACCTGCAAATTTTGACCATCGATTATGGTCGACCGACTATGTGATTCCTTTTGGGCAGTAGTTGTCAGTTGGAAACAAAAATGGACGATGATGTTTCCCTTCTACTCTGGAGGCCACCAACGAAATAAAACCATGTTAAATCAATCTGTGATCGCCATCAAACATCGGTCGGTGACCATCTAAAAACGGCGTTTTTTTTATCAACGCTACCGATTTCTATGCTTATCTAGGGAGGACTACCCTTAAGGCTGGTCAAATACTGTAGAAATGGAGCAATCGGTGACATGGAACAGATAATCGGTCGTCAGGCGGAAACTGAATGTGTGGTCTAGGGTTAACAGACACATTTTCAAGGAGGACCACTGACCGACTTTTGTATAGGGTGCACATAATCGGCGGTAGGCGAAAACGCCGCATTTGAGGGACTTTAGCATTACGAAGCTTGGTGGGAGAGACCCACCGTCTATTAGATGAGAAGTAGGGCAGGGACTTGGGCCGTCTGTCTGCAGTCAGTCCCCCGGAGAGGCGCGAGGAGAGCAGGGTCCTTGTTAGCCCGTCCCACACGGCGCCTGACGTGACACGGAGAGAGCGGCTCCTGAGTGGTCAGATCGACTCTGAGCAGGACGGAGCTGCTCGCCGACCAGCCCCGGGATCGGCGTGACACAGCCCGCGTGATTGAGAGGCTTGGCCGGGCGGCCGGGCGGGGTGACAGACGGCGCCCCAGGGGGTACAGGCGGGCAGGACCAGCCGTCAGTCAGACACCCCCTCCCAGCACCGCCAACCAACACCGCCAACTCCAGCCTATATCTAAATCCCGCCCTGCGTACTGAGCAATGGCTTTTAGCTGATATTCCCACTGGTAATGCCCTGCCTTTAAGTCACATGTATAAGTAAAGAGATACTACTGCTTTGGAGTATATACATATATACATTAAACAGGTAGAGGACCGTGATGAAAAAAATACTTTGCTTCAAAGGCTTACCGCTGAAAGTAAAGCAAGTATACCTTAGCGCATTATCACATTCAGACATTCCTTGTATTTTCTGATGAGGTTGCATATATATGCTCTAATCTCCTTACAATAGTGTTTTATTCATGGTTCCTGCTCTACAGTCGTATTAGGTTTTGTATAACAGAATATATACTGGCGTTTCTACCTGGCTGCTCACCTACAAGCATACAACCAGATCTACTTAGTCACATAGTCACCTTACCTTTAATATCAATCACATCATTCGCTAACTGATTCTTGTACTCCCATGGGACCAAAGGTAATAAGCCAATAAACAACGCTGTCACCACATATAAAGGATAGACTGCATAAGGCCCGGCGTCCACCTACTACGATAGAATCGTAGACCTCCCGATATGGCACCGATACAAAATTTCAAAATCGGTGCCATATCGGGAAGGTGCAAAATCGTAGACACATGTCTAGACAAGCCAATACACCATGCGTTGTATGGGTTTTTTATCGGTGTCTAATCGCAGAAACGTGGTCAACTGCCCCGATATCAGGTAACCTTCCGACGCGATTTTGATTTTTTATCGGGAGGTGCATCGTAGACCATATCGGTGCCATATCGTAGTAGGTAGACGCCGGGCCTTAAGCTCTAAGATGAATAATTTATCTCACTCCTGGTACAAGTTTAGCCATAGGAATAACATTAGAAAAAAATACTCAACGATCACCCCCGTAAAAGTGACGATACTACGCCACGGCCGTGGAGTAGTGAATTTCAGATGACGTCATATGGATTTGCTAAGTTTATTCTAACTATTGTGAAATTTTGATGATATTTAATCTCATAAAAAGGTGTGAGATAAATCCAGAACCGCACTCGAATTGTAAATGTCTATTTATACGATTCTCGATGTAGTTCTATATAAGTATGGTTAGAAGATGAAAGAATACGGTCAATATAACACCCTTACTGGGGCGAAACGGGGGCAGAATGGTGAGATGGATGTGAGAAGGATGGATGGCACGGACAGAGAGTAAGGTCACTGGTCAGGCGGGTGCCAGGGATGAAAGGTGACGCGATGCGTTAAAGGGTGGATGGATGGCAAGATACGTGATAGATAGATGTAGAGAATAGATCAGTAGACTGGTGTGTCAACGCATTGAGGGATGGATGAATACAGAACATGGATAGATGAAACAATAGGAAGATTGATGTATGCAGGAAGAATGGAAGGAGTGATTGTTGGTTAAAGATAATGGATGAACAGATGGGTAAATGTATGTCTAAGATAACATATCAATTCATCGAAAATACGATGTAGGGTCGGGATGAACTGTGAGAATATGTAAGGTCATTGCTTTATAGAATGACGGGTCAAAGATATCCGAGTGAATGATACTTGTAACCCAATCGTATACACTGTGTAATCGCTTTCTTACGCGATCTGATAGTTATATCAATCGCAAGGTAGACATTCAAATAGAAAAACATAAAGAATGATCAAAATGTATCTATATAGATGATAAGAAAGTACAAATGAGTAGAAATTACAAATGAGTAGTATATGTTCAACTAAAAGGGTGATTTGTATCAGGCTATAACTACACTGTGTTAAATGTATTCGAAATGTATTTTGCATTGTTAAATAGACCTCCCTTTGCACAGACAAAATCTAACATAGCGTGAGAAGTCTGACGATGAGAAAAGGCATGGAACACAGTAGATATTAAACACATTGATTCACAATGGCGACATGCCGACTACTCTATTCCAATGGCCGCCGTGTCTATTTTGAATCTCTTCTATTCTCCATCCATATAGGTGGCTCACTAAGTGGGCTGATTAAAGTTAATTTCTTTGACTGAGGCGGATCTTTGAGAAGTGATGCTGACTGGTAAGAGGAGTTGAGACTGTTAGCTTTGATGAGTGCAATCAGAGACTTGATTGTTCTCGTGGGAGCACGCACCGGCTTGTCGTAATTAGCGCGGCAGGCAGCCCTCCCGTGAGACTGGAGCTGTGAGAACAGGACCTACACCTGTACGTAAACTGAGTGGTGTGGGTGTGGTGTGGTGTGTGCGTGTGTGGTATAGGGACGCTGTCTAAAAGGCTCAACATTTGTATGTATGATTCTAAATAAGATATTGATGAGTGTTTGGTTTGTGTCCCTGTTCGCCATTGAATCTAGAGCGTGCAGTAATATGAACAAGGCGATGGCTTAGTGAATATATATGCCGAAGAGCTCCAAATAAGATGGTGAACTGGGTTTAAGACTAAACATGAACTTGTTTCTGATTTTATCTGAGCCTGGAAATATTTATCTGTTTATCACCTATTGAGTATGAGTTACCATACTCGCAAGCCCGTTGAGTATGGGTCCCTAATGTCGAGTCCAAGGGCGCTTATACCAGGCTAAGATAAAGGGTGGTATATGTATAATACACGAATACAGAAACTGCTCTCTGGTATATTCATTAAAGATACCGAATGGCATAATGGAGGGGCTGTATGCGAGCTCGAGGTGTAAGTGTTTTCGGTATGGCGCATTTAGGTACGGCTACTACGCATGTGTATGTATGTTATCAGGGAATATAGCTGCTAAAGCGATATTTTGTGGTAGGTAAAGAGTGCGTTTAACGGAGGGAGTGGTTGCATACTAAACCACTTAATACTCAGCATATGCGATTCCGCCCACTGTCCAACACTGTATCACAGGTTGATAACACGGGAAGGAGAGGCATATGGAATTTGCTGACGTCGTACCCTGTCTAACTCCTCCCTCACTCCTGACAAACACGGACCCAGACCACAATAGATCTCTGGTAACGGTGCCGACCCGATCATGTGCATATTACCTGCCAATAGAGCAGACTCGTAGGCCCTTCGTGATTACACAAAAGGCAGTGGTCTGGACAGCTGTATGCCTGCTTTTGTGGAGCTATAAGAACACATCAGCTGATGGCATGGCTATGCTAAGGTAGGCTGCTCTGTAGACATTGCTGAGGTCAGTTTAACTGAGCAGCTCTCAGGCCGACGAGCCGCTCGCATGCCCGGCGTGGTTTAAGCCTGGAACGGTAGCTAAGGACTGACATTAATCTGAGTCTAGCGGACATGAGCAGCCCACCTCGCCACCAGAGGACGCTGCGGGGTATGTCGCCGGCAGGAGGCGCCACCTGTATGTCCCATTCAGGACGTCACCCTAAAAACACCATGAAAAGTATTTTGTATAGAATATGTTTTAGAAAAAAACTGGTCAAAGTTTCTGCCAACCATAAATGGGATGGAGTGTTATAACCCCCGGTACCAATGCACACGTAAGAATGCCCTCGTTATCGAAACAGGTAGGTACCTCTAGATTATATGCAGTTCATCTTTTCAGAGAGAGGAAGTCTTGATTATTACCATAGAAAATATCGTCCATTCACAGCATCTCTTAAACACAGCAAACAATTAATTTTAAGCGAATTTAATGGATCGACCAAACCGCTGTGTACATACTGTTAAAGACGTGCCTAGATGCTATAAGTGCGCACACCTCGAACGTTAAGCTTTATATGCACCAGGCACTGCAACATTTGAATGCCTGTGGTACGCAATCACTAATAACAAATAGCCACCAAAAAGACAACAGAGCCTAATTTTGGAAGCCTCAATAATTAAAGACTAGAAGATTACAGGAGTTCTTATTTCCTCTTAACGTTATCGAATTACCTATTAGTGTGGCCTCATCATCGCCTGCGTATCAGGCCTGCACAGGCTACGACGCAGAGGCGGCCCCCTAATATTAGTCTAAAGTAATCTTTAAGAAGAACAGTGAACTTTGCTACTTCCAAATTGATATTTCCACAGCCAGGAGCCGTATTGAAGTGCACCCGATCACCTTCTTATCAATCACGGCTCTATAATCTATCACATGTAGCGCTGTAAAGAGCAGGCCTTTACAGAAAGTTTGAGACCAGGAAGAGAGAATTCTCAGCACTCATTCAGGACGGAGCCAAGGCTTTATCTTGGCGTAGCGTCTTGGCGTCTGGCAGTCTATCCTGATTCCTCATCGTCCAATCACACAGCGCTCAGCCTACCACACACATTTGTCGGCTGGCCATTTGTCAGCACGTAAGAAGCTCGGGCATTGATCGGCAACGAGGCCCGTCCTACGTCATCGTCCTGACGTCACCACAGTGACGCCAGCCTGATTTACGACGCAGAGCTTGGTCTGGCTGCCCCCTACCGACACAACCAGAAATTACCCAGGGCACCTGACCAAATAGCCCCCACCCACGTGACCAAACTGCCCGCCCTGCCGCCAGGGGATGAGATGAGGGCATGTACCGCACGCGCCCCCTGCTGGTGAACTCACAACTCAGGCTGGAGGTTGGGAGTTGACCTCTGAGGTCATAGGACAGCGAGCTGAGGGGACCAGTGCGTACGATGGTACCCAGAAAGGGCACTATGCACTCTCCCAGAAGCGGTGTCATGCCAAGACTCCGCTAGGACCTCTGTCTTATGTTAGGCTAATTCTGGAGGCAGAATTTTTCCTCTTCACCAGTCTGAATTGATTACATCAAACATATTAGCATGAAACACCATGCAAATACTGATAGTTTATTGGAACCTCCCTCCCCCACCCTTTCTTAGTATCAAGAGGTTGCACATATATTATGATATATAAAATATATGCACATACTTTTGAAAGTTATCGGTGGTCAATGGTCCCCATATCGTATAAATTGTGCACAGGACTTTGTGCCGTACACTGTTATACGGAACACGTTGAGCCATCGACTGAGTATGGCCATTCACGTCCTGCGTTTATGTACATTTTGTACTTTATGTACTTGTACTTCATATACAGCTACTTACTATGTCTATGTAAAAAGGAGGAGATGAAATGTCAGTAAACTAGATCCATTAGGAAAGCAGAAAAAAGTCCTTGGATAGAATTTACGAGAGTTCACTCCCGAAGACATATCGATGTACAAAAGAAGAATAAGAACAGAAATGAAATTTCCTAATACGGAAGGAAAAAAATAAACATAGAAAAACAAACGTTCCGTGAACGAAGGCAACCCCGTCGAGTCCTGTGACATGTACGGCCATATTGAGGTTGTTCTACATAATGGCCTATGGCTATATCAACTACGTATACCGTTCTCTTCTACGCATGTACCTCATCAGGTGACGTACAGCTTGTCCCACGTGACTAGGCAAACTGTCGCCATTTGAAGTTAGATAATAAAAACGAAAACAGGATTATTGTTTTTGTGCGTCAAAATATCTAGTAGAATTGTTTATAAAATATATCCCTTTACTCTCTAAAGCCAGAGAATAAAGACCCATATTGCAATATCTTCCTTACGAATAGTGAATTGTATTTCTCGTAGGTCAGTGTCAATTCTTGCTACAATACAGTTGACTCTATATTGTACAAAAGCTAGGAAGAAGAGGGAGATATGGAGTTCCCCGTACAAGTAGAGATGTCTAACAGGTACAGTAACACTACGTTGGCACTCATGAATATTCATGTCAGGGTACATTCAGCACAGCGATACAGAGTCTTTGGCAGTGAGGGATTGGTTGTGCACATGTATATTGTTTGGAAAGCAGAAGCAATCCTTGTGTATGGCGAGCAGGATTTTCGGCACATCTCTTGCCACCCTCCAGTGACAACTGTTGAACCAAGAGGCCTTACCTTTGGTCTTCTAGCGTGCCCCATTGATAAGTAATGTAAAAACATACACGGAAACAAAAGAGAAAACACCCTTAAAGGGACGACATCAAAGATTGCAATTTTCTCGAATTATTGAAGTCTGTTGTCCAGTTCACTGCTGGTAAATGTCAACTGCCAATCAGAATGCGATATGCAGATGGCGTTAAAATGTTGCATGAGGATTAGGAAGTAATTCAGATATATTAAATTTAGAGTTAGATTGTGTTGTTCTCTCGAATTTAATATTCAGAGGCTAATAGAAATTGGATAGCACTCTTCCATCCTAGTTTGATTCACCATGCTTGCAGTGCCAGCAAAATTGGAGAACAGAGGCTTTTCAAATGCACCGCTGCTGCCAATGGGTTATGGGAGTTCGGATAGAATGGGATTACCTTTATAACCTGCGGCAAATGCTACCTTGGTGTCCGCTTCACCATAGATGGAGCCTGGTATTAGAATTAGACAGCTACCATTCTTTACCCTTAGACCATTGCTCCCATCTCTTCCAATTTTTGTTTACATTACTTTTAAGACCTATACCAATTTACTTCACCCGTGGTCATAAGTTAAGTCATAGAGTAACCATATAAAACTATATGCATTGATCATTCAGTAAAGTGCCTATACTACACCATGGTTGTGGCGGAGTGATAAGGGATGACGTCATAATGGACTGGCCAATAAGTGGCTAAGATTTCAGAGAGCAGACAAGACATCAACATGGCCAAATAAATGTTCTTAACTAGATTTGCAAAGTAATTTGAATTATTCTGATATAGGATGTTATTTAATGTCATTGAAATGGGTAAATCCAGAACCACACTTCAATCATAAAAAGATAATACTTTTCTCATTCGGATGCGTCATGATCATCACTTGACTTTACCTCAATGATAAGTACGGTGCATCGAACTCGTGGAGTATTGTGTAATTATACAATTCTCAATCCATTTCTATATTGGTATTTTCAATGTAGTTTTATGAATAAGCATGAATACTGTTTATGGTTTACATATCCTATCAGAGGAAACATATCCATAAAGATGTCATTGAGAAAATGGGTCCTATACGAGCAGGGTACACGCGTAGCACTGCAGCAAACCGCCCGCACCACGCCACACCCTGCACACCAGACACTGCACTTCCGGGACCCTCTGGGCCGTTCTGATAAACTAATAGTGTGAGTCGAGCCGGAAGACATCCCACCTCTCCCCACCTCTCCCCACCACCACCACCACCACTCTCCCACACCAACACCCCTAACCTTTCCCCGGATCCCATTTCGGTAGCATGCACCACCTGTAAGGTAGGGATCAGGTGACCAGTCCTTTTAACCCTATCTGCCCCACTCTCTCAAAGGAACCACCCTAGCCTTACCTGGTCACTAATGCCCTTATATCCAGCAACCCTCCGGATTCCCACCGAGGGAAGCCGGCCGGGCGATATGCAATGCCCTTTGTCGACACACTCCACTTATGCCCAGTCCCTAAATCCAGTCTTTAGAATATTCTCCATTGATGCCCAGATACAGGCCAGCTCTGCGGGATAATATAATCAGCAGACTGTTTTGATAACAATAACGAAGTGATGGGATATAGGTTCCCTCCGTTCTGTGAGTTCTAGTGTGGAATTCGAAGAAGCTACGATAGCTAGTTTTCTTGGGATCCCTCTAGACTGGCTTTAGGAACGGGCCCCTGCTCTGATCTACTCTAGAGTGCGGATCCAGGGACCTGTGCCAGTGCTGAGTCGAGGGAGAGTGGAGAGCAAGCAAATACTGTTCGGAGATCTGTATTTATACGGCAATACAGAATTCAGTCGGACGGCCTTCTACCAGTCGTGACTGTAGATGTACCTTCAGTCTTGGTGAAGGACATATACCAATGCCCACGTGGCAACAGAAAGTGGGGTTTGTTGAATAACTTATGCCTATGGGAGTACAGGGTACAAGGAGACCTCGTAGAAGGGTTATCATTTGATATAATTCAAGCTGGTTCGCTGAGACACTCCTAGCCAACGGAAGATCTTCCATAAGTGTTAATGAAGTTGACCACTGTCGTCCCTGGGTCTTTTTGGCATAAATATGAACTTCATATACGAGCCTAGATTCTTCAATAGTATTCCGTATCCTAGCATGAGGCAGTCAGTAAGCCATCCGTGGGTATGGTTGAACACTGATCCTCTAAACCATGGCATGTATTAAATACTTTCGTTTTTTGAAAGAGGGAATAATGTGTCTAAGGTAATGTGACGATAGCAATATTCGAGGAGTGGGAAAAAGGGGCATTATCCCTGTCTGCCCAGTATGTGCCCAGTATATATGCGGGACAAGAGCCTTTAAGGGTGCCTTTTTGAGGCAACAAATGTATACACAATAATGACTGATTTTTGTGTACGAGTGGCCGTAACGAGGAGATTAAGGCCATTTGTATACAAAACCAGTTGTTCTTATATTACCCGACTACACGATTAATAACAAGAATGAACCATGTTTCAACATATAGAATGGCTGCACATTCGATATGGCCACAGCACTGTCAGGCATAGCAGTAATTTGGTGTATACTTACATAGTGCATAGAGTTCCCCATTACTTTGTGTCTTAAACATGCAAAACAATATAACACTTTCGATTTATAATGATAAATTAGGTCAATATGATTAATTCTGATAAACCAACATGAAAATAACTTTCCAGACATAGCTTTTAGTTAACTTTAAAATCTGTAGCATGTCAGAATTTCTGGGAAGACGATTCTAGGAGCCCTAGAAATTTCTTATAGAGATTTCGTAATAGTAGGTGAGCCTATAATTGCTATATTAGCGATGCATGAGCAGGGGACATTTCTCTTTATTGCTGATTGGCTGAGGCAATCAAGTCATGTGCCTTGTGTTAGGAGTATTGTCTTGGCGTTACTTCTAAGTAATGATGAGAGGAGAATATTATTTGTGTAACCTTTATCAGTGATAGATTGGTGATTATCTATAACATGTATGCGTATGTCTTACGATATATCATAACACTATATTGCTTAATACAATTTTGAAATAGTATCTCATCCCAGTATTTTTCTCCAGACGGGTAGTTTACCCCGTACCCAGTGCCCAATGGCTAATTGGGTGACTTATTCTATTGATTGATAATGTTCCTGATAATGTATACGGGGGTGAAATAACCAAATAACAGAGATAATGCCCCTTTTATCCTATTTCTGGATTATTGTTATCGTCACTTCGTGAATTACTCCGCCTTCAAACTCGGTGGAGTACGGACCAAGTTATTTTCATCTCATGTGTTTCCTTCAGATTACTTTATAGATTTTTTGAATATTACTGAGCACACAATGACCTTGAATAATAAGGAACTACCTTGTATTGAAAACGGCTTGAAGTCTTTATTATGCATTACACCTACTTTTCTACCGACTTGGCTGCTGAAGCTAGGATGAATAGGTAGATACAATTACCCTTTAGCTTCAAGACTATAGGAGAGCAAGCAGGCAGGTCAATGCCCTGTTTGGGTAGTGATGGATAGGGAGATGTTGATACCATGTTTCGAGGAACCACCTCTACTGTCTCAGCAAAAGAAACTGCGAGGTTCCCTAGACTATATTGGGCTTTACCAATTATACCCGTCCTCCTTAAACAGCCTCAGGCCGTGACAGGAGAGGTCGAAATCTAGTTTGATTGATTGCATGCACAAGGCCCAGACAGCAGTGTACAAGCAAAGGTAGTGCTGAAACGCTTTAGAGTATCGTTTTCCCAGTCTGTATTTACCAGACTTGAAAAGTGATGTCTGCTGTCATCATAAGAGACACAGGATCGGGCTCTTCAGATCAAGCTACCTGAATGCACGAGCCAATGGCTGAATGCACGAACTAGCTCAATGCACGAGCCCTGCCCAGGCCATCCCAACTCTCCTCAAGGTATAGTGAAATCGTATTTAGGGGAATATACTTAATATTTAAATTTGTAAGTTTTCTTATAAGATTTTATTTTCTATCGTGCTCCTCTGATTGTCGTTTCCTAATGAAGGTTGGCGAATGAAAAAAAAAGAAGTTTAAATTAAGGCGCTAGAAGGTCTTAGAAATTTTTTATTACTATATACCGGTGCACGAATGTCTCACTTTTACGCAATAGGAGAAAAGATACCGTTCGGCCGCACCATGGCGTAAAATATTTTTACGCCACACTGTACCACGTGATCTGTTAACATACCTGCCTTGCTTATTTCGGAGGTTGAAATAGGTTGATAACTTAAGTACATAAATGGCATTTTAATCGAATTTCGGCATATAGTAATAAAAAGACATAGTGAGTGTGGCCGAATTCCATCTGTTCCTCGATATTTTGGTCAGAAATACTCACCTCAGTCTACGACTTCGGTGAGTATTTCCGACCAAAATATCTCTGAACAGATTCCATTCGGCCACACTAACCATGTCTTTCTATATTATCAGCTTTACGTCCGTTGAATGAAAACCTTTCTCTATGTACATTGTTCGATGTTCATGCTCTGTGTGTGAAGGATACAACGGTTAGATATAACAATGGATGATATATCTTCTACCAGACAGATCGTCTGTGTGCTACAGAGGTCCGGAAGACACTCTTCTTTTGTGATAAGAAAATAATCGTTAATACAACCAGCAAACTAAAGCGATTATTCATAACGGGAATCTCAGGTTGGTAGTCAGATCAGAGTATACATATCAACGTATATAAATGCGTGTGTGGAATATTGTATCACTATGACTCCATCTAAAACTAATTATTCTAACGACTAATGACACACAAAGCTTGATATTTTATAGTTCATTTAAAAGAACCATATATATTATGCAGGCACTGAGGTTGAGCAAGGATCCAAAATTTGGGAAATTTTGGGTACATCCCATCTTAATTTTACTTAGTACAGGTTGGAAAGACGACATAATTCTGAAATCTTGCGTATATATCTTATGAATGGCCTCATATAGCAAAACATACACGCGATAGATATAGACATCTTTATAAACGTACATATTAGCCCAATACCATGCATGGACTTTAAGCCCGGTTCCCAATAAGCGATTTTCGGGAATTCAGAGGGCACCAGTCGGCGACTATCAGCCAAAATGTCTTGGAACTTCATGAGTCGCCAAGTGGGAACACAAAATGGCAAAATCGTCGGTGACTATTTCCCTACCCCCCGTTGATCGGGCTTGAGTACGACAGGGACTGGATTCTCTCTGAAAATGGCACCAGTCGCTTGCGATTCAATTTCAAACATGTTAAAAACATATCAGGGCATAGTTGGTGAGTGCGGTTTCCCGGCGATTATGCCCGGCAGTAGTCTCAGGGGCAGAAATCGCCTAGTGGGAATGGGCCTTTACACGGGAGTCCTGCAATCTATCAGACAGGCTGAGATGGTTTATCGGAGATACTCCGAGGAGTGACTATCCTATAAGGCTGAATGACGGGCAGCCACCTTAGGTCTGCTCCGTCGGGGGATGAGGCAGCCTCCCGGGACCTTCACGGGGCATCGCCGTCCCCTGAGACCGCAGACATCAAAGCCGGGCACACCACACCCCCTGACCAATACAAAATGATGTGGGCCTGAGATTTATTACTCAATAAGCGTGTAATTAATGAAGCTGTGCCGGCGGTCAGTGTGGTGTGTGTGTGAACGTGCAAACACGATCTCAGTTTGTTCCTGCTGACTCAGCACCATTTATCACCCCTCCCAGGGCCTACACACACCACCATGGGGTTTTCCCAAACTGACCAGCCCATGTCGCATCTTCTATAAACCATTAGGGAATTGTATGTTTTCCTACCACCAATTGTATTGACCAATATATGGATATGGCTTCCTACAATTACTCCCAGTCATATTTATATACATCTATGTGCTAATTAGTTAGTTGCATTGGTCAAGATGAGAGTGAGAGAAGGAGCATAATTGGTGCAAATTGTATCTGTGTCGGGTAATGCATTATGCATAATGTTTTCATATAACTGGGTATTTCAAGAAAAAACCTCCAGTATAAGGGTGAGTGTGCAATCTATTATGTTGATTAATATGAATGGTGGTTTTTCTCCCCCCCCCCTCCCTGTTACAAGATTAGCCATATCAATAACATAAAATAGACAATACTCCAACCACAGGTTCCGATGCACTGTAATAGTGACTCGGCTTTGCCTCGATGATGATTGGAGTGCATCCAAACTTATACACTATTATCTATTTCTACGATTCTTTATCTGTTAAGCACTTAACAGAGCATCATTTCCCTAAAATCTACCCTACTTGGGGATACCTACATTATAAGAGGTTTAGAATGAAGGTGAAATAGAGAACGTTCCCTTTACGATGAAGATAATGGATATCATGCTGTCCCTGTAACATAAAACTGTTCCACTTAAATAAGTGGAATATCACTAGATGCGAACTCAACACCAACGAGGCTCGGAAGCTCAATGCAGCGCCACTGGATAAACGTTTTGTGTGCAGAGACAAAGGTTATATCTATCCCGGAAATCGAGCTGAGCTGTTCCTGTCGGTAGATGAATGCTGAACACACTCGTATCAATGTGTGAGTGTGTACATGTAAAGTTTGACTCCGTAGCGGTGGTAGTACATACCGAGGAGTTTATAAGGGAGGGGTCTGTTTCCAGCAGGGTGTATAGGCTCGCAGTCATGTTATGACACATATAACTTCATGTACTATGTGATATATGCTTGACAATTATCCACTTACAATTTGCTCTATTTGCCGTAACTAGAGGGGCAGGAACTGCAGGCAAAACCTTTACAATTCATGGGATTAATTGCACCCTGGAATTTGCTAGGACTCTTGGAATGCACTGGGTCCAATCAATTGTTCTTTCATGTAAAGAAAACGAACTGTGATGCATATATATTGTATGTGCATGTGTAGAATATAGCTATCATAGGACATTTACCTATTGAGGTCACTCTTAGCTCCATATGCCATTACTGATTGAATGAATGGTGAATTAAATGGTGTTTTACATAGAGGTCAATTGCATGTTACTTTGCGTATCCTAATATGCACCATCATTAGACATAGATAGGCCTACATATTCACACACTTGAGTGTATCATATATGTATATTTATGTGTGTGTGAATCAACTAAAGAGGATATCTCAGCTTCTGAATCATTCCATACAATGCAACATTGATGTATTATTTATGTAATTACGATACATTGATATTCATAAAACTGTATATATATAACATATAATATGTATATTATACACCAAAAACGTAGTAATGCAACGACGCTTTGAAACTCATTAGCTTAATATATCCACCTGCTTTTGATGAAAAAAACATAACATGAACGTACTTTGTTTTCGTGTTTTCCCTCTCGGCGTAATAGACCCTGTAATTCGCAACAAACAACCAAATCAATAGCTTATATGATAAACTAAGAAAAATGACAGATAAGATTGCTATATAACTTCTCATAATAATCAGATATGTACTAAATGGCGACATCAATTGTTTGTAACCCAAAACCTAATTCCCTATTTATCCATTTACCAGTATACCCCTGAATATAGTTTTAAAGCAGAACCTCATAAGTATCTATTCAAACAAAAAAGGGTTAAGAAAGTTAGGACATCATTTCACTCACTATAAATATAATTCTGTTTCAGATAAGCTTCGTTGTTCCAAGGAGGATAATCAACAAGGCCGAAAGATGAAACTGAAACAAATCGTCTTCAACTCACTGCAGCGGCCAAAGTCCAAACACAAGAAGAAGCACCAGGAGCTTACTCTGGCTCGCCTGGAGGAGACCGGCAAACAGCCGACCACGCCCGGGGACCGCCTCCAGGGTTCCCGTCAGGACCGGGCCCCGGGAGCCGCACCCCCCGGTCATGTGACCAGCGACACGGTCAACAGTAACACGCCCGGCTTGGGCGATAATAGGGGTAGCAGACCCGTAGCACCACCAGGGACGCTGAACTTTAACCTGAACACAGCCGAGCCGGCGTCCCAGTCCAAGTGCGCGTGTTATAAGCACCTGAATCCACTAGGTGGCAGCACAGAGGACGGCGGAGGGTACAGCAGCAGGCGGGAGGCGGGGTACTCCAGTGTGTCCTCCTCGGCTGAGGACAGCGGGTTTATCTCCCTGCCCAAGACACGGACACTGATTAAGACCAACCCCTGGCTGCCCTCCCCGCGCTCGTCGCCGGCCACCTCGCCGGACGTGTCGCCCACGTCGTCGTCGTCGCCGTCGCCCGTCTACACGGAGCGCGACCCGCTCGCCGCCTTCCCGCGCCCGCTGCCGGACAGACCGCCGCAGAGCCGGCGGAAGAAGAAGCGACGGGAGAGGATGGCCGAGCCCCTGCCCGCCCTCAACATCCCGGTGTCTCCCCATCCCGGGAACCACGACTATGTGAATATCCAACCCACATCCCACAGCGCACTCCTTAGCGCGGACAGCACCACGCCCTCTACCGACGACGGTAGCGACTTCCTGCTGCGGGCGTACACGGCGTCGGAGTCGGATAATGGCGGTGCCGAGACGCCGGGGTCCCCGCCGCCGGACGTCCGGGTCGCGGGTTCGGCAGCGGACAGCGGGCCACAGCCTCCGGGGTCCCTCCTGCTGCCAGCCAACCACCAGTACCTCCAGCACTGCCTGGCGGAGGTGGACAGCAGCGTGCAGACGTCGTGCAGCGGCGGGCTGGAGGACCAGGCCCTGGAGCAGCTGGTGACGTGTGAGCTGCTCGACACGCCCGTCAGCTTCCAGTACGAGGAGGCCTTCGAGTCGCAGCTGGAGGTGAAGGGGGTCGGGCAGGACGTGGACTCGCGCGACGAGCTCTCCGATGGCTCCGACGAGCATCGCGTCTTTACGGATCCACTCGGCAGCCGCGCGCATGACTTCGACTCCGAGTCGTGTCCGTCCGTCTACGACAGCTCCCCGAACACGGACTTCGACTCGGAGACGGAGACGGACGACACAGTGTGTGACGACTACTACACAGCCACCGGCTTCCGCGGCCACGGACGTCCGGGACCCTTCAACGACCTGTTCCGGGACTACTACCGCAGTGACGGCGACGAGTCAGAGCGCGATAACAGCGATAATAACAGCGACAATAACAGCGATCATAACAGCTGGGACGAACAGGAAGAGGCGGGGCAGCGGGTAGCGCGGCACGACTATGTGGGCAGTCGCGCGCGCCTGGTGTTGGCGCGGGGGAGTGTCGTTTCCGGTCGCGGTGGAGCGACCATGATGCAGGAGGCACGCCTCAGTCTACAGGAGAAAGTGAACCGACTCCGCCGCGAGAAAATCATCGTTGACGAAAAAGTCCAGGAGGCGCAGGAAGCGGAAATGCTCAGACAGCAGGAGCGCAAGCGCCTGCGGAAGGAAGTGAACTTGCACAGGAAGCGCCTGCTGCTGCGCACGCTGCAGGATCTGCGGAGTAAACTGGAGGAGCAGAGCGCGCGTCTTCAGCAGACGTACTCTGCCGTGCTCTACATGCAGCAGGCCGTCATCGAGGACCGCCGACAGAACCCGGCACAGCGCCGCCTCCCGACACCCATAGACACCAGGGAGGCTCCCTTCTAAACGCCTCCAGGGGCCTGTTTAATAACCTACGCTTTTCTGTATCTCGTATAAGGGTTATTGTTTAATAGTATTCGGGTATTTATAATATTGAACGACTACGAAACTGTCTCATGGCCCTGGAGCCTACTGAAAATAGGGTAGCAACATGCCCCAGTAGAAAACTCCAGAATAACTATTAACTCAAAAAAAAGTCTGTTCGCTAAGACAGTCTTAGACGTCCAGAAGGTCGTCTGTATAAGTGTTGAATAAAGTTGACCCGCATCGTCCCTGAGTCTCTATGGCATACAGAAAGGGGTCTACATGTAGGAGTCTAGATTATTAAACGGGCCCCAGATTTCCTCTTCCCCATTCATCGTTATCGTTAACCATTATTTTTGTAAATTTTATTTTCGATATATGTCCATTGTTCGTTTTGACCATTTCAGAATTTGTAGGCACAGCTATTGCGGGCTATCCATCTGGCGATGATTGCCACCGATTATAGCATGAACACCACCCACTGATGAATTGACCAGTACTTTTGATAAGGTAATAGTCAGGTGGAAATGGGGATGAAGATGGCAGGTCAGCGATTTCTGTCTCAAACATTAAGCAATATAGCACAATCTATTGAGGTTCTGGCTTACTGAAGAAATGTCTACGGGTACAAATAATCGGTGGCAGAATTCAATTTCAAACTCTTAATCCACCTGCGCGATATACAATCGTCAGGTGGAGAAGGGTATGTGTTTTAGGGTCACCGATTATGGACAGGGATAAATTCTCAAGTAGAACCACTCACTGACTTTTGTACAGTGCCGAAATAATCCGTGCCCATTTGGTCGGAAGGTGGGAAGCCCGCATAAGGTATTTCATCGGATGCCCTTCTATATTTCGCATAGACGAAGAAAAGACATTATTACAATTAACATGATCATAAGCCAACGATGTTCATTGAAACACATGGCCGTAGAAGTGCAACGTCCTCTAGACTGTCAATAGAAACTATCAAAGAAATGAGAAGGCTCTCAAAATGACGAGTTGGGATGGGATCTGTCAGCTAAGGCTGCATAATCAGATTTCACCAATCCTATCAAAACAACTGTAATTGATCAGTAAAATCCAAGATGCCATTATGTTTTTGTCCTATTTGTGAAATTCCAGATGGTCTCACAGGACAAATTTAACGGCGAATCACCTGAAAATGTGGTTGCGCCAATATTCTGAAAGCCATTTTATCCTTTATAATATTTCTGTTATTCTCAGTATTATCTTTCATAATGAACATATGAAATATTAAGGTAATTGCTATTAAAGTGTTCAGCCAACCCCTATGGTTTGAAGACACTATCTTTCCAATATTACGTTTGCCGGGGTTCAAGTCGAGTCTGAGGCTATGTGTTTTCAGTCTAGTCTTCTACAAAATGATTCTATTGTAACAACCTTGGGACTTTATTGTGGGCTAGCCATTTCATGAGTATACTGTGCTCCTCGTTTATTTCGACTGTAAAACTTTCATTTAGGAGAAACAAGGAGTACTATGTGGGACGGAGATCGAATCGTTCCCTGATTTAGAAATCAGGGCTAATAGGAGATGGTATTTTATATGATTACAAATCATTATCAAACATATATACACGCCGATTTCACTATGTATGATGAAGATCATTTCAAAACACCTGTATGGGAAGCTTTGACACGAAGCTTTAGCAAATCGATCAGTTCGGTTCTTCTTTTGCATAGTGCATCACCTTTCATCTGTGCAGTGTTTTGAAGTAAATTATCATTTAAGGTTTACAGTTATGCCATCCTTTGAAGTAGATATTCAAGTGAATAAATCATATTCACAAGAGTCCTTGTAGATTACGACTGTCAGGACACATTAAAGTGTTCTATCCCGTCAATGTGATCTCTCATTCAATTGTTTCGTTCACATTGTGAAACTTTCGTTGTGGTATGCACATTTAATTTACTGTGATTTCGTTTTTGTTTCTCGGAAGATATTTAGGTACCAATCTAGAAACCCACCCGATGTGAGTTGCCTAAAATCTTTAGGTAATTGGTTCTACATATCTTCTACATTTTCTTTAGGAATACATTGGATGAGAGACATTTAATTTATGGCGGCCTAGTATCTGTACCCAGTGAGAAGCAATCAAAGGGTAAACTATTAATAATCCAACACAACTGTTTTGATTGGCTTTGTTCGATTATATGAACATAACATGGTCAGACCCCAGGATATTGTGCACAATGAATTGTAGAGGTGTGAAAGATGCAGTTTATTCATAATTATCTGGTTTTGTAAATATGTATCTGTTTGATAAAAGGATAGTCAGTCAGATGCTGTACATATTCTGAGATGCAATCATCCTGTGACTTGGCAAGATGGATGGTGGACAAGAGGAGCAACAATATTATATTGTAGTTTACTATTTTTCTTCATTTTTTTCATATTGGAAAAATGTAGAGTTGGCCATCATTTGGAATACATTAAATGTAAACGAATCTGTAATTGAACAATAAAAGCGTTTGGTAGATAATATCATTCTTATTTAAGTGATGAAAAGAATTATATTTATTTAAAGTGTTTTTTTAATAATCTGTGACATTTACTTTTACTTACTTTCATTAACTTATTATCTACCACCGTTAAACTATTTGATAAGGTATATATTATTTTGCCGAATTTTGACTCTCTCTATGCCCTCACATCATTCACCATCCAGCCTGTTTAATGTAGATATCATGGAATGCAATCCGGTCAACAACGATGCTATTTTGTCATCTTTAATGTGTAACGTACCCAGGTGTTGTTCTGTGTGTATTCGGTGTCGGTGTAAAATCGTGTCACAACTGTGGACATTCACATGGATCTGAAGTCCTCCAAAAACGTGCTGCCTCTATCTCTCAATCTAACGCTGAGGGACGGCAGAGACATCTGGCGGAGCGGCCCGACACTGTCAGTCCTCAGCCTATAGATCTACGCACCTCCGACCGAGAACCAGCAGCGTCCCTTCTGTGCTGGTACGTGGCGTCTGCGTAGTATGTACATAAAAAGCCGACGGAAACACGCGGCACCATGGAATCTCGTCAGAGATAATGTTCTCCTATGTGCCGGGAATAAGTCTCACAAGGCGTCCGTTTATAGCTCATACAGTGTCAGACAATGAATAAACTACACATCCATAAGTCAATCTATTTTCGTGAAAACCTAGAATTGAAGGTTGTCTTGAAAGTTCCTTTGAATATAACGAGGTCTAAATAAGCGCTCGATAAACCTAACAATCACACACCTGAATTATTGTATATGAGTGTATATCCCCGTAATGATATTTTGATAACTGGCCTTGTTTAAATCTATTGTAAATTGTATGAAGATGAGAAGGAGAAAGGAATATATAGCGAGACCCGGTTTAAAATGTGGATTTTGATTAACCGCACTTCCATATGATAAATATTAATAAATTGGCTGTGGGGACGAGGCGAACTACGCCTTGTAGCTAAACAATGTATAGATTATTATCAAACACTACAAGTATAATATCAAAATGTCCACACAATTATCAAAGTGGGGCCCTTGTTTATATAGAGAAAACCTATGAAAGTATATGGTCTGAGCTCATATCCTATCGAGTTTGAATAGCGTAGAAATTCACAAGGCGAGGCTGCGTGATTTATGTAGTGATTCAAATAAGATGGGATCGAGCCCTAACCGTAAACCTGAATATTTTTCTGAATTTATCTCACCCCTTGCATTGACTAATTGGCTAACATTTGTGACATAATTCCCCATTGAGTATTTTCTCTAGGTACTCAACGGGCATTTAGTATGAGTTCCCAATGCTAAGTCTATGGGGAAAAAATAACATATAAAATATTATAGAATTAAGACATCCTGATTCCGATCTGAACTGCAAAACAATTTCGTGTATTCATATAAATAGTTTTTTTTCACTTGGGACAAGAATTGATTGTAGAAATAATATGGGCAGAAAATGTAAGAAGACTGGATTATTTGCCAGCCTGCCTACAATTGTAAACCTTGTGAATCCCTTTGTTGAACATCACCTCATAGATGAAACAACATGGGGTCCTTCTCTGTGTCGATCTTGTGTTTCTCGTAGATTATTGGAATGTGACATCATTTTCCTTTATGACGTCGTCATGGCAATAGATGAAGTGTGACGTCATGGTGTGATGAGCTGCAGATGCCGTGATGTGAATAATGTTATTGATCTAAGTCACTTGTGTTGAGTGGCCGCCCTTGCTAGAACTGTTCAATGAGAGTTGTTGTTGGTCATTGTTGAAATAAAAAAGTTTTAAAACTCTAGTTTACTCATGTCTATTGGCAAATTGAAATGACATCGACAGCAATGTCAAATTGACAGTCAGTAATGTCAAATCAGTTGAGATAAGATACTTTAGAAAGCTCTAGAATTCCATTTTTCCTAGTTCTGTTTGACGACTTAGAAAGAGATGAAAGTTAGATAACATCTTCCTTATTTAGGCTTAAGATTGCCCATCTATCTTTGATGGCCGCGAGTCCCTACAGTGGCCAAGTATGTCCCTGCACCACACCTGCCCAACGCTATGTTGAGTTTGCTGTTTGCGATGGCGATGAGGAAGAGTGAAAGCAGTCCATTTTGATGACCTTTGAAACAAATATGATTCCTCTACCACCAAACCCTACACTCTAGAGGTTAGAAACTAAGCATATTAACACACCAAAGCAGTAAAACTAACTAACAGTTGATAGAACAACAAACATTCAATGTTGCAAAATTATGAGAATCTATAGTTCTTAATTAACTGTATAGGCCAATGAAAGTATTACTTTTATAATTGCAACAATCGCCAGTCCCGAAGTGCAAAAATTAAGGCAGAATGTGGGAGGATAAAAGTGTTTATGTAAGTTTGCTGTAGTAAAAAATCATATCAAATAAAAATGGTAGAAATTCCCCAGATCTGCCCCAATACATCCAAATATTTCTATCCAATTCCGATGTCCAGGCATCACAGATCCCAAGTTGTTATCTTGAAATATCAGAATGGAGGTTAGACCCAATCCAAATCCTGCTGATAGGTCTTCTTAAAGGATTGGAAAGATAAGTTATCATTGTACAAATGTGTGCAATAAGATTGGACAAGCTCTCCTTCTTTAGTGTCAAATAACAATTAAGGCTGTGCCGTCGCAACAGTGCTTTCGAAACAGTGCTGTCACAACAGTGCTGTCGCAACAGTGCTGTCGCAACAGTGCTGTCGCAACAGTGCTGTCGCAACAGTGCTGTCGCAACAGTGCTGTCGCAACAGTGCTGTCGCAACAGTGCTGTCGCAACAGTGCTGTCGCAACAGTGCTGTCGCAACAGTGCTGTCGCAACAGTGCTGTCGCAACAGTGCTGTCGCAACAGTGCTGTCGCAACAGCACCGATTTAAAGAAAGCAGACACTATACCAGCAACCACTAATAACTTGGAAACTAACAATTATTTAAACGATAATCAATATGATCCCCACCCATATTGTGGTACTTCAGATGCTACAATCATACTTTCCCAATAACTGGAATCAAGTAGTGATATTAGGTAATGTAAAAGCATCTCTGGATCTGTCAGCATCGACACAACAGGAAGTATGTAGCTGAAACCTTGAGTCATGTTCCTTGTTTAAGTCGTGGTGCAGGCAGGTGACTGTAATAACGCCGCGGGTCGGTTGAGTTGGTTGATGGGATGGTTGTCATGGCTCACGATTGTTTTTTTGTTTTAAAGGCTTTATTGCATTCGATTACATTAGAATCGCTCTTCCAGCAACAGCAAATGAGAAATTGTGACTGAACAGTGATTATGAATATGTACAATGAGATTCACTATTTCGAGCTTAATATCCTCCAATAGCTGACATTCAGGCAAAATGCACCTAAAGTCATGCTGAACATTGCTCATTACCACTACTGTATCTGATCTCTAATATGACAATCAAAACTTGTAAGTATTATTCATTCCAATGGTTCTGACCATGTCTTGCCAAACATAACATATTTACAATGTACCATATCTTGAGCATTTGTGGAATTAGCTATGGCGGTAACAGAATGACGTTATGTCTGCTGCACAACTGCGATCGGAGGTTGGGCTTGCTTGGACTCTGTCGGTGGTGCCAACTGTCGGTTACAATGAGAAATTCTGAGAGTTTGTCTTTTGGGATGGCGAGTCAAGTTAACTGTGGCCACGTCATGGCCAAGCCATTGTGTACATGCGGTTTGGAAGAGTGAATAGTGAGTTTACAGAAAACCATTTCTCATTTAAAAAAATGGTCGAATGGAACAGAAAGGTTCTGTCAAAGATTTCCCAACCTGGAATAACTGGGAAATTTAAGTTATGGATCTTATTAACTCTCATTGGGCATCAAGAGGTCGTTTAGTTTGAGGAGTAAGTAACATTTTCCGACTAACTAGTAAAGCGTAATGCCAGCGGAGCAGTGGGTTATGTGGAACGAACTCGGGGAGACAATAGAGATCTTTATCTCAACCTCCGAAAGGAGAACGATGACGGCAGGCTGGAATGATAAAATGTTTTTAATTATTGGTGAGAAACATTTGTAAATAAGATAGGTGATAAGGTCAAAGTATAAAATGAAAAGATTGTGATAGTATGTATTCAAGGAATATAGGAAAATGATGAGTTGGATAATGACGCAATATATGTGTTATGGTGCATAGAGATTAGAAATACACTCACCTCAATCCACTTACGAATGCCTAACTAGGCATTTTGTCTTATTGTTAATCACGTGGGTCGTGTAGATACAGAGCTGGCCATGTAGAAAAATCTGTAGTCACTGGAGTGGTTGTTCAGCCTGCTTTTACGATAGCACATGCTTTGCGATAGTTTCGCCGCACTTGTTGAGATTCTAATGTTTTAAAACGTAAGATCAATGTAACAAGTTTTAACCAATGGATAATGGTAACCATCATGATTAGAACTGTAGAACCTCTATTTTGCTAAATGCATCAACAAACCTATTGTAAAGTTCTGGTCCCTTCATCCTACCTTAACCAATGATATTGGTTTTTATGCCATTTATGAGATCAGCCATCTAGACGGCCCGTATTAATACCAATCATGACTGCTTTAAGACAGTCGCCATTTTGTAGCAGCTCCTCCCTATCTTGATGCTTGCCGTAAGGTGTCAATGTAGAGAATGGTAAGTTTACCCTCGTTATCGGTCACTCTAGTTCCCAGTCTGCCCACACGAGGGCAGGACGTGCTGACTTGACATCTGAGTTGTTGGTGACAAGTTGGCCACTCCTCATTGCTTGGGGTCTAGAGGTACAGCCCCTCATAGGCGCCTAGGGGGGGGGGGAGCCCCTGGCAGCACTTTGACATTAAAGACTATACAAGTGTAGGGGACCACATAAGGTTCTCTGCTAAGTCGTTCAGTGTCTAGCTAGCGGCTGCGTGCAGCGGGTGTTGAGTGGTGGGTCTGGTGGCCACTTGCTATTTTTGGCATAGACTGGTTCCCTGCCCATATGAATAAGGGACAGGTAACGGGTTCCTACGACCTTCAACTAGACTGTAGTACGTCCCGTTGTCACTAGGGCCAGGGCACTAGTGGACTAGTGGTTTGGCTGGGTTCCGCATATATCTCCGCCCAGCCCCCTAGTAGATACCCCGGGAACCAGTGTATCTGGTGGTCTGCCAATCCCACAATGCAACAGAAAAATGGAGGCGTTACCAATAATGCACCATGAAACTGCAACCCGTTACCTGGCCTTTAATCTAACTAGGCCAGGCTGCCAGGCTATTTTTGGCACTGTGTTGGAACCAGTCTAAACGGGTACCTTGCCACCTAGCTGGTACCTAGAGTATGTACTGGTTCTGCATGGGTAAGGAAGGTCCCAGCAAAGCCAGCTGGTCAGCTGGGTACCATACCTGCACAGGACTATGGGTAAGGAGGGGGCCCATCTGGAGGTCTAGGGGACAAAACCCGATAAACACTTGGATTTCATGCATTGCAAAAGCTGTTCCCAGAAGTTTGTCTCAGGGAGGCGGGGTTACATACTTGAGTCTACCTAGGAAGATCAGTGGGGGTCCACTGGCAAAGCCCCTCCTGGGGGTCTACGGGCAAAGCCCTTTGAAGGATTTGCCTTTTAAACATCATACAATTTGTATCCAGGATTTCTTTTTAGGGAATGGGGTGGTCACAGTCCAGAGATTACTTGGAAAGATTAGAAGGGGTGAGGTCCAGGAGGCAAAGCTTTGTATTTAGATTCTTCTTAGGTGATATAGATGCTTTGATGAATGCCCCTTGAACAAGAGTGTATAAAGGCATGCACCTTTTTAGAGGGGAGCACACTTGGTACTATCTTACCCATATTCGCCTGCCCCCTGCCCCTCCCCTCCCCCTCCAAATAGGTGTTAGAGTAGGTGCCAATGTTTTTTCCCGATGTAAATAATAATTGGTGTATATTGTATATTATCATAACATTTTAACTAAAAAAAATAGAAAAAAAATAGTAAAAAGTGAGTTTACAGTATTTCCAGTCGGAAAAGACCATCATTGGGAAAATTTCAGTGCCCACAAGTGCCCACTGTTCACCACCACCACTCGCCTAGGTATGCCCCTGGGTGTAGAGGAGTAAGGCGGTACGAACTCAAACACAGATGTACTAGGTACTACTATAAGGCAAGAACTTAAGTTATATCAATGACAGATTATTCAGCTTATATACGGGCATATATGCCAGGAACAAGCTGTCTTAAATGCAGTCTTTTTGGTACAAATAAATACGGGCAAAACTCTTCGCATAGAAACTAATGTAGTTGATAACGGTAAAAGGTCTTAATTAGTATAATGGTGTATTCGAGTTGCGCTCAGCTCCCACAGTTAACCAGCATGGATCCTTAATCCAACCCAGTAGCTCAGTGCGCACTTCTTCCCCGTTCGGGATTACAGGGTTGTCTCCACGCCGCCTGGTAACCAGCCATCAGTCAACATTGTCGGTAGCGCCACCTCGCCGCGCTGGCAGGCAATAACCCAGACTGTATAATCAGGGGATGAATCTATGTTTTAGACACAGTGATAACACCAAAAAAGGTCCTAATAGAATGTGTAGCTGTATATTGTGGATCAACCATACGCTATGCTGGATTGATTTCTATGAAATATTGATGAGGTAGGGAATCTATCATCGTTGCTATCGGCAGGATCTGTGCATACATGACTGCGCATATATACTTTAATATATACGTTTCATGATCCTTTCAATTTTCATGTAGTTTTCATGATTAGTGTAGTCATTCATCTAATATTGGTTTTAGAATTTGTTGATTGTTAAGCCTACCACACGATTACATTCTACAATCTAATGGCACGATTTCTATATAAAATGGCTGTTTATGCGAGTGATATAAAAAGGATCCTCAGTAACAGAGGGTGGCCTGGCCTGCTATTTATCTATTTATCTATCTATCGATCTATATCTTTGTCTTTTAGTCTTAGCTATTATATGAAAGTATTGCTCACATGTCTATCATTTATGTTACCAAGACTATTTTTGTTTGCGTGCTGTTCTATGAAAGATTGCGTGTTATTTTTCATGTTTTCATGGGAAATATTGTACATGTATGTCGCTAAATGTACTTAATTAGGAAATAAATTCTGTTCTTATTATGTATGTCATTAGATTGTAATTGGGGTACCTAGATATGATTTGTGTGTACTTCCTGTTATCTGTGAGTGTACTCAAATGATAGACAATATTCCGTTATTTCCTATTGATTTAACCTACAATGCGTTTGTGTACATACACGTATATTTATACACATAACGTACCCCATTTGGTATGCATCTGGAGAATAGTATCCTTCCCAGGGACCTGTGTGAACCTGGAGACCGGTAAGTAGGCCTACAACGCGCCGGGAGGAGCGAAGCCTCTTACGGCAAGGCGCCCCCGGAGGCTCGCCGTCTCCGGGCATCTCCCCGCCACGCCTCCTCCAGTCCCTCACTAATTTATTCCTCTGTCGGTTCTGCTTCGCCTCCCCCCTGCACCACCAGAGCAAATCAAGGTAACCCACTTTGCTCTGCTCATGCATAATGCATGACGGGTTGATCTCCAAGCGGGACATCCTCAATCCTATTCTTTGTGTGTAATTTAAACGGCCTGGATCGAGGACAGCCTACGGGATGTGCGCTTGGAGAGTAGCGTTTTCTGTGATTGCAGATAGACGGCGCCTCAAGCTGAACGTTCTAGTTCCTCAATTACGCTGCAGAGGGGGTCAGGATGCAATCTGGTTTTGGAGCAGCTCAGTGAGCTGTAGAGTGGGACCCTCCAGGGTTTTCTCCGTCTAGACATTCCCGGCACCTTTCATTGCAGACAGTCGTTGAACTTGTTATATATATATAGAAGGTGAAATCCGATGTAAATTCCCAATGTTGGGAGACTCACTCATACCAGCTAACCGCTGACGATTGTCCCAATGAAAATAAAGAATTTAAAAAAAAATAAAAAAAATAAAAAAAAGCTGCGGGCTTTCTTCTACACTACTTAAGGGGATGTTCCACTGGACCGACGGTAGCCGATTCCGTAGCCAGACAATCGCCGATTATTATCGGATGCCCTAGAATTTCTCAAATCTTTGCAAAAATATTAAAATATTATTATCAGAATTAAATGAATTACAATACGTGAGCTTCCTCTAAAGGGCCCAGGAACAATTGATCGGGTGAGAAATCGGCCTGGTGGATTCACCCCTTTATACTGCTGCACGATCACCTGTCACCTGGTTTGAAGTTGGTAGCAGTTCAACAACAATTTACATTCTATGAGTGAATAAAACAGTATGCCTACTTAGTCACCTTCACTGAATCATAAACATAAAATGAAACAAATTCACATTAAACTCACAGGGTTCGGTCAAATTTTGTTGTAAATATATATAGGTATTCGAAAATGTATCCTTTTTATGAGATTACATATTGTATATCATTTCCTGTAGAGTCACGCTTTTGTCTCAAGGCGCTACTATATACATTTGTATTCGATCCGAAGCTTATAACCAGATAAATTTACAGTTCTAATAGACTTTATTCACGTGGTGTACGTGGCTCTCAATTACCATTAAGACGGATTTTCAATCTAACCAACAGCAAGTATGGTGCTCATTTAACAAGAATGAAGAAAGCATCAACGTAATAATAAATAGTTGTAAACATAGTTCCGATTGTGTGGACTGTTTGGCGCGCAATCTACCCATGTTTGGCAATCTTGAAGTGTTGCTGGTGCTTGGCACTTCAACGTCGGCTCATATGTATTAAACATAACATTATTTTTCATGTCATTACTTAATCTATTTCATTTAATTAACCTTTGTCCTAACTTATACTTTTCAGAGTTTGGACAAAATACCTTAAAGCTTGAAGTTCCCGATGAATTAATGCCAATTTTGGAAACATCCCGAACATGTATTTATTCAGTGCCTCTGTCATGAACATATACAGCAGTATCATCGACATACAAACGTGCTTTGGTATTGAATTTTTTTAAACCAAGTTGTTTCTGTGATCCACATAAAAAAGACAACAGCAGACAAGCTGATTAGTTTATGATTTTGTTAGGGATTTTGTTGGAGATCGAGAAAGGGGGGGGGGGGATATATGGTATTATTGTGAAGTTTGATTTTTTTAATGCTGGGGCTAGAATGAGACCCTGTGGGACCCCGCATTTTATTTGTAGGGGAGAAGGTAAGAGACCTTGTCGTTGGCATAGATCTGTTTTGTTCTTATTATTTGTTATGTTCTTATTATTACGGGTTGTATTTTTTTGCAGCCTTTATTGAATTTTCACTTTGTCACATGAAGTCAATGGTGAATATAACATCTAGATCTATCCAATGATTGTCATATATATCTTGAACTTAGGGTCTTATAATAGTACATTCTCAGAACCATATACATAATGTAACAGTTAACATATACAGTCAACGAGTTCTGTTCATCAATACTAAGTATGATACTATAATTTTCTATACAACTGTCCTAATGAAATAAGGATAGATATAAGTCCGCCTCTTATAGTGGTAGAAGCCAGCCTAATATGATGTTTCCACCTGCCGATTATGACTATCGGTTATGGCATTTCGCACTGCCGATTATGTCTCATAATTGGTGCAATAATCGTTAGGTGCAAACGGATATGGTCAACGATTTTTCTCTCCTACCTTATATAATTTGACACCACCGACTGACGTCTCCGCCCACCGTCTACATATTATTATATACCTGTGGCTGTATGAACTACGTATACTGCCCGCTCCTACCCATGCCATATTTATACCCGTACGCCACACTGTGACGTACGGGGTATGTGATCACGTGACCAGATAACATTTCGCCATTTTTAGGTATATAATAATAATACGAAAAAAGGCTGACTGTCTTCGTACGTCAAAATACTTGGTAAAATTGTTGATCACATACATCCCTCTGCCTACGGCATCGGGATGTATGTGACCAACAATTTCACCGCGTATTTTTGACGTACGAAGACAATAAGCCAGTTTCCGTATATTACTACCAAAAGCCGGTCAGTGTCCATCACATCTCTTAGGGCAGGTTGCCGATAATGTGCCACCAACCTTTCACAAGGCGAATCACCGACCGACTTTTGTATGAAAATTGTCGTTGGGGCTTTTGTCGGCAGGTGAAAACGTCACACGAGGCCATGAATAAGCCATACAGAGACAAGGTGCTGTACAGAACGGGGAAACCAAATGACTTCATCGAACTGAGATAACCGCTTAAAACACTTAGAGAGGAAACCTACTCCAGTCAGTAGATATGAGTATGGACTCTTAATTTGCGTCTAATACAATATTTGAATTTTCATTTCATATTCAGTCCATTCTTCTTTTATTCACATCGGCTGTAATCTTATAGGGTTCAGTGAATCCATTGAGATAGTGAGCATGCCTGTCCCATTAAGAGCAGGGGCATTTCAGATGAATTCATAGTGATGATGAGAAAGGAGAAAAAGTCGAATCGATAAAGGAGATTCTCGATGAATGTCATTTCAGGTTGATATTCAGAATGCTGGCACTACTTGGCTGATGACTCTAAAAACTAAATTATCCCTGTTTTAAAACTCCACAATGAGATGACACGGGATCTGGATAGGCCTTCATGATTCGAATGCTAGGGAGTATGAAATTAACTAAGAGGTGACAAAGTGATGCTCTGGCACGGTTCGCATATCAATGAATTGGCCTTAAGAAATGGGATGCCAATGCAGTTACGTTACGAAAGCATTTAGACAAATCAGTAGTGCTGAGAAAGGTGAGGGTCCCAAGTCAGTGGCACTATTGAATAAAGACTATATATGGCAAGTCTAAGGTCTCAATTGCAGTATAATTGTGCTATATATTTATTTATTTATCTTTTTTATTCTTTATTCAGGCTGTTCTCTTACAGGAGTCGTGGTCTTGCACACACCTAGCATAATAAAGTCATAGGTGTCACAGTTCACGTAGTTTCATCGACATTATGAATATATCATAGTAAATAATAACATATCACTTTCTAAAAAATTGGCCTAATAGAGAACAGCAAGAGTTCTACTACGTAAGTACTTCCGGCTTTGACCATAAAGTGACTGGGCCATTGAAAATAACGGCCGACACATCTATTTAACTGTCTCCTGTCACAATACAGAGGTATACAAGTTATTCATTCATCCCCCACCTCCATCTCGAATGACATCATAAGATTATAAATATGTAAAACGGACTCAAATCCTGTTAAGATTCTGTTGTTTGCCATTCTGACATCTTCTTGAGTATATGTCGACACTGCACTAAACTAGTGCTGGCGGTGTCACCTTTTATTTCACATTGGATGAATATAATTGTATATGCGGTAGCCAAAGCGAAATGACCTTTACTTTACATAAGCCTAGTTACATTATCCGCAAGACCTCTCCTTACAGCCATTTGATTTATCCTAGGATTGGTGGGAGTGGATGTAGCCACGATGGACATGAGAAGTGGTGACCTCTAGTAGCTTGATACTGGTAGTCTCGTTCCTGCCTGCCTTGAGGCAGCCGTTGTACACCATGGAAATCAACAATGACCACCCATGCACTTAGGTGGGATCAAAATCAACCCTACAGGGTATCGTTTAAGTGGCAGACCATAGAGATGGGAATAGGAGACCACCTATAACCCTAAAAAAAGGTGCAAGCATGTGCGGACAGAGGTTATGCATTTGGGGAAGCTCTCTGACATCCTGCACCCTTAATAATGTACCTATAAGGGTAACTCTGTGAATTACAGAAATTTTGTAGTCTGGTAGTGGCTGACTTTTGTCATTCTTTAGATGTAAACAAGTCGAGCTATTTGAGTTCTATATTAATCTATCTATGATAATCTATCAGTTTATTAAGTAATAGTTCTGGGTGAATTACCTGTGCCTAATTCCTAAATTACCTCCGATGGAATAGGATAAGCCGGAATCCAACATACTCTGTGAAAATCTGGCAAGAATTCCAATGTAGAATATTATTATGATAAGGTATTGTCACCTGTTATAGCAAGACAGGTACTGAAGAAGCAGCGTGTTACAGTATGATTTATCAAATGTCCTACTGTGATGCAATACATGGAAGAAAGAAGTACATGTATTTGTATCGGTATTGAGTTTTAATGGGCACCGCGAAGTAGTATATAAAAATGAAGATAAAACACGGGAGTTAATATTTGAAACCTGGCCCACAGTTGAGGCGTTTGTTACCATGCTCGATTATGAATGAAGACAATTTACAATACAAAACATACGGCCTGTAAATCACCGCGTTAACTACCGCCCACTGATGATATTTGGATGACAGAGGGACAGCACTTCAATTGGGAATACCCAGCCATGGTTGAAAATATAAAGACTATCTTGGCAAATACATGTACTTTAACTTATTCTGTATAAGCCATTTTCCACTGGCCGATGAAAACGGCATCGATTTACTAAGTTCTACTAGTCGGTCGATGGTGGCAAATGACTTCACGGTGATGGGACAATGTATGCCTTGTTTCTGCTGCATTTGATAGGTCCATACCGACAGAAGTCGTTCGGTAGTGGCCTCATTGTAAAATCTATGCACAATTAATCAGTGAGCATTGCTCTGCATGCCTGTTTCTGTTCACCGATCTGGCATCAGAATACCTTATATATTCATCAGTGATTTCCCACTACAGATTGATGGCGAATAGTTGGCCAGTGGAAAATAGGTTTATGTGTGCATCGCTCATCGACACTGGGCAGTGTCCATTTAAGCTGTGATAAAGCATTTTCCATTGCCCAATGATTCGGCCCCGATCTGCAGTCAGACACCACTAGCATATCGGTGAATGGAAACAGCCTTGTAATCGAAATGGTCTCCAATTAATTTTGCGATGGTTATGCTATAAAGCCACCACTGGCCGACTTGGTCAACGACCGACAGAATCAAAATGCTTTGATTTCATCGGTGAGACTCAGGATTGTAGCCAGAAAAGTCTGTCGTTATATGAACCGATGAAATGCAGTGGAAACAAGCGAAGACTGCACCCTGACCGATTATACGATACTGATAAGTACTCCTTGGTACCACCAACGACTTTTAAAAACCTTGTTTCACTTGGTTGAGGAAAACAGTGGAGTGATTTTTTATGTTGCCCCAATATAGAAGTTTTTCGGTGGTGCCATTGACTGTTTGTCGGTATCAATTCATCGGTGATGGTGCATTGTTTGCACAGCTTCTACTATATATTCCAGATATATATAAATTTTCAGAGGGAAAATTCATTGTGGTGGCCTTGTTAGATAATGTTTGCCAAATAAATCTGTGCGCATTATCGTTTCCATTCACTGATCTAACGTCGGTAAACCCAAAAATTCTATCGGTGGTTCCCGACTGAAGATCAGTGCCAAATGATAAGCTAATTGAAACGGGCATATTTAGGGTAACAAATAATCAGTGCAATTCTTTTTCTTGTCCGCAGATGAATGTGTTAAAATTAGTCTAGTCTTGAAATGCCTTCTGTAAGCAAACACATTGAGCCTTCCTTGTCTTTACTCTTTTTTAAGATCCTGCTCCTAGCTATTATCCATTAAATATCCACTGTAGCCGACTGTAACGCTACTTCATCTACCAAGCAGAAACAATCGTAGATGATGAACCTGACACAATTTCGTGAAAATGGGTTTCCTGGATTACACCCTTTACAAACGCCGATTATAACTCGAGGCAAGCACAGAATATTTGCTGCTAATTATATTTTGTAGCTGAGATAGGAAAGTGGTTAAATTGGTTTATCTCACCCCAGATATTTTTTCTCCATAGACTTAACATTGGAAACTCGCATCTAACACCCATTAGATATTTAGGAAAAATATCCAATGGGGGATAATGTCACAAATATTAGCCCATTAGTCAATATTAAGGGTGAGATAAATTCAGAAACTCATTCAAGTTTAGGGTCAGAGCTCGATCCCATCTCATTTGAATCACATAGCAATTCACGCGGCTTCGCCTTGAGAATTACTACGTGATTCAAACTCGATGGGATACGAGCTCAGACCCTAAACTTTCATGGGTTTCCTCTATAATAAATCGTCATTCATTCCCTAAAGGCTTGCACTTTGTCTGGAGGGGTACTTCCATCACAGATCTCCAATCACGTTGCTGGTTCTTCCCCGAACCTGCTGTACGGAGCGTGTGCAGGGTGATAAACATGCAGAGTTACGGCGACGCCATGGGACCTACGTAACGCCTATTAGACTCCCCTAATTGGAGCGTGGTAGTTACGTAAATACTTACAGACCTACAGACAGATAGCGGGCAACGTGAACGTATCCACTATTGCCTCCGAACATACCGTGATATATAGATATTGAAAACGGTTTTCTATTCATATTTGAACAAACTATATTAAATAGGAGTTTCTTATATCAATATTATTTCTTGATGCTTAATTCTTGACAATTAGAAATAGCTACATGTATAACGATCACGAGATTATGTTATAGTCGTAATTTCAATCTATCTAAGTCAAGTTGCTCCCCATCCCCACTGGGGTTTGGTTCTTCTGGGAATACTGGTATTTCTGGATTCCCACTAATCAATACACTAAAGGCATTCACTTCTTGTGAAGACCTCCCCAAAACATTCATTGATACCTTAATGCCCTGTTATATCAACGAGTATAGAGAATTCTCATTGGTTATACTTTAGATTGTTAACCGTGCTTGAACCTGATGTTATAAGCAGGTCTACCAAAGAATCTATCATCGATATTTGTCTCAAACGTTGAAAATATGGTCTGCTTACAATCTTGTAGCTACCAGGTAGGAAATAGTCCAAAATTGCGTTAGTATCGTAATAACGCTTGCTAACATAAACCAGCATACGTTTTGAGTATAGATATATCCATGAATACATTTTTCTTTGTATGCATATATATATAATGTATGTGTGTTTGGTCCTTCGGTTGGAGATGTATACCAAGGTGTGGGCGGGTGTAGATAAAGGTGGGGAAACACCCTGGAAACACAAGGAAACGTGTACGAAATTCTCTCTCTCGACAGCCAATGCATCTGTCTGATCGGTACCGACCGCTGGGCGCTGGGCATGCAGATTAAGCTCGGCAGTTAAAGACGTGAGCGGAATGCGAACTGTTCATATTTACGTGCCAAGACTAATCTGAGCTGTCTGTGATAAGTATAAAGACGAGCCTCTCATATCATATTACTTCTCATACAGCAGGGGGAACTAGAAGAGATCCGTTCTGATCAGATTTAAAATACTTGTGTACATATATCTTTATGGATGCAACATACACCTTCCCATTTAACATGGAAAGTGATATATGCGTATTGAGAACATGCATTCCAGGAAGAATCTAAATAACAACGGGGCGGGTCCTATCTCACTGAATGAGTTGTCTTGCTGCCTTTATGAATTGGTAGTTTCAGCTAATGCTGAATATGTTCCGAAACCAGTTGTATCAGGATACTATATTTATTAATTGCAATTTACCTCAAACACTGGGCATTTTGTTCTGTTAACTAGTGCTAATTAGCAGTAGTTAACAGAACAAAATGCCCAGTCTGTAGTCGAAAATCACTGATAGATATTTAGGGAAGATCGGTACTGGAACAGTAATATCTCTCATCCTCCCTTTTCCGTTAACTGAACACCAAGTTGTTCATATTCTAACCGTTGCTTATTTTCCATACGAATTGACGTCATCAATGAAGATTGCAACCAGATACGAATAACAAAACTCGCTTATCATGTTAGCAAGAAAACACTAGGCGGGATTATACGATCACAAATCAATTTAAAACCTGCAAACTCCCAGTGGCAATCCATTGTTCGTTCCTGTTATAAAGCACCTCTGAAAAATATTATAATTTAAAAGTTAACCGGATATATTTATACCAAGGCATAAGGACTGCACTGGGGAAGAGATGCTATGAAAATGGCAATAACAAAACAATTAGTAACAGTAAACTACTCCATAAGAGCTCCATAAATTGCCGTGCAAAGATTGATGACAAATGCTACTTAGGGGAATAGCTCGAAGTCTCATATAAGCCCATTTTCATTGGCTGATGAAAACGGCGGAGATTTTTTGAGTTACCCTGAAAGTCTGACAGTGTTACCACCGACTCGGTTTCAATTTACCAGTGACAGTGCATTGTATACACGGTTTCTAATGTATTTTCTGGGTACACTTAGACCTAATTGACATTACATTATTCCGAAACGGGCGTTATCATCCCAACACCTAAGCCCTAAAGTGTTTGAAACCTCAGGGACTAGAAGGACAAGATCATCCATGAAAGACAATATTTCTCTCGATAAATCTACTTGTGAAGAAATACAGAATATCACTTAGCACGCGATATCTTTCTGGAATAGTTTGGACACTATTATCCAAACAACAGGTTCAAAAGTTGCCTTCATCAAGAACAACATTCAACACCTATTGACTGTAAATGCTTTGTAATCTAGCTTCAGTTCCCAATATTTCTTAAAAGACTTTTATTAGAGCGTGCTTGCACGCGCTAAATACACTATCATTAAGCAGAGTTTAACTCAAACCTGTTAATTGTTATTCATATATAATTGCACGCTCATTCATCAATGATGAACATATAATTTGCTCCTAGCGGTGGGAGACGGAATCACTTCCGCGTCTTTCCATACATATTATTTGCTCCTAGTTTATCCTGGTAGATGTTCAATCCTGAAGGGCTGGTCTCAATACACTACAAGCTCCCAATCAATCACATTTTTATCCTTTTTTTCAGCAATTCTACTGCAACGTATATAAAGACAAGTAAATAACAACAATGTGAGCAAATATGACCATATCCGGTTAAAACAAAAATCGTGAATCTATGGTACGAAAATCGTGAGCCTATTCATACTGGTCCATAAAAGTGGAGACAGGCAATATAGTGATTTATGGAACGCATGTTGTCAGATAATCTTTTTGAGTCTTTCTAAGGTCCTTTAAACTGTATACATTCCTTATGGCAGGAGTTAAAGAGTTCCATAATACAGCACAATGGTAACAAACCTTTTTTTTATACATCTCACAATTTGTTTTTTCCGCTGAAAAACATAATAAATAGTAATAAACATTGAGCCTACATCATAATCTATTGACCAAATTGTATATACCGTCCCCGTATCGACTCTTGCCGACAGTATGAAGCGAATTTTGAATATGTTCCAAAAGCCGACGAAGTTTGTAAGAAGAACAATGTTATCACATTGATGCAAATAAAGATCTTTGAAAAAACCATGTAGCTCGATCCTTGTTCGTTACTTTAAACGCGTCTGAAGTCAAATCTACCTGAACTTAAAACTCAGCCACACCAAGTTTCCACTGGAGAAAAGTGATGACCTGCATGGCTTATGCTAATTGGCAATATGCTAGTCTGTTGTTTTGACTGATTGCGTTCACTTGCAAATCTAATGATTACTTGGAACCTATTATGGAGCTCACGTCAGCCATCATCACATCCCGTGACGGATTTGTTCTCTTGTCCCTCTCCGGAAACTTCCCTTCCGTCTGACCCTGACCGTTTTGTCTCTCGTCCTGTAAGTTAACAAAAGATCAGTCCTGAACATATTTAGTATGATGGATTATCTCACCCCGGTATTTTCCTCCATAGGCTTAACATTGGGAACTCGTACTCCACGGCCGTGAAGTTCGTGTACCGAATACTCAATGGCTAATTGGGTGATTCATTTATTAATAAATCATGATATACGGGGTGAGATAAAATCAGAAACCCACTCGATGAAAATAGCTTGGTCTGTACTCCACCTCGTTTGACTGCAGAGTAATTTACTCAGCTTCGCTTCGTGAATTACTCTGCAGTCAAACTCGGTGGAGTACAAGCTGTCTTCATCGAGTAGGTTTCCTTCTAATAACCGCAAGCAAATTCTACCAGCGAACAAAATATGTATCATTAAAGAATGGCATCGCCTTTAGAAATCCCTTCCAAACATAGCCAGGAAATTATGCTACAAAAATCCCTGTTTATGTTTTGGAAGGATTTCTAAAGGTGATGTCACTTTTTAATGATGCGTCCATCTAGTAGCCTTGCTATCCCCACACCACCCACTGAAAAGAAGGTAAATCACAACTACCGAGATCAGGGGGGCGTTTAAATGCTAGGGCCAACGAGAATATATGCCTATAGGGGAAGTCCTATACGACGATGAAGATGTGAGTGTGGGGAAAGACAGGAATAGGAATATCGTAAAACTGGATGAGGTTTAATCTTGGCCACCGTATGCCACAACTGGTGTTTGGCATAGTGACTTCATGAGGCAAAGCCGAGTGAAGTCCGGAGCCCAAACTTCAGGAGTGGCATGTGATGGCCAAGATTGAAACGAATCAGGTTTTGAATTTATCCTACCCTGTCTCCTCGATTTTGGAATATTGCATGATAACAATTCTTTATGCCACTAGTGGCATATAATACTCTGTATGCCAGTCAGCGCGGCATACGGAAACTCAGTGTTAAGCCTATGGGATTTTTACTAGGGGTAGGATAAAAGGACGATCCCCGCGGAGGACAGTCGCTGCAGATGAGGTACTGCAAATAGGCCACAGGTGTTTAACAAAAGTGACACATATTTTCCATACCTTTATCTACTTACAGAAAAGGGTCCCGTGGAGGACATCTGGCGACTCGTAGATGATTAAAATTCACAATGAACAGCGTTATTTATAAATTATTCTAGAGGAAATTGTGTTTATTATGGTATCTAATGAAAAATGACCGTGTAAAAGGGGAAATGTCTAGAATATTTAGCTGGCTTTATAGATTCATTGTTAACCAAGCTATTTGAGGAGAGCATACCATCCACGTTTAATAAACCGTGTCCCCCATGGGGAGAGAAATCTTGTACTAATAAGTATCCTTCAAGTGAATTCTATCCTCGGCTAGGACAATTCAGCTGCCTCACAGGAGGAGAGTTTCTAAACACTAAAGATAGTGCAACGCATTGGCGGGTTCGTTGGGGTTTTTTTTTGGTTTTTTTTGTACAAATTTCATCATTCGTAGCTATAAATCTATATATTTCCCCTCTACGATTTGTATTATATACCATAAGAGAGCCTATTTGTCCTTCCCCAAGATCGAATTCACTTGCATGAGATATGTAGGATTTCTGTACCTGTAGACAACACCAGCTTTTAAACATGAATGATCTCCTCTCTTTAAATAGCTCTTGGATCGGTGGCATGATGCCTTTTAGATTATTCCGCCAGAACTAAAAGGTTTTAAACGGACCCCTTTGATCTCAGGCCATGCTACCTAGTGTACATGAAATAGAAATATGAATCATATATATAGCGCGTACTCGATAGAAAGAATAGGAAAACTAAGAATATATTTCCTTTAATGTGTGTTACCTCAGGGGCCTTCGTATGACAGCGTTCGCTCCGGCTCTTGTTTACCCAGCAAGGCGGCCATTATCTTAAGGTAAGACTTGTATTACTTCTGAATATTTTTAGATACATACACAATATTGACTGGTTTCAGATACAAGCGGCCGTATGCTCCGAGGAGTTGACGCGTAGTTATATCCGAGCGTATGCGAGGATATTGCATAGAGTCATCTCCGAGGAGCATACAACTGCTTTTATCTGAAACCAGTCTATATTGTATTTATTATCCACCTTTTTTGACAAGTGGCATGTCGATATCAGTTTGTTTTAGTTATGCACTATTCTCCCATACGCACTATTTTTTCGTATGAGCCACCCGGAGCATACAACATATCCGTATGCGTCGGGTATGTCGATACACACTCCCTATGTGTTTTCTATGGACACTTTGTATTAGGTGGATAATACATAATCTGAAAGATGTCGAAGGGTGTACGTAAGCTATTTTACCTCGCTATATCAGCCTTTCTTTTCAGCCTTCGACCTACATTCTCAGGCTGGAAAAATACCAAAAAAAGATAGCTTGGTGATGATTGCTCACGTACACCCTGACATTTCTCTTAATACTTCACCCAAATTGAACTTACTTACAAATATGCACACATTAGCCTTGCATATAGAGTGGATTGCAGCATATTCTGTCTGTGAGATGATTCAGAAATATATGATAACGATATTACCATATTCTTCTCTAAAATATGCATGAGATAAGCCTCTGTTCCTTTGTTGTATGGCCACACTGAGTCTATTCCCACTTAGCTATGTCCCACTGCTCGTTCTACTGTAAAATTCCAGGAAGTATACGAAACCTTTCCCTTCATATCCATCTACCTATATATGCTCATCACTGTGACATTTAAATATCTAACTGTGTAAAGAAAAAACACACTTTCTTTCCAAATGAGGAGAATCATGAGGTGTTGATTGTTGAAAATATCTTTAATGTACAATTTGTAGTAGTTACACTCAAGGTAAATCAAGACCAGTTGGTACACAATTATTGCTCTGTTCTGTATACTTGCAGAGGGGTGGAATTATGATGTTATTCATCTACCCAGCAGCGCGCATACATACACTATAAGCTGGCCTCTGATAGGTTTGCACAGACCAACGGACGCCGCAGTCGGTCCAAGCACAGTGCAGTGCCGCTGACAGCGCATGCGCGGCGCTGCGCCCAGGGCCCGGATGTCATCCTCCGCGCGTCCGATAACGTCACCTGACCGCTACGCATGCGCGCGCAGGGCTCGACGGGTCCGAATAAATCCAAACAATCGTGCCTCGATAAGCGGGCTCCCAAATTGGCTCCGCCAGGGGGCGGGATCAGCGCGGCCACTGATAACTGGTGTCCGGCGGGCGCCGATTGAACACACAACCAACTCATCCGACAAGCGTCGCCACGCCACCAGGGGCGCTGTGGGACTGACGTCATCTGACGTGACGTGACGTTTACTGTGTTACAAGCGCCACGCACACAGTGGCGTCACTAGACTAGGGACAAAATACAGAGCACATGTTATTTTGTTTTCTGGTTTTATGATGTTTGTTTTTCATTCTAGTTCTGTCCTGCCCCTAATTACTATTCTACGTGAATTGTAAAATATAGGTGAAATTTTCCTCACTGCCTGCATTCCGTAATTTGATAGGACCTAAGAAATGCTTCCAGTAGAATTTCTTTTGAGTTACCAGCAGTCGTCAGAGCTGTTCGCCCCGTATTCCGCAAAATTGTAGAATATTACTTATTCCGGGATCTTGGGTATCAGCAGGGCTCTTGGACCTTCGGGTCTTCTTTGTGTGATCCTCGGTAGAGCCAGCAGTGCTAGGTGGCTGGGTAAAACACAGCTGGGGATCTGTGGGTAGGACCAGCACCGGAATGACATTCTGGACCAGAACTGTGGTGGTGCTGAGGAGATACCTGGACTGTACCTGATACCCGGCCACTACAGGTTTAAGGGGAGACTGACAGAAAGTGACTTAGATATGATGACTGGTTTGAAATGGATTTCTTTGTTCAAGAAATGAGGCCACCTTGAATTAGGTTCTCAGTTACAACTCTCTTTTCACTTCTACCATAAAAGCTTTTGGGTTAGGCACTTCTTACATACACTATGGATGTTGACTTTTGTATAGCCATCTTGATATCAGAAGAGTTAGAAGACATAAGCCAAGTCAACTGCTGGATTTCTAATATTTCTCCATCCCTGGTTCGGAAATCTTTGATGTAACTGTTATGCCCAGTGGTTGTAAGATATGGCAGTAGGTCCCTAAGTCTCTTAAGATGTACTTATTAGTGTCCAATGATGTGTTCAGCATTGACCCATTTGTGGTAGCCATCTGCAGCAGTTGGGAGTTAGTGTGAATATGATTTGGCTTAAGACAGCGACATTATCCACAGATCCTCACTGATCCGATCACCGATTATAATCGGGAACAAGAATATCGCTGTCTTATACCCTTTGCAATGATTCCCGATCACACCTTTCCATTTTATGACCTTGTAAAGGGACCCGATTGAGATCAAAGAGAGCTGCCGGGAGCTGAGCCGGGGTGAGCCACGGGCCGCTGGTGTGGAATCATAGAAAATAATCAAAAGTTTAATAACTCCCGGTCCATTAAGAAATCGGGAAACGGTTTGCAGATTTATCTTTGCCTCTCTCTACCCTACAAATCGATATAAGGCACTTGTAAATCGGACTAGGAGATATGTTGCATCGCTATTCAAATGGCCTGCTCAGAATCGGGAACAGTCGGTGAAGTGCGTACAGCGACACGATTATGGTCGGGCAGAGTCGGTCATTACCCCCACGCTAGTAATGCCCGACCCGATTAAAATCGGGTCTGTGAAGTGCGTACAGCGACCCGATTGTGGCCGACCCGACGGATTCGTCGGGCAAAGGTGTGATCGGGCACAATGGTCGAGTCGCTGTCTTATAGGCTTTAGAGAGTGATATCTTAAGAGAGGGGTGATTCAATAGGCATTATGAACTGTCCTGTGTTTATTCAACGAGTATAGAGGACTCGTTGGTTTGTTACAAGATGTAGACTTCTATGAATATGATAAAATAATTTACAGTTTTAAGCCTATTAGACACCTAAATTTTTTCCCGATTCCTCCCGACCAATGACTCGGTGAGAGTCTGGAATGAATTGTCGATGTCTTATACCTATAAAACACCGACATGATGAATCTTCCCGACGACACATCCTGCCTTTATAATCTCGTAAAACAACCCGATTGAAATAAAAAAGAGCGACCGGGAGCCTGGCCCGGCTGGGCCCGGGCCAGGTGATAGGTCTATATAGGTAATAATGCAAAGTTTAATAACTTCTGTTCTTTTTAAGATATCAGAAAACGGGTTTCAGAACTATAATTGCCTCTTTCCCACCTACCAATCGATATAGGGAACTTCTAAATCGGACTAGGGGATAGGTAGCATCGCTATTCAAACGGCCAACTCAGAATCAGTAACAATCAGTGAAAGTGCATACATCGAAATCTTAAGGTCGGGGAGAGTCAGTCATATCTGACATGGTAGTAATGCCCGACGCGTCGGGAGAAGCAATAAAATCGGGTCAGTGAAGTGCGTACACCAACCCGATTGACGCAGATTGCCACAGACCCGACGGATCTGTCCGGCAAAGGTAGAATCGGGCACAGCCATCAGGTCGGTGTCTTATAGACTTTAGGCACTTGTATAGAAACCTTATTTGATGTCATATGAGATTTACATAGATATATATATCTGGTAATGTGATATATATACATTGTCATGTCTATTAGCAATTAACTGGAGACGAGAATCCCAGAGCTCTCCGCTAAACCAATAACTGAAGCAGGCTGATATATATATCGACAATATCCTCCACAAAGCTCATAATGAGGAAATAACCACAAACACATGTGCAAGTACTGCTAAATCAAATGTATTCTTTGTACACCGCAGATAGCTGTCCTTGGAGAGCACAAGGGGGTTTGAGTTGACCCAGGGACGATAAAATTTGAGCCAAATTTAAACCACAGATCTGTAGAATTATGTAATAATTATGAAATCTTATAATGATTCAACCGTTTTATTTCATCATCCTTTCATCAAGTTATACATGTTCTTTCTACGTTTTATCTATTTATCACCCATCCAGTTTTGGTTCCAGGAGGATCGTTAGTCCTGCTAGTCCCAACTCTCGATGGCTACCTTCCTCTGGCTAACAGGGGGTACAAAGCGGTCTCCTTCGGCCAAGCATAGTCTGAATTCGAAGAGCTCATAGCTGCTGAGTCGTTGGACTGCCGATTATCTGCTGTGTAGATGCCATACCAGCCAGAGGATGACATTACACCAGGCGATCCCAAGAGAGGAGTGCCTCCTGTTGGACAACCTCAATAATCTTTCCAAAAATATTTTCTTCTAGAGCTCTACGCCTTTGTGTATTCTTCCAAGATAGATATCCTGGGCAACCCTAGGAAGATGAACATGTTGCCGGAGACTGACATGTGAAGACAGGACAGGACTGAAGAATAACTGTGAAGAATAGGAAGGAATATGCTTAAGGACTAACAGGACTATACATTGGAGTACGGGATTTATTGGGGTCGTCGGTGGAGGAAATCAAGGCTATCACTTCCAGCCTTTCCTGGACTTCTTCAGACTCAAGTTTCTAGACTCATACCAATTTAAGAACTTTCTACCGAAAACGGATTCACAACATGAGTCCATCTAGGGTGGCAATTTCCAGGGGTAGGAATTAGTCAGTTCTATGCTATACTGTCTACTGCCCTATAAATTTAAACAAAAAAAGGGGACATATTAAAAAAAAAAAAAAAACTAACAAAAAAATGAGAGCGAGCGAAGGACCACAAAGAGTTTCTTGTGCCTTGGATGTAAGGCGTGTCTTATTGTGCATTGTGTATGTATGTAATGAATTTACTGGATGTTATGAAGAAAATAAACACTGCTCGAACCAAAAAAAAAAGAAGATAGATATCCTGATATAATTCCACCAATCTGAGTTGGAAGGTTTCAGACGGGTGGAGAAAGCATCTGGGCCTGTTTCCCCGGCTAACGGCTGTGTTGCCTTGCTGGTCTCTACTGTGGACAGTAGGTGCAGCCAACGAGATACCGAGCATTGAGGGTTAAGAGGGGGCGTCCACCAACCACGACAAGGCTGTGACACGCGCCGACAAGAAAGTTCCTATCGGCTCCTTGTCGCAGCCTTGTCGTCAGGAGGGGAGCTGTCGTGAGCCCTTGTCGCAGCCTGTTGGGAAGTGCACACTCCACCTAAATATTCTATCGTAGACCTCTGCGACATGCCACGACACGGCTCTAAAATCGAACATGTTCGATTTTGTCGTAACCTTGTCGGAAGGCCTCCGACATGCCCCCGACAAACTTCATGTCGCAGCCTGTCGTGGCCTTGTCGTAGCCTCTTGTCAGGAACTGTGGTCCACCAACCACGACAAGGCTACGACAAGGCTTCCAACCGTAGAGCTGTCGTGGACCTTGTCGGAAAGCCGTTGTCGCAGCCTTGTCGTGGTTGGTGGACGCACCCCCTTAACCTCATCCGTCACGGTTGCTCCCTTAGCCTTCTTACTCTTCCCCTTCTGAGACTAGACTACTAGACCCCATCTGAGACTAGACCACTAGACTAGAATGAAGAAGTATCTGCTGTCACAGCTTTTGCTGTTGCCTCAGCGGCAGAAGCAGCAGCTTGGGCCTACCAGCACTGATTGTTTGACAACGTATGGTCTGGATCCCTAGTGCTTGGCTTGGCAGCCTCATCACTGGCTTTCTTCTCCTGCTCGGGTTCAGTTGGTTTTGTTGCCGGTTTCTCACCCTTGCTAGACTTACGTGACGTGAGAGGCTTGTCCTCTGTTGCCGGGATGGAGTCAACTCTACTGGCTCTACTGGCCATATATATGGTATGTGACCAGTGGAGCCCACACTTATGTGTCTGTATGTCTTGTCTGTGTGTTTATCCTACCCCTAATAAAAAACTCCATAGGCTTAACATTGGGTCACTGTATTCGGTCTGGAGTTCAGAAAAATGAAAAATATCACTCTAGTGGGATACACTTGACAAATGACGTCATTTGTTAATGTAGAAGTAATTTAGACGGGCGGGGTAGGATAAATTCTAAACCAAATTCGAGTTAGTCATGTTATTGTTCATCGCACTCCGGCAAGATCGCTTATTACTGCTCTCGGCTTCGCCTCACGCAGTAATATCGCGATCTTGCCATCGTGCGATAAACAACAACATGACTAACTCTTGTTTGGTTTCTCCAAAGTATGTGTACTTGTCCAAGGTATATGATTAAGTGTGATGTGGTGTTAATCAGATTATATCAGTTCTTCCAGAACACTTTTTTTTTTAATCGATTTATTTACCCTGAACAGAAAAAGGCAAATATATGCCTGTTTACATTCACATTCAGCCGTAGTACTCGTTGTTTACATCTCTCTATGAGAGTTTATACACCAAATGCTATAACTAGCTAGCTAAACATGATAAATACACATTATCCTACCCCTAATATAAAATCCCATAAGCTTAACACTGGGTTTCCATATGCCACGCTGACTGGCATACGGAGTTTTATATGCCACTAGTGGCATACAGAATTGCAATCACGTAATATTCCAAAATCGAGGAGACTGGGTAGGATAAAATCAAAACCTGATTCGTTTTCATCTTGGCCACCGCATGCCACTCCTGGAGTTTTGGCCGCGGACTTCACTCGGCTTCGCCTCATGAAGTCACTATGCCAAACTCCAGTCTTGGCATACGGTGGTCAAGACTGAAACTCATCCAGTTTTATGATATTAACCCTTTAAGGACGGCCACCTGTGGCAGAGCTGTCACCATAAGGACGGGTGCTAGTGATAGTGCATATCTCTAGAGGACGAGCACATTTTAGATAAAGTCAAAATTAAATGTTCCATCACATGATATTATTGGTAATGAATGATATTTCACTTTTCTGAGCTTACTAATATTGATTTTGATGTTATAGCTATATTTCCTGAAGATTTCATGCAGATTGATAAATTATTTCCTTGTCAAAAACAATTTTATAGATTTGAGAGAAATGATGCCTTGAGGCATCATTCGGCCTAGGCCGGTTGATGCCTCAAGGCATCATTAGGCCTGGGTTAGATGATGCTTCAAGGCATCATTAGGCCTTAAAGGGTTAAATATATTTCAATAAAAGCCGTCACTCAATACTATGGATTGAAAATTACCTTAAGTTGATGACACATTTATACCTTGTATTTTCAGAAAATCTCTTAGGAAACTGTAGGCTCATGAAGGCCACATACAGCATTATACCTTATATTCATGCATGTGATCTTATACATCACCTGCATGCATAATAATTACTACGACAATTGGACAGAATAGACTTTTCTTTGTATTTAAATTGAGGATATGTGGGAATGAGTCTGTACTCCACTGGTAAATTGTTCCAATAATATTGGCATTTACAAAACATACTTCTTCTAAATAATTGTAACGAGAAATCATAAACAGACGATACAGGAGCATCATGCAATCTAGTTTTTCTGCATGGTTCCGCAGTATACCCAATATCACGACTTCTTGAATAAGCCATCTTTCTTATTGCAGATTCACGTCTCTCACTGAGATAATTTAACCCCGCATCTTTCACCTATGTCACCAAAGAAATGTGCAGTACAAGTCAGTGAGCAAGGCCTGCTAACTAAGTACAAAAAATGTAACATCCAGAAGTCCTTTACTCAATGTGAGTTAAGGACTAAAGCTTGTAAATATTAATATCAGAAGAATGTATAAAAGGTTAGAGGACTTAATACTGATTTTAGTGACATAGATTTTCTAACTATTACTGAAACTTGGCTTACCGATAGATACGCCACAGATCTTTTAGAGTTGCCAAATATGACCATATACAGGACCGATAGAAATTATGAAGAGAAAAATGTGGGATGGGGGGTAGCAATTTATGCTAATTCGAAATATACTCAGTTTTAACCCCTGAAATCGAGTTGATTGTTTGTACAGTGGAGAGGGCATCGTTATAAGAAGGATGTTGATAATTTCAGTTTACCGACCACCTGGTAAACACGAAGATAGATGTTATGAGTATCTTGAAGGCATCTTTCAAGATGATAGATTGAAGAATTTTGAACACTGGGTGATAGGAGCTTTCAATGTCAATAGCACTTTACCGACATGTCCCAAGATAATGAAGATTTTTTACCAAACAATAACCTAGACCTGGTCCCTACCGCACCGACTTTCCTGTTTCAGGAAGGAGGCAGTACAATAGACCACATATACACCAATAGCAAATACATTAGTCTAAGTGGAAATATCAATTACTATCTGTTTGACCATATCAGTATTTTTGCAATCCGAAAAAGGGCAAAAGCAAAGCCGAAAGCACTAAGAAACAAGAATAATGCTTTTACTGACCACAGACACCCCGGCTCCCCCCAACCAATGTTGTTATTAGAGCGTGCTTGCATGCGCTACATACATCAACAAGAGGTTATAATCAGAAGATCTGAAAAATATTTCCAACACAACCGACAAAATCTGCATGGGAACTATCTCTTCATCTTCACAGCTGACCGTGACCAATCACTTAAGACCAAAATACGTCAAGACCCACTGCTTGAAATGTTTGCATCCTAGATAGGCAGTTGCACAAATGGCAAGTTGACTGGCTACAAGTGGGTTACAGAAAACTATAGACTGAATGTAATCCAAACCTTTTGGTTGTTATTCTTTTATTATTCAACGCTCATTCATCAATGATTAACGCGCTATTTGCTCCTAGTTAAGCGAGGTTGTTATATTAGAAAGGTTATCATATCATGTAACCGAATGTTATTTAAACGGGAAATACAGGAAGAAGATTTGGGACTAAGCCATAATGTTTGTAAATACAGTAGAACTCCGCCTAACGGACACCCCACGTAAACGGGAACCCCGCGTTAGCGGACACTTTTGGTCGGAATGGAATTTTTTCCCTCTATTAGATGTTTATTTTAACCTCGCGTAAGCGGCAACCCCGCGTAAGCGGACAGTTATTTCGGTACGAAAAGGCCTAAAACCCCGTGTAATCTGATTCTATTCATAGCTCAGTGTAAGTGTTTTTCGCGGACACTCACGCCATGTAGAACCGACCTGTTGACACAGACTTGGGTGCTGTTGACAACCCGATCTAACCCTCTGACCCAAAAACATAACCCAAAGGTCACATGAACGTGGGTACAAATTATTCCACGAGGTGGTTGTGTAGGCCATTGTGGCCGTTTTACCACGTAGTAGTCTGAATGAGACCTGTATCTGTGTGAAACTATCTAGAATATATCGCGCACTAGAACTTCTGATCATACATTAGATGTAACATGAGATGGATTATTCGCTGCCTAGTCTTAAAGTTGAGATTCAACTCGCAACCGATAAAATCATTCATACTAACTTGTAAAGATTATACTCATCATGTAAACTGATCGACTGCCTAGTCTTGAGATGTTGAGACTAAATTTTTGCAGTTGAAAAAGAAATGAGCATAGCGTAATAATGCCTTAATCAATTTTATCACAACTTGCAATATGTTAATGAATATGTGAACATCAGAATATCAGAATGTTGGATGGAATTCATTCTTTTTTTATAGATGAACTCTGCAACCCACGGACTGCCAAGCCTTAAAGTGGAGGCTAGGACTGCAGCTTTAATGACTAAATACCGAACCAACATTATATCACATGAGGAAATCAAATAGCAAAGAATTACGAAATATTTAAAGAGACCGTCCTGACCATGCTGTACAAGCTACCAAACGGGATGATAATTTAGAGACTTTAGTACGGAACGAGGTGTTTATGCCGAGTTACGTAAACCGTTAATTATCATCGAGTTTCGAAGCTTGTACAAGCATGGTTGATCGTTCTCTATTTACTATACACCCGAAATTAATAAAGTAACTTACTTTTGCCTAACAGCTAATATTTTAGTCAACGCATAGGGAACAGTATTCCGTAGTTTGCCATTCGGAACACTGTTTCGTACGGTATGTATACGTTGTATGGCTAAACAGTGCTTATTTATAGTATAAATAATATTAACCTATAATAGAAAAGTGAATGGATTGAACACGAAACAGGGATGGTGATAAATACATAAAGATGGGTTTATTAATACATTTACAATAAACCTGAACATCTAGATCGATACATGGAATAGGCTAAGCCTAAAGGTAAGACTTAAAACACCATACACACGTATATAGTGACATATATGGCGTAGGTATGTAGCAAAGTCGGATATGCAATCTTCTGAACTGTCCGAGACAGATATGGGACTTGCCGAGTCTTAATTTAGATACTGATTTGCAAAACTCTGTCTGTCACAGAGATAAGTTAACCATAGACACTTACTACACGTATTGAAAACTGGATGGATTGTTTTAAAAACATACTAACATTGGCTATTTATTCACGCAGACGTCGAGTCTTAACGTTGAGACTTGTTTATACCCATATATCACCTATAATCCACAAGTCCAGTATTACATTGGCGGATTAAACGAGGCCCCCGAATTGAGGAGGTCGGCTTATTCATTACATAACACATAGCAATTGATGAAATACAATTAATAATTGAATAAAAGAAAAAAATATAACAGGTGAGTGCAAGTGTGATGGCGGAAGTGGTAGATCAACCCCCTGTAGACAGGTGGTTGCACTCCTAAATGGCTCCCTCTGGTGGTTGTAGGCAGAAATATAAACCACTAAACTCCAAGTCATTTAGTGTCCACATAAATATATATGCTTACGGTCTGTGGTATATCAATTCATACCCAAACATCACAATGAAGACCCGAAGTCTTATAAACTATTCAGACCACAACTATATGATGACGAAACAAGAACCAAATATATATACATCGCTTGTTGACGGAACAGCGCCGATGCAAAAAAAGATATCAACAACACCCAACAACATCAACAATAACACCCATCAGGCTTAACACCTACCAATAACATAATTGACTCTCCCCATCCCACCACCTATCCACACGAACCAACAGTAACACCTACACCCACTAACCCACTCCTTCCTACACCTACCAACACCAACAAATATCAACACCTACACCTGCCCGCCAACACCAAAACTCACACCTACCACACCTGCCGTGATTGTGGGGTGATATCTTTAGACAAACGAAAGAGATATATTTTACCTATCTACATGTTCAAGTTTACAAAACGTTTTGATGTAGCTATAAACCCTCGTGCTCGAGGGGAAAGTAAAGTATTGATGCGCCAGCCGAGTTTCTTCAAAGGGAGCCCTCTTTACAGAGGTTTGCAGGTATGAAAGAATTTGAGTGGCGACCTGAGGGGCCCATTTAATAATTTAGGATCGTACATGTAGACTCTTTTCTGTATGCCATAGAGACCCAGGGACGATGTGGGTCAACTTTATTCAACACTTAAGGCCCGGCCCCACTGAAGAGACGCGATTGTCGCACACATTTTATGGGGTCATAGACGGCCGGCCGGCTGTATTTATGACCCCAAGTGTGACGGATCCATCGCACTCAATCGCATGGCAAATCGAGGGTATGCCTCACTGGTGCGATAGAATCATCGCAATGCATCTAATTCCACCTCTATTCAGAGTGTTGCATTTGTTACTTTTATTTAAATCAAAGACTATGCTTGTTGTTTAAATTGAGCTTCATTCCAGTCAACAAACATAACCTAGTATGCTTATTTATAAATCTTGAAAGTGGGTCAGAAATCAAGGTACATGTGACAGATTATAGCATTCTAAAGGTGTCAGGTCTGCACCACAAGCCACAGCCTGCCGTTTTCACAGCTTTCACACCTCCTAAGACCTGAAACCTGAGTGGACGCAGACACAATCCTCATGATTGAATATAGTATATCCCATATACCAGCGTTCCTGGGTTTAGTCAAGGAGAGGGGGGGGGGGGGGGGCATATATGAATACAACAGGAGGCATTGCCTGCCTGTGCGATAAATCTGTCGCACATCATGAACATTTCAAGATGTGCGATGCGACGAATCCGTCGCATCGTACACGATCGCACACGCGCGCAAGCCCGGCCCCACAGGAGCGATTGTTTGCGATGGGACGGGCGGCGCCGTTTTTATGACCCTCTCCCGCAGTTTTTGACTTTTTATGGACTTGCGATGAATTCGTCGCACCAGTGGGGCCGGGCCTTTAGGGACAACCTCGTGGACGCCTAATATTGTCCTAGCGAACTGACCAGATATTATTGAACGACAGCCCTCGTATGAGGTACAAAAAAGGGTCTTCATGCACGATCGTAGATTATTCAACGGGTTGTATACATTTTTATCCTACCCCTAATACTCACTCATACCAGCTAACCGCTGACGATTGTCCCAATGAAAATAAAGAATTAAAAAAAAAAAAAAAAAAAAAAGGTTTAACATTGAGTTTCCGTATGTCACGCTACCTAGCATACAGAGTTTTATATGGCATACCAAATTTTTATCACGTAATATTCCAAAATCGAGGAGACGGGGTAGGATAAAATCAAAACCTGATTCGTTTTAATCATGGCCACCGCATTCCACTCCAGGAGTTTTGGCTGCGGACTTCACTCGGCTTCGCCTCATGAAGTCACTATGCCAAACTCCAGTCGTGGCATATGGTGGTCAAGATTAAGACTCATCCAGTTTTACGATAGTATACCACGAAGGAGATGTTCACGGAATTTATGTATCTTGGTCCCAGAGGTGAATAATGTAACTTCATGAGCAGTAGTTACTTTGCTTCTTTGTGTGGTTGTAGGACCAACGAGTATCTAGAGAAAGAGAGGGGCAGCATTTAGAGGCCCTGTTGGGGGCGGATGTCACCAGCTTATTTTCGGTGTGCATGCTCAGTGGGTGGTCACCACCCTCTTCTGGTGACCACATGTAATTAAGGTAGGGGGAGGTGGGTAGGAAAATACAAGGGAACCATTTGAACAGAATCATATGAAACCAGACATGTATGTTTTAACAAGAAGGTTTGGGGGGCTGGGATTTATTTCTGCATTCATGTGAAAATAAATATGTGATCTCAATTATTCATGTCAATGTTATTGTTGTGGTATATGCAGAACAATTGGTATATTAAGGAAAGTTCCTTGAAAAAGTAGAAAATATTGAGGATTTTTATAGCATAAATGAGGTATCACTTCCAAAGATTTGACAAGTTTTCAAAATGCAAAAGAAACGACCTACAGCTGGCTAATTCCCCTTTATTTAAACTAGTTCATGGGGTCCTATTGGGATTCCTGAAAATGTAACTTTTAGGAGTGCCCTCAATGGTGGTATCATATTGACCAAAGGGGGTGCCGCCCAATATGGGGTGCTTATTGAGCGCGGGAAATCGCGCTCATATACGTCATCTAGAGGTGAGAATGCTCACACAGGCTTTCAGCTTACTGCAAAGAATCTTACACTTCACTATCAATGTCCCAACTATAAAGGCCTGGTTAAATGAGCAGGGGTATCCCAGTATCCCGTATCCCTGCCCCACTACTGACTTGTTTCCTTTTTATAGAACTTTCATGGCTGAGTGACCATGTGGACGTGTGTGCTGTGTGGTGTAGCAAATCAACAGAAATCACACATCATTGATAATAGTGCCGAATGTATGGATGTTCCAGAAGATACCCCATCTGAAGATGTCAAAAGAACTCTTAGAAATAGAAGGAAAACACATGACAAATATGTTAGTAAGAGGACTACCAAGGGCACTAGTAGTACTCCGAATGAAGTACCCTCAAGCCAAACAAACTTGAGTGCATCAAGCGCTAAGGGGCTATCAAAGAGCAAACTGAGTGGCATAGCTGATCTATTAGCCAGAGAAGTAGGGCAGTTGACCAAGACCCTAAATGAAAAATTCAGTCACAAGCACAAGTTGAATGTGATCTGTGGTATGCTAGACCAGGCATAATTCAAAATCAAAAACATTAGCCAACAAATGACAAACACCTCAAAAGAAATATAGCAACATATTGATAAAGTAAAAGGTTTACATGATATACTTAAAAAGAAACTTAATGAGGGAGATTTAGGATTCACCTATTCTAATTAGGTAATTAGTTGCTATCTGTTCACACATGTAGATGTCTATACCATAATATATATTCCTGTTGATGATACTTGAGAACAACTATCAAATCCAATCTCTGGGTTTATTGAAGCATTCTTGATACTTTCAAATACAAATGGCTTACTGATCAATAATTTCTTAGAACATTCTCTTACTTTTATTTGATGAGATTTTGGTATACCGCGCTCTTCCATTATGAATGGAAATAACATTTGCTCCTTGTATAAGCAAGCGGCCCTGGTACAGTTTTCTCTGTAGTGGTGAGGGTGGTGGAGGTTCTTATTCCTGATATAATAACGCAGAGAGAAACTCTCACATGTCCTGCCACCCTGAGCTACCCTTCTCTTTCTCTATACTCGTTGGTAGGACAGAGTGTGGTGTAGGTATAGGATAGAGTTCAGTATGGATGTAGGACAGAGTGGGGTCTGGGTGTAGGACAGAGTCGGGTGTGGGTGTACCACAAAGTGGGACTTTGGGTGCAGCAAGGGAGGTTGGAGGAAGGTTGAAAGGGAGGGAGGTTGGGTTGGAGATTGGAAGGGAAGTCGGGTGGGAGGGAGGTTGGGTGGGAGTTCTGGAGGGAGTGAGGCCTGGAGGTCTGGAGGGAGGGAGGGAGGAAGATAGGGTGGTTGGGAGGGAGGGAGGAACATGTATACTAGAGCCCGTTTAATAATCTAGGATTGTACATGTAGACCCTTTTCTGTATGCCATAGAGACCCAGGGACAATGTGGATCAACGTTATTCAACAATTATGGACGACTTTTTTTTTTTTTTTTTTTTAAACATTACTTTCCACAAACCATCACAAGGATGGTCTTCCTTTGTGGCATTTCAAGCGATATACAGGAATCTTCCGTTGACATACAAGCTCACCTCCTACTTTATACTGTCCAAGATGGACTGTGTTAATTATTTGAAACAATAAGTAGAAATAGAAAACTCATTGTATCAATGATGCCCCACCACCAACATAGTAATATAGCAGAGGTATGAGAATGAGATGAAGTTTGATGAATGAAATAGAATAATCCATATAAGGACATTATGGACGGTTAATACTGTCTTAGCGAACAGATTTGAATGCTATTAAACGAAATATCTTATAGGTGGTACAGAAGAGGGTCTTCATGTACGATCCTAGATTATTAAACGGGCCACTGGTTCCTTACTACGACAGGAAACACCGAGCCATGTCACCCGGTTAACCTTGAACACATATTTGGATATCTTTATATGACTGAAGAGCATAACAGTGGGCATAAGTGTGGGATTGCATATGTTTGTACTGGTGGTATACACAAAGAGACTATAAGATGAAATATCGTCAAAGTGATGCGGAAAATTAAGTAGTAATATACCATATGATATATACGTAAACCATATAATATACGCTAACATACAAAATACACGAACATACAATGTATAACTAGAATAATGACATGTATGTTGCAAGTTGAGACTTGACTTTAGGAATAAGTGGAACGGAGGTCCATCGGGGCAAAGAGCCAGGGGGCAGAGGTTCTTTCACACTGGTCAACGACCGACCAACCGAGGTTTATTAATAGATCACAGCTTTAAAGACGAGAGGTATGTCGGGGGAGGGGGTTACTGAAAATTGCTCCGCCCAGTGTACAAGGGGGACATGGGATAATCATTTTTGTATTAGTGTGTGTGTTTAAATCAGGCAGAATTTTTTTCTTTATCAATTCACATATTACAATGACATGTGTACTATCCCTCGTTGATACAAGGCCCATCCCCCGTGTGATCAATCCATCGCCGTATTTATAGTTGTTCACACCGAAATTGTCGTATCAAGAAGCAACTTGAAAAAAATTGATAAAAAAACTTGTTCGTCCCGAAATTACACATACCAGTTTCATAGCTGATACCTAGTAATCCACATTTTTATGAAACATGATGGTTAAATTTGCTTGAACGCCCCTTGATTTCTGAAAGGCAGTATCAATTGTAATGTGCCCCTTTTTCTCCCACCTCCCCGCTCCCTTTCCCTCCCCCTTAGAAGTCCGTATATTACTAATGCTATTCGCATCCTATGCCTTTCATTCATAACAGATATCTCAACTAATTTGAATTAACTAAAAAGATCGGAGTTTTCCCCTATGAATTAGTGGAGATATTTCTACCTTTGTTAATGCCTTTAAATGTTTACAAATCCAGAAATATTCCAACTAATTCATTGGGGAAAATCCATACTTTCAATCAAATTCCGTTGCAACTGCTGCTATTAGGTAGTCTTACATTCAGAGAAGGTTACCTTCAGATATTCTCACCTCCACAAACATGTTGCCTTCAGGTTTTCCCACCTCAAGAGACACACTGCCTTCAGACAATAATCTCGATACCTATGAACATTCCAAGCCCTGGATCCACTGACACCCAACAACCTGTTCAACTGGAAAACGTGGACTGCTTTTACCAGAAAAAGCGCTTAACGCAAAAACACTTAACAACTTCTCAATGTCTGTACTACCGCAGAGTATATTGAACTCTGTGGGCTATGCTGTGCCAATCACCCTGTCCCCGACCTTTCAGTCGTAAAGGTGAGAGGTCAAGAAATCTCTCGACCCTCCCACTTAAAGGCATATCCGACAATTTTGCTTCAAAACTAAAACCCAGTCATTTTCCTGAAATTTGAAATTGATGATCTTTAAGTGTTGTAGTCTACATATCTAACTAACAAAAATTGGGGGTCACCGAGATCAATGTTATGACAACTTTATAAATATCAGAATTTGCTCTTCACATAGTACAACCCATGTTATTTTCCTCAAACTTTCAAAGTATATAATAAATGTATAGTTCTACACATTTAAGTTTTTTTTTTAAATACATAGGTCGCCCTTCTTGTTTTATGAAAGAGTTGAAGAAAACATTTTTCAGTAAATTTCTTATGTGAATTAATCAAAAATGAATTAGGCTATTATACCTATCAAAATTAGATGAACTGGACAAAACGTTAGATTTGTTCATTTAGAAGTGGGTTCAATCCCAAGAAACCAGTTTTGACTGGTAATTGACAAAATCTAGAAATCACCAGGTGGTGCCTGCATGAATTGTAGGATTTTTCAATTTCTTAAAAATGTTATCGACGCTAAGGGTTCATATAGATTACACGATTTTCCACCCAACGTCCACCCAACAGCAGTACAATACAGTTTAGGTCCGAGGGACATCGATACACGAAGATGAGAGCAGTCTGTATCGTACGAATTGTGCAATATTTTATATTTCTCTTATATCCGATTACTTTGGCCATGCAGCTATGTTCTGTATGGTGCATGCATTTCGTTCTTCCCGATTCTATTTCTTAAGGATTTTCATGTTTACACGCAATGACTGATACAATACAATACAAGGTAGAAGTTCGATAGTTCAAGTACACGTACAAACAGCCGAAGACATAAACCATGATAAAGATATAAGTTAGAACAGCAGACGGAATTAACTTTGGGATATGCCTTTAAGTGTAAGAACGGACCAGGGTGAACGACCGTTCTGACTGAGGGTGCGTTCGAGTTGCACCCGCTGTAACTGCATTTACGTGGACTATATACTGGTGCACAGATCCCACACGCCTGCGTCATGGCGTACCCCTAAACGTCAACTCAAACGCATCCACTTCGGGCGAAGGGGTAGGTTCAGGGTCACGGTCTACTGCATTGGCAAATGCCCTACATAAACAGGCTGCACAGGGGGGACGGCAGGAGGTACGCGGTCACGAGGGACGGGATTAACTCTGTGAGACCAGCCACTGAGCCCCGTCAGAAGCCGTCAGTTGTAGCAGTAGAGCAGAGACCCTACAGGTAGGTGAATCATGTGTGGTGTAGATAGGTAGGGCAGTGTGTACCTTGTTTAGACACGGTGGGCGTGGTATCTCGGTGAATATGATACACACACTGTGACACAGAGCCTGGGACCCGTTTGATATCAAATCTAGGATCGTACGAGAAAACCCTATTCTGCACGCCAAGGAAACCCAGTAACGATGTGGGTCAGCTTTATTCAATACTTATGGACGAACCTATGGACGGCTAATAATATCGTAGCGAACATCTTAAACATCATTAAATGATAACCCTTGTACAAGGTACAGCAAAGTATGGGTAGTCGTGGGCGACCCTAACAGTACGTTCCCGTATAATACTAGTGTATGGGGTCGGACTCGTCTGACTAAGTATGGGGCGCCGTTCTGTCGATAGTTTCGTCATACCGTATCCATTTCGTAATACGAAATGGATTTCGTCCAGAAAAGGGTCTAAATAAACGATCCTAGATTGTTCAACGGGCCCCAGGCTGGTGTTTGATTACCCACTACATATAGAACATGTAAATTCTGTTGGATCCCGCATATAGGGATGAAGTGAACTAGACTTGGGCTTGGAGACTGGAGTGCACGAGAGTGTGGATCTCGTTGAGATCAAAACTCAAACTTACTCTTCTTACCCGTGTGTCTGCTGCCACGCCAAATGTTGACACTGTTTAGATTGGCCACTTTTTACCCCTGTCTGCGCTGAGCTGCGACACGTCCTGAAGTCTGAAGGTTTCGTGTTCGATCCCCGGCATCGGCACAGATCTTTTTTTTATCTAATTTTTTTCTTTTTGTTTATTAGGAGTATCTCTCACAAAGCGAGTTTTTCAGATACAACAAAAATGGTTGCTTGCAAATAATTAACAATTAGATAGTAATTGAATTATATATGAAGTAAATGGTATTTTACTACTACGCCCCTGAGCGGAGCGGCAAAGAACCGTGCTCTGTTTTAAACCTCCCGAGTCACTGGTCCGGCTACACGGTCATCTCGGCCCCATTGGCATCTCGGGCCGCTTTTCACGCTCCCGCTTTCGCAGGTTAAGGATAGGGCTAATGTGATAACCTTTTCGTTCGCGTAACCTTTACGGTTTGGCGTAGGAAAAAAAGCGCGAATTCCAGTCCGCCAACCCGTACACTCTCTACATTGTGGTCGTAAATGCGATAGGGGTAGCATCAGAAAACGCCTAGTCCTACCCTCACATAAGGATAGGGTTAATGTCAGGCAAAGGGATAGGGTTAGAGATAGGGTTAGGGATAGGGATAGGGATAGGGATAGGGTTAGGGTTAGGGTTAGGTATAGGGTTAGGGTTAGTGTTAAGGTTTGGGATAGGGTTAGGGTTAGGGTTAGGGTTAGGGATAGGGATAGGGATATGGTTAAGGTTTTGGATATGGTTAGGGATAATGTTAGGGTTAAGGTTTAGGGTTACGGTTTGGGATAGGGATGTCACACATGTTTTGTAAGATATGCTTTTGTTTTGTAAGATTCTTTATTGTGGAATATAGACGAAAAATATAATACAGCAAAGCTGGTAATCCGTATTTTGGGTAAGTAATCACATTGGTAGACATTCACCGTTTTCGCGCATGAAGGCGTGAAAGCTGTGAAAGCGGGGGGCCGAGGTGCCGTTGGGTCCGAGGTGCCGTAGGGGGTCCGAGATGCCAAAGGGGCCGAGACATCCGGGAACCCTGGTCCGAGGGACGGCTTGGTCCAGAGACCCGTTTCAATAGTCTGGGGAGTAAACGGGAATGGCAACCACAATAACGAGAACAATCAACGGCACTAACAGCGGAAACTATAGAGCCCCGTTTCATAAGTCGCATCGCTGTTGAGGTGGTCCATGTCCTCGCTAAACCAGCATAGCGAATGGAATATTCAAGAAATCAAAATCTATTGAATATTTTGATAATTCTAAATTATTCCTCGTGTTTTCACCCACATTTCAGGTTTTTTATGTCCCTACGTGCATTTTTTGTTTACAGAATCAAAATATCCAACCCTGCAGCTATCGCTTATAAAACATGGGAGTGATAGTCTAGGGTCGAGTAGTACAGTACGAAACTGACGGAGTAGTGCAGTAACTGTAGTTCTTGGTTCGAATAGTTTAGTGGTTCTCACAAAGTAGATGACGACTATAAAATTATGAAAATCGAGATATGGGTAAAAGATACATGTATATGGAATTGAGCAGAGCATTTTTTTCTTTACCTAAATATGCTGTAATATCTGATAAAATAGGTTTAAAAATGTTGTTTTGATCAATGCGAGAGGATAGACTCTCTCGTGAACAGTGGCAGTAACAGCGGCAGGACATTCAGTTATGAATCGGTTACTGCCACTGTTGGTGCCACTCACACTGAAAGTGCCGTCCACCCAGTATTGAAACCGTAACTGCCACTGTGGTGCCACTTAGACGAACAGCGAGAGGATTTCCAACTATTGAAACAGGTCCCTGGATAGATTGGCCTCAGTCCCTGTGTCCTACCCCTCCACCCCTTCTGAGTGACACAGGGACTGGTCCCATCCGTAATCGGCCGTGCAGACTGGTGCGATTTTGCGCCACACTCCCCAGGCAGAGGTTGACTACTGGTCAGGATATCTGCTGGGAGATTGATACCCTCTCACTTTGATCTCAATCGAGACATAGTCAGGAGTAGGCAAAATGTATTGCTATGACAACACAGGCGGCCAGGGAACTGGAGGAGGGCAGGGGGGAGGGGTAGAAGAGTATAGGGTTACAGGGAGTGGGTTGGGGCCATAAACAGGAGATTCTGTTTATAGTGGACAAGTCTTTGATTCATGGGTCAGTCAGAGAAGGATACATACTTAAATGAACTTTATTCTGATAGTATGGGATTATGACCACAAACCACCTGTAACCCGAGTGAATGGTTCAGACTGGTTTATTATTGGTGTTCACCATATGTACATCAACCATTCTATTCTGATAATTATTAATCATTTAATGAATGTTCATAATCAAAAACTTGAGAAACTCTAGTCCCTGGACTGTTCCAGTCCATGGTGGATTAGCCTCATGCTCCTAGATGTCTGCGATCACATACCAGGGTTCGTTGCTTCATTTTTTGCGGATCACAGAATAGCAATCCGAGGTCGAAAGCGTAGCTCCAAATTTTGTGCATCATAACTATCTCGCCATCTATATCAAATTGAAAATATAATGAACCTTTCACCCATGACACTTAAAATGCGGTGTTGTAAAAAGTAGTGATACAACATGAAACTAGGAGCAAATAGAATATTCATCATTGATGAATGAGTGTGCAATTTAAATGAATAACAAGTGTGCAATTTAAATGAATAACAAGGAATAAAAGGTTCGGGTCACATTGAGTCTATGGATCCTTTTTCTGTAACCATTTGCACCCAGTAAACTTATCATTTCTGTAACTGCCTGCCTACCTAAAAGATCCAACACTAGTGGGTCAATGAAGTATTTCGGTCTTGAGTGATTGGTCATGGTTAGCTGGGCATGCCTCTAAGATCCTCAGACACTGACATCCTGCTCCCTATCCAAGAGCACAGCGAATTACACGCAAATAGTGGAGGGATAGATTTTACTCACCACGCTTTAAGTGTATTTGACCATTCTAACCTTTTACTGGCAACGTATATAGGACGTGCGAGCACGCTCTAATAACCTTTTATTGGCAACGTATATAGGACGTGCGAGCACACTCTAAATACAGATACCACACCACACGATCCGATATTACTGCAGCAACGCTTTTCCCACATTGCTCGGACCAACGACCCCGAGGTTCGCTATTCTGCAACCGTAAGGAGTGTCACCACAAGACCAGGACTTTGCAATGATTAAGAAAATCGAAAATCGAAAATCGAAAAATGACAGGTTGCCATGGAAACTGGTTCCCTGTGTCACTAAGCTGGACATCAGAAATAGCTCCCTTCCTTTTTTTTCACAAACTCATCGACCTCCGCTTCAACAGTTATAGTTCCATTCTGCATCTCCCTTATAAACTGTTCATACAATATAAAACTTTCAAGAACTCAGATCTGTATTTACATATGATATGATATTAATAGAGGCCATACAGTTCAACATGAGGCCATGCACTGCATATACATCCATCAACATAACACTTTTACGCATCAAAATGCGACAATATACAAAACACAATCATAAGCGTAAAGATAAAGGGTTATTGTTTACTGTTATGTTCAAATGTATCTGTATGAGAAACATACAGGCACTTTCCCTTGGCCTAACTGATCATGCTAGCTCTACATAAGAAGCTGCTGGAGGCGACTCTTGGTTATAATCATCACGGTCGCCCCAATGGTAAATATAGAGTCAGAATATAACCATGATCTTGATGTATTGCTAGTTGAGTCCAGTCCATTGCAGTTTCACCAACAATAAAGCTTGTAATGGAATGAAGTCCTGGAATCGCTCGTTCAGTTTACTTTCTGCCCATACAATAGTAACACTACTTGATATAAGGTATTGTTCTTTTGGCCATATAGGAACGGTAGCTTGCGGTCCTACCAGGAGACATGTCGGACAAACGGGAAAGTTCCACTGATGAGAAGCGAGCTCTCCTCTCATCTTCTTCACTCCCTTCTTCAATAAAAAAGCTGTGAGTATAGCAAAGGAGTATAGTCATGTAGTGTGGTATACATCTTAATATTGAGTATAGCCATTTATCTCACCCCTGGTATTTTTTCTCTATAGACTTAACATTGGGAACTCGTATCTAACGCCCATTAGATATTTAAGAAAAATATCCAATGGGGGATTATGTCACAAATGATAACCCATTAGTCAATGTTAAGGGTGACATAAATTCAGAAACCCATTTAAGTTTAGGGTCAGAGCTTGATCCCATCTCGTTTGAATCACTATGTAATTCACACGGCTTCGCCATGTGAATTACTATGTGATTCAAACTCGATGGGATAGGAGCTCAGACCCAAAACTCTCATAGGTTTCCTCTATAGTGTGTTGGTTTATATCTCTTTGTTGAGTATAGTCATGTCATTTGGTATTTAGAAGGAATATCATGAGATAAAATAACTTGGTCCATACTCCACCGAGTTTGATCGTGGAGTAATTCACGAGGCGAAGTTGAGTGAATTAAGAAGTGGTCAAATGAGGTGGAGAATGGACCAAATTATTTTCATCGAGTGTGTTTCTGATTTTATATCACCCTGTATAATATTAATAATCAATATCATCGCGCAACCAATTAGCCATTGAGTATTGGGTACACCACCTTCACAACCATGGAGTATGAGTTCCTAATGTTAAGCCTATGGTGCAAAATACTGGTATGAGATAAAGGCCTACATCGATATGTTAAGAATATCAATGGGTTTTGGTAAAATCTCTATATTGAGTGTAGCCATGTGTTTTGGTATAAATCTCTACATTCAGTATTAAAGAGGAAGCCAACAAGTTCTGGTCACAGTTGAAGTTCTCCATGAAGTTTGAACGTGGAGCAATATGAATGAGGGAACAGCCGAGTGACCATTGCGAAGCTATGACCAAAACAACTGTGACCAAAACGAGTTGCGTTCTGTATTCGTATCACTCCTGTATACACTAAATGAACTAGACTTTTTTTCTTCTTTTTTTTCTTTTTTTTCTAAATGAACTAGACGATCACAATGTGTTTGACCTTATCGGCCATTGTGTATTAGTACTAATACTCGAAGGGCAATGGAGAATGAGTCCTTAACATTAAGCATATGGGACAAAAATACCTGGGGTGAGACAAAGCCATGTGTTCGCTATACAGCTCCATATCGAGTATAGCCATGAGCTTTGACATACATTTCTGTATTGAATAAATTAATGTGGTGTAGTATAAATCCTACGTTGAATATACAGTAAAACCCCGCTTATGGGACACCCCGCTTAAGGGATATCCCCGCTTAAGGGGGCAATTTTTGGTCGGATCGGAAATTTGTCCCTCTATTAAGAGTTTCTTTTAACCCTACTTCAGGGGACACACCGCTTCAGGGGACGGTTTTCTGGTACAGAAAGCGGGGTTTTACTGTATGTATTGTCATGTGGTCTGGTATGCAACTCTGTACTGATTATAGTGATATAGTTTCGTATAAATCTCAATGGTGGGTATAGTACTATGGTTTAATATCCTTCGCTTTATTCTCAACACTGAAGTCATTGGACACAAATCCGCAAAGCAAGGAAACACTCGAGGTCCATTATGAAGGGTAATGTGGCAATAAGTTATGTGAATAAATGAACATGAATAGAAACGATGCTAGATTTACAGAGCCTCACTTAGTGTAAAGAACGGAAAGTATGTTCACTTCACTTCACAGACCACTCACCTAGCTTAGCAGTATTATTGTGTGTCTAAATGCGGATCATTTCACGGTTGAATGCAGGTTATTTAACTACTCTGAAACACTCGATTCAATCCAAAGGGGTTAAAAACCCAATGTCAAAGTGTCGAGTGTTTGCGGCTGCCATCTTGTAGACTGTATGGTAGCCACAGGCATATTAAGTACATGAGGGACGAAATTACCCTTAGGCATTCCCAATAGATTCAAGCATTTTTTAAGCATATACTTGGTGGGGGACCGGTTTGTATAAAACAAGGAAAGTTATGTGTGAATATCAATATATTTGTGTAATTTTGTATGGCAGTGAGGAGGTTCTTTAGATCATGTGGCAAATGGAAATTTAGGGAATGCCTTAAAGCATTCTCGCTCTCCGGAGACATACTGCTCAGGGGGGCTTTATTTCCAATGCTACTGCTACCTACCAACCTGCTCGCCTAGAAAGGGTTAAGCATATAGGTGTTGGATTAGACTTGCCCAAGTCTTTGATTATGAACATTCATCAAATGATTAAACACAATCAGAAAAATGTTCGTATTTATATGTATCTTTCTCTGACTGGCCCATGAATCAGAAGCGGGTGGAGGGGTAGGGGTGATGCGGTGGCGGTAGGATACAGGGACTGAGCCAGTCTAGTGTTGGATGTAATTAGTTTCAATACTTGTCGAGCCGGGTAGAATGGGCTGCTGGAATAGTGCACAACTCCCAATATTGACAATTAGATATCTGAGGATCAGCATTCTTATTCTCTGAGTATTAATCTGTTATTTGGTGACTATAAGGTGACTATCAAAATAACCGACTCACAAAGAAATATGGTATTCTATCAAATCTCATTCAAATTATAGCTAATTCTTTGAGCCTGAAGACCACACCGGAATGCTTACCAGAAATACGCCCTGTGATGGTTATTCTCAGTGCTTACACTTGCTGAGGCAGCGAAATAGATAAAAATAAAGATTATGAAATATGTAAATGAATCGAGTTGGTAAACAGTTTTCACACAACAATATGGAAAATTATCCTGCTGGGCCGTCTATAAAGTAGGTACGAACTGAGGGGAGAGGGGGTCAAAGATTTTCTAATTTTGCATATGCTCCTTCTTTTTTATATTGCGTACAGGATTGGGAGAAATTTCAGAAATTCTTATATTATGGATGGTCCCATTATCTTTGAAACATTTTCGTTCAGGTAATTTGTGGTGTTGGAACCCAGAGTTTTCTCTCTAGAAGTCTAAAATATTTTTCATTAATTATCAATCTGTTTTAGTGATCGTCTATATAGGGGTAGACGTAAAAAAGACTCGTGACACATATATTCTTTCTACAAAAATATTGCCTAAATGTAGAGTGCTTCTGTTGCAGTTCGAATTCTCGCGGGTCGCAGTCTCAGGCGGAGAGTGGCGGGTCGGCGTACGGCGGCGCTGGCGGCTCAAGTATACGCACCGACCACATATCTAACCTGTCCTCAGATGAAGGCATGGTCTACTCGCCCTCCTACGAGAGGATCAAAGTCACCACCTCCTACGGTGAGTATAGTCCGCCTGAAAATGGTAAGGATTGCCCATTACCGGCGGGGGATGCTTTGAAGCATCGTTTCCGCAATGAGGCTTCTGTGGTTGTGGTATTTCAAAGGCAATTTACCTATGAAATTTGACCCAAATTGATAAAAAAAAAATATTAAAAAAAAGTCAGCAGTTGAAAAGAGGCCAACTGGTGGCGTGGGGATTTTAACTAAATTTTAATATGCACTATTTTTTTCATACGCACTATTTTTCCGTGTTCGCCAGCTTTTGCAGGCCGGAGCATACAGCATAACTACATGCGCCGGGTGTGTCCATACAGAGTTCCTATAGGTTTATTATGGACACTGGATGATAAAGCCTTACACTCACCTACCCCGATTCACCACGATTGACATCCCGATACGTTATGATTAGAAAATGCTAAAATCGTAGTGTATCGGGAGGTTCCTGAAAATTAGAATCGTAGTCTATTGGTTTGATCGTAGTGCATCGGAACGACTTTGTTGGGACAAACAAGGTGATCATGGTTACAATTAACTCATGATTCAATCAGTGTATCGATGTAGATCTCAGGCAGAATTTTGATATCAAAGTATATTGTAATTATAGAAATATTGAATGATTCTGAATGCTTGTTTCCAGGTTTATATACAACATCTTATTCTATCATTGTTGAGTCACTAAAACAATCAAATTGTAAAAGCATAACTGAGGAAGAATCATAATTCTGATATCAAACTATTATTTTCAGACACTGAGACTTAATCAAATAATATATTCACAGTGATTATACATTCACTTGCAATCTACCAGATTCCGTAATCTCATAATTTTCCCGCTAAGTATTTCACATGTAAGAGATATTTTCCCGTCAAATAGACTGCAGATACACACCGACAGGCTACGAAAAATGCAACATGTTTGATCTTATCGGGTGGCCTACAATTGGCGTTTTTATTCGTGGCGTGTCAGGAGCCAATCGTGTCGTATCGGTGAGTCAATCGAAGAAGTGTGGTACAACGCTACGATTTTGTCTGAACTCCCGATGACATTCTGATTCCAATTAGGTAGTCAATCGTAAGGCTTATCGGGACTAGAATCGGGTTTAAAACACTGAATCAGCATACTTTGCACACGGATGTCTTGTTAACTTGACCTGTCTTTATCCTAGGTGAGGGTGACAAGCCGAGCCGCTGTACGCCAACTGTCCGGCTAATGATCGCCGGGCTGGTCTTCTTTATGGTGGTGACTACCATCCTCGCTGTTCTTCTTGCACTTAGTATCACTGGCAGTGCCTCCAGTATTGGCCCAACATCTGTAGGAAAATCCGTAAGTATTCAACACTTCAGAACCAATACTTTTATATAGTGGACCATTCCTTCATATTTTGCTTGTCTTAATTGACGACGTAATACCCTTGCTCTTACTCGGCTATTACTACGCGGCAACTATTCAGAGATTACGGCTACTGTACTCAAAACAAGTCATTATTGTGTATGTAACCTTGCTTGGAGGTGTGTCCAGAAGTGCCGTTTACTAGAAGCTATCTTCTATTTCAGTAGGTTTATTCTGGCTCTCTACTAGATCAGGAAATTTGGCTATTGACAAAGCATATATGTTTCTGTTTATTTGTGGGAAAAACCTTTTCCAAGTGGAAATCTGCATGTAGGGCCTGCAAGGACCAACATAAAAACGCCTCTGGGTCCCGGTGGGGTCCCGATTTCATTAGAAAAAATTTCTGGTCGGTCACTTGCTCAATAGTTGCGGTAGCAGCCTCATCTCCCACTGTGTTTCTGTTTATTTCTCCAAAATCTATTCCCTCAAATATCCCTTAAATATCCCTCAAATGCTTGAGACAAACATATTATATCTTCCAGGAAGGAGGGTCTGAAAGCCCCGAAGCTGCAACACAAAAACCATCTGTTGAACTCAACAAGACTTTGCCATTGCTCGCCTGTGTATTTGACTACGAAGACCATGCTCAGAAAGTGCTCGATTCAAATGCTTGGAATTACTTCTCAAGTGGGGCTACAGAGGAGATCACTCTGAGAGATAATGTTGCTGCCTACCGAAGACTCCGTATAAGACCCAACCGTGAGGTCGATGTGTCTGGAGCCGAAACATCTCTTACAGTTTCCACCTTCGGGGGAAAGCTGAAAGTTCCCATTGGGTTCTCCCCTACGGCGAGTCACTGGTGGGCGCACAAGACAGGGGAGATAGCCACAGCACGGGCCGCCGAGGCATTAGGAACAGTCATGATAGTCAGTATAGACTCAACCACGGTAACTGATGAGATTGCTGCAGCAGTTCCTGGAGCATTGCTGTGGCAACAGATGTACGTTTTTGGCGTCGAGAAGGATACGCTTGCCATGGTAGGTTAATTGAATATTATATCGATAGCAGGAATTGATGAGATTTTGCACTTCTGAATTAGATCTTGACATGAATCGATCTGATAGTAAAAATAAATCGCTTTGATAGTCAGTGCGTCAAAACTGGCACATTTTTATCAGACACTGTCAACACATTGTAAGATCTTAAGCATGTGCGGAAACATTATCATTAGAGTTAATTCATATTATTGCAGTAGTATAGGTGAATATTGTAATACCTTTTTACCCTCTTTGAGCATTTCATGCAGTTAAATGTCAGCCTCCTGTCATTCTTCATCACGCCTGGATTAGGCCTGTCTACTTTTGTCGTTCATATCCTCCCCATAACGATCCAAGGCCCATATAATACCATCTTTTCATCATATATGCCCAACATACATTGTATATATCTACTTCTATTGTACGACTATTAAAGAACCCCTACAATATCATCTTTTCCCAAAAGATTGACCTAGCCGAGCGAAGCGGATGTAAGGCTCTTGTGTTGACGATCGACAAGCCAGGAGAGACGATCCGTTACGCGGGACTGCGAGGAGAGATCGTCTACCCAGATGACTACCCGGGGATCCCGAACTACCCTCCAAATATGGGCGAGGGCAGCGGTTACTACAAGAAACGCGACTGGAAGGAAGTGACTTGGTTACGCAACCAGACTTCACTTCCAGTTATCGTCAAAGGCGTTCTGACCGCAGTTGAGGCCCGCAAAGCGATCGACCACGGAGCTTCAGCATTGCTTGTGTCAAATCATGGCGGCAGGTGGGGTGCTTTTCCTCATTTCTTTTTACAGCGACGATAACAAATCGTATATACCTTCTTTTTTTTAACCCTATCAGTCCGAGTAATGCCTTGAGGCACTCCCAGGCAGGGGACGATGAATGCCTTGAGGCATTCCCAAGCAGGGGACGATGAATACCTCCAGGCATCTTTTGGGGCCATTACTGAAAATGGTATTCTATGTGACAAAATTCATAGGCTTTCTTAATTTTTTCAAAATAATTACTACAAAAAACACTTTAGGCATCATTATTCAGTATGAGTGTTCTATATGGAACTAAGACAAGGCATATCAAATGCACCTGTTGAATAATTTCCGGTACCATTGTCATAAGGGCATCGTCCCCTGGGGGTATATTGCTTCATATCTGTTGGACTTGGCATGTAGGCCTCCTGCAAGGTGGTCGGACTGAAAGTGTTAAAAAGTTTTTATTTATACTGGAGGGATTGTCTAGGAACATGTGTTCCTATCTTCCGACATCTCCAGTTTTTCAGGTTATCACTACGCGGTTTGCCTACTGGGTAGGTTTACAGAGCTGCGCGGTGATTAAGTTCAGTTGTTCCAAGAAAAACTACTCAAGTATGGGTTACACTACCCTGAATACGGCACATAGCCTACCATGTTTCCCCGACCATCAGACCTTGTGGTATTACGAGGAGTTAAAGTTCATCCCATGAGATGGCGCAGGTGGTCGGGGGCCTACCTCTGTGATATTCCAAATCGGTAATTTAGTGCAAGAACGAATTGGATCGCCACATGTGCAGCAACGAGCGTGTATGGCAACTTCCAAATAGGGTGAATATACAGTGTAGGATTCTTAGAAAGAAGGTCGGCTGGGGACACTGACTGATAATTACTCGAACAACTCACCCATGATGTTACCTGAAATGATCCCTGGACCCTACAGCATCTGTCAATGTCAGACAATAGTCTCACAGTAGATAAGGGGGGCTGAAGGTCAAGGTCACGCTATTTGTGTCTGGAAAACATGTTCTATGAGAGATACAGTAAACTAACTTTTTATAAGTTCATAATAACATGTAATTGATATGTAGAAGAGAGTTCACGAGCTATTTAGAAGCCCTACGAAGTAGGAGAAGTTGAAGAGAGAGATTGAAGATTTTTGTAGGGTGGGTGGGTGGTTCCTTCCTCGTTGGCGTCCCAGGGTTAAAGAAGGCGCAGACGGGTTGGAGTGGGGTGGTCACGTGACCGGGGCCACGTAACCGGAACCACGGGAGTGAGAGTCCTTAGCAGCTGTGCTCTGTTTCGCATTACCACCAACTCTTCCAGTTAGCCCTAATGTGTATACATCACGTATCGTCTGCCTTTTCTCAAGTTGTCCAGGGAGCTGTTTCAAAAGTCGGGAGGGTGCTAAACGAGAGTACTCACCACCAAAGCTCATTGATAATAAGTTAAAGTCTGGAGCACATGGTAATAAGGTAATAAATGACTTTAGAAACAAACTTTTTCGTTTTAAGAAACTACGGTATCTTGTATCTGAAAATGTGAGCCTAAGGATAGCCAAGCCGTTCCTTCTACCTCTAATTGAGTATTCCGATTCTATACACTGGTGTATGACCAAAAAAGTACAAAATAGATTTCAAAAACTCACTAATGACTGTCTTAGAGTAGTTAAGAAAATCAGAAATCCAGTTGATGTTAGTGTAGATTATCTACTGGAATCCTGTAAGATGAGAAACTTAATATTTAGAAGGACAACCCATACATTACAAATGGTTAAATGGTGGTCTAGTGACCCAAAGAATGTACGTAATCCAGGTAATTCCAACTCCAGAAGTCGGGGCAAAATAAAGCTGACTTTAAAATGCCCGCGTACAGAGAAATATCGCAGAAGCCCTCTTTTAATTTGCAGTAAAATCTGGGATAAGTTAACTGCTGATTGTCAAAATGAAAGAAAACTTGATGCTTACAAGTTGAAGGTAAAGAAAGAGTTGCTGGCATTAGATTTAAGACAGATTCTAGGACAGTAATGATTTACTTTTGTAAGGTACAATTGGTCTAAGTATGTGTAGGTATAGTGATCAACAGATCATCTTGATGTAATGCATATATACTGCAATGAATTGCTGCGTAACTATATACCCCATAGTAAAATTATATATTTAAAATATTGTGTACGCCTACTAAGGTAGTCCTGATCAATAGATCGTGATGTAGGCGGATGTACGTTTCCTAGTTGTACAAGTCATAGATCAACAGATCTTGAGTGTTATATGTACTGTGGTGTTGTATGAATCGTGTCTCGTGTATGTGTTTTTGTATATACGTTAAGACTACTTCGCTGGCGAGACTTCACTTGACTTTTGAAACAGCACCCATATTTCTTCTAAGGAACAAATTTGAAACCTAAATCAGACAGACCTGTGAGGGAATTACATTTACATTCATATAACTGAAAATTACAATTCTATAATACATGCAATTGAAGTCGATGTATGAGGGTAAGACAACTAAACTATTTCAGAAAGAACAAATAAACCAAGGGAGTTGGTTCTCATATCGATCTTAATGAAAATAATCAATGAATATGAATAAATTCTATTGATCTTGATGTACCAATTCACATATATTCTAAAATTATATTTGAAATTTTCAGAGCTCTTGACGGGGTGCCCGCTACTATTGACCAGCTGGCAGAAGTGGTGGCCGAAGTGAAGGGAGAAGTCCCGGTCTACATAGACGGAGGTATTCGTTCAGGGATTGACGTCTTCAAGGCCTTAGCCTTAGGTTAGTACCCGTGTTCTTTTCTATTCAAATAGTTAAACGATGCAGTCATTTGAAACGTGGGTATATGTATTATGCAGCTTATTCTTTGACGAATATATTGTAATTATCCTAAATAGCCGCAGTCCCTGTACCTCTGCACCCACCCCACCCCCTCCTCGCCGGGATACAGGGACAAGTCATACTGCAACATACTTTATACTGATTTTTTGGGTAAACTTGTACCTTGTGGGTTTAGTTTTTCCCTTTCCCCACACACACACACACCCACACTCCCATACCCAACAAGGGTGCGCACTCAGTCAACAACCAGAACAGAACTATCGTAAAACTGGATGAGGTTTAATCTTGTCCACCGTATTCCACGACTGGAGTTTGGCAAAGTGACTTCATGAGGCGAAGCCGAGTGAAGTCCGGAGCCAAAACTTCAGGAGTAGAATGCGATGGACAAGATTAAAACGAATCAGGTTTTGATTTTATCCTTCCCTATCTCCTCGATTTTGGAATATTACGTGATGACATTGCTGTATGCCACTAGTGGCATATAAAACTCCGTATGCCAGTCAGCGTGGCATACGGAAACCCAAAGGGGTAGGATAAAGGGCCAGGCACACTCAGCCAGGGCCTGTAATAGACTGGGGTCACATGGACAATCAAACAAGAGTGAATTGGCAATCCGCATCAGGTCAGATGGCGGGAAAAACGGCAGGTATAAAAGCCTGCTGGGGCAGACCTTTCCGCACTGTGGTCGTGACACTCTCCCAGCAGAGATCTTGCACTCTACTTCCTGCGGCTGCTTATATCTCTGCCCCAACCTGCCTGTTTGGGCTCAAATCTGGCCCATACGCCAGTTTTTGAAATATCCTAAATTCTTAGCGCTTTGGGCAGTATTTTGTGGTTTACATGTAAATAGATATGCATATATTTATATGGTAAATGATTTACACTCATTTCTGTTATTTGTTATATCAAATCAGGTAATGCCTTAGGGATTACTTTCTTCATTGGAAGGCACCTCATGTGTTACAGGGTTTTGTTTGTCAACATAACACATGTGCTCACTCGAAGGGGCAGTCTGATCAACACTAGATTCACATCATAAAGTGGTTTAGAGTTGAAAAAGAAACAGCTGGATTGTCTGTTAACCCAATTTAACAATTCCTATATTTCCAAACTAATGATATGTGAGTTGTTTGACTCTATAACTTTTGACAGTTGCCTTGTTTTGAATCTGAAATGTTCGCTGGTCTCCCCTGTCCTTTGTGGAGACCCAGGGAACAGGCTTTGGGTTGAGGCAGAGACTAAGCACAGCGCTAGCGCTGCGAAAGATCTGGGGGAGAGTGTGGTCGTGAGCTTACACTGCGCAGTCATCCACACATAAACTTGTACCTTGTCTTCTGGATGTTCATCCGAAACCCGTTTGAACCCTAATGGCTCTGTTGGGTGTGTGTAACGGTCCTTGAAGACTCGGAAAAAATTGAACAGGGTAAAGCCTGCCAGCTCAGTGTAGGGGAAACTGATTGTAGTACACAATTAACCACCAATCAGAAGGTCGGATCATGGACATATAGTCAGTAGAACCAATAGGAGTGAAGCTTACTACTGGCCGCCAACATTTCGCCGCATACAAACGCTGCCAGAACCGGGCCTGGTCTTACATCAGCAGTCGCCAGCGATGTGTGCCTCGTATTCCTCCATTTTATACTGATTTTGTTTAATCATTGAATGAATGTTCATAATCAAAGACTTATGAAAATTTATATAGATCCATCCATAAAATACGTAAGCAAAAAGTATTTAAAGATTTCGAACCCATACTGCTTTACTTTACGGATATGTACTTTGTAAATCGCTCTATGCACAAATAATGGAAATTCGGAAGCTAATCCTACCTCGAGAACAGATATGTTTCCTTTCACATGAATATCTGTAGGGTTTGTCTTGGATGCATCTCCAACGTTTCTGCTTTTACTAAAGTAGTAGTATAACACAGAAAGTAACACTATTAAAGTATGTTATTACTTTTCACGATTGTGGACAATGTGAAATACTTTTCCTTTATCCACACGAGTAGCTTTATCATCTCATGTCTCTCAAAACCAAATATCAAATTCAGCAAATTTACTTGCAAAAGCGATGAGATCTTTCTGCGGTCATCCTCAATACTATTTATGATCGAGTTGTTGATAAACCTTTCCCTACCTGGGACCTGTTTCAGTAGTTTCGTGACATGTCTAGATGGCGTTTGTGACACCATATGGACAGATCACAAGACTGCAGTCGATGACACACTGAGATTCACTCACTTCTCGTAGGAATTAAGCAATGACACTTTAACACGAGTAGGGGATACATATAATCTATAAGCGTTCCAAATATGAAGAAGATTGGCTACATCGATTTTCTGATATTTGCTAGTCTTTTTCCGCTGTTGCTTGCACTGTTGGTGCCGCTGTTGATGTCTGTCTAGGCCTAATGTCACAAGACTACTGAAACAGGTCCCTGGCGCTGTATCAGGTTCTCATTGTTAAATGTCACACTCATGATGCCTGACCACCCCTGTAGTACAGGCTTGTGTGATGACTGTTGAGGAAATAGCTCGTCTCCCGCCATATTTTAAGGTAGCTGTGATCGTTTCCATGGTCATAAATAAAGAATACTTCATTGCTTACCACTATTTGGTGTTTTACATAATTGCTGAAAATTAATGATACATTTGAACTATGCTTGGAATGCCTCCAGGTATCATTGGATAAGGCAAGGGTTAAAACACCCCCGACATTGAGTATTTATTATTAGATAGCTCCTTGTTGGGGCCTGGATATTTTCGTTCTTTACTTCTATGCCTAAACTATTCAAGGTATGCGATTATAATTCTATGCATCCATGGTTGATAAGAGGGCTCCTTTATAATGTCAGTTTCAGGACCTTTGATCTCGTACTGTACTTCACCAACGGCCATTTTGTTAATTCAAAAATAGACCCAAACTCTAGCATGTTGTGTACAATCCTACTAATCTAGAAATGTTAATGATTGGGCTTGGAGAAGCTAGATCATGTTTTATGAAGTGTCAGTGGGTTTAAAGCACATCGAGAAGGGTGTTCAGATGATTAGGGATATATCCCTTATACGTTTCTCATGGTGCTTTCCATTGGTTGAATGTTAATGCAAATATGCTTCGACTGTTTTCCGGTGTAGTATACAAAGCCGAGATTCTATATCCCACGTCTTGTAATATAGAGAAAGAGCGAGCCTGGAAGCATGCCGATTTTAGTTCACTTTAATCATGCACTATCATTTCATACGCACTATTTTTCCTTATGCACCATATTTCTTGAGGCCCGAAAAATACAACATATCCGTATGCGCCGGGGTATTCAATACAGAGTTCCTTGAGCTTTACTATGGACACTTTGCAGTAGGTGGATGATAAATAAGCACACACAATATTGACTGGTTTCACACACAAACAAGTATTTGCTCCGAAGAGTTGACACGTAGTACAATATACGAGCGAATGCGAGGATATTGCGTCGAGTCAACTCCAACGCCTACCTACGCAGATCCCACAATCTTAATATAAGAAATAATCCAGTCTCAAGACATGTCCTTGTACTTTTTGTGTCTTTGTCATGTTCATCTACTTGTTATTCATTCAAACAAAAAAGGAAAAATTATTCTCATAGGGGCCAATCTACTCTTCACTCACTCACACAGATCAGGCTTATCATATACCACGGACTCATATTAAAATATACTCTCTACCTAATCACTCACACTCAATGGTGGACACAAAATCCGGACCATATTTTCGAAAAAGTGAAAGAAATGCTCACTGGAGGAGATAAGAAAATTAAGATTAAACTTCAATTACCTAGAAAGGTATCACTTCCCACTTTATGTTGGTACTATGCTTTGGGATAAACTGAGCTACGAAACACAACAACTAGGTGTCTCAGACAGATTTAGAATGCGTGTTAAAGACGAAGTACCAAAGCTGATTGATGCCTGAGAACACCTACCTTTATCGCTCAAACAAATATTTCGTACTGGTGAGGTCAGAAGACCCTGGAGATGCATACATGCTAGTGATTACAGACCACTACCAATTATATTCTGTTGTTTAAATTGAAGATGTTTCTCAGGGCAAACATGTCATATGTTGCTGATGTTGTGGACTTCATGGGTAAAAGAATTTTGGTGGATGTGCTGTAGTGTCCTGTACGCCCTGTCTTATATATCATGTGCTCTATTGCCTCTTAACACCAGCCTGGAAGATCGCTCGGAAACGAGTGAACATCTGGACTCTCTCTAAATGAACATGAATATAAGAATACAAAAACACCCTGTAATATGTAATGATTTTGTGTCTTGTTCACCTTCCAGGAGCAGACATGGTGTTCGTCGGTCGTCCCGTATTGTGGGGACTCGCCTATAACGGTCAGCGAGGCGTGGAGAATGTTGTCAACATCCTGACCAATGAACTCGTCAACACCATGCAGCTCGCAGGCACCAACAACCTGACCGTCATCGACCCCAAGTTTGTCTACCAGCAGAGCTTCGCAGCTTCTACCTGTGGCAAAGTATAAATCATCCAATGCTTCAGTTGAAGAAGGCACATTCCTATAGTATATACCTATAGCCGAACACTCTGTAGTCACATACCGCTGCTTGAGGTGTAGTAACTTGCGTTTGCCGCCCAAGGCTGAAGTTTACTACCCGAGGTTGACACGTGACCAAAGCTACGATTGCTGAATGTTAAGATAGCAAACAGTACAGATTCAGATGTTCCAGAACATTTTAGATACACCCTGGAATGTCAAAGAGTGTGTAACTACTAGATATGGAGGTGTTTGGCATTACAGATTAACATTATTTGGTTTATATAGCTTGAATTATGTGTAAGTCATCGATTCACAGTGTGCCCAAACATTATTCATACTCCACCCCAAGCAGCGGGTAGTATTTCACAGACATTTGGCCACAGGTATGGTAACACGAGGAACTGTTTGAGAAATGTTGCTCTCCCATTTGGCAGCTCATGACAACACATCCTTTGAAAAAATCTTTCTCTGAGGCTACATCTTAAAGCGCTAGAATAGAATGCGTTTCGGGGGCATGATGAACCAAGAACGTAATTCTGATAACATATTTAAGTAGAATTGTCACTGTGGTTTATACTTGATAAACTTCCTGAAGCAGTATCTCGCTGTTCTACTGAATACAACGTTGTTCCTAGAGAATCAAGTTATTGCATAAACATTTCCTGTTAGAACTAGACTGCCAATTGCAGAACCTGCTGTAACGCAATCGTAGGAAACCTATATGGATGAATTTTACTACTTATTCAATACTTTTCTTGCAATAATATACACTTGGTATAGACAGTAATTCTTCCTGGTTCTCAGCTACGTGAGCCACGAAGATCGATTCTACTTAATCATTAGACGTGGTAATGATTGCAAATATTTGTAGTTTAAATGTTATATGCAGGTATTCAGTTGTGGAGAAACGTCACATGTGATGTGTGGAGTGTTAACCTTGCTGGTATGTTGAAAAATATCATCGGTGAGGTATCGTGACTTTCAGTTATTACAAAGAAATCCAAGGAGATGATGTTATTCTATGGTGAATGTACGTGCTATGACCCCAGGATCTGTATGTTGACCAATGTGTTTTCACCATAATATAAAATTTCAGTTTACATGTATAGAACTCGTAATGAAGGCTTACTCTTTGCCAACGTGATTTTCTTCGCACCATACCATGATAACAGCTATGGGTACACATTAAAGCCCCCAACAAGTCACAATGTTAGAATAGTCTAACTGAAATCGAACCTATCTGCATCAAGAGGGATGTTAAGTGAGTGTGTTTGAGCTATAGCTCATGTATTCAGTTGATGTTTTACATTTTTATAAGAGAATGGTTTGATGCATATATGCTTGTGTTTTTACGAGGTCAAAGAGCCCATTGATACAATTTACCAAACGAATATCCCATTGTGCGTTATTGTTTTCTACGGATTTATTCCTGTTTTATAGAGATTTATACATTATTGATGTAGTGTGCCGTCACGTGATCTGTACATTATTTGCATATCTGAAAGGATTATAAGTCATTGTTAACCTGAATGTCTATGCCTACATCATAATCGCACAACATATCATGCAGTGTCAATCATTCGAGTGAGAATTAGAATTTTATGAGGATGTATACATAGTCTTCCACCATTTACTTTTAAGTATCTGATCTTGCCCCAAACATCTGTGAAACCGTTTACATTCTACTGAGGATGTATATATAGTCTTCCACTATTTACTTTTAAGTATCTGATCTTGCCCCAAGCATCTGTCAAACCGTTAACATTCCACGAGAATGGTATATAAAGTCCATATATACTCAGCATAGTCTATAGTTTATGTTTTTATCGTTTAATATGTGGAAAGGAATCAAGAGATTCAGCCCATGTAAATACTTTGAAGTAATATTCCGTAATCTCCTTTTATTGTCTGTTGAAAAATTTGTACTGAATTAAAAAAGATATATTAGAAAAATCATGAATGTCTGGCCACACTGGTTTAGCGCTTTACAACTTGATAATCGCAATTCAATAAAAAAAAATGTTGCATCAGTGGGCTGGACTTGCAACTGTTTGCAACTGTGTGCGATGCAACGGTTCCAGTGTATTACACATGAAATGTTTATAATATGCAATTCGGTCGTCGCAGAGGTTGGATGTATTCCTCAATATTTGACAGTTATTCTGCATCCAATATACATGTCAACAATGTACTTGTGCATTATTCAGATGTCCAAGCCCTATACTCAGATGTCAGGTCTCAGGAGGTGTGATAGTAAAACTAGCTGTGAAAAGGTCAGGTTGTGGCTGAGAGTGTAAGTCGCTACCTATACACTCCACCCACACGAAGATATCACATTAGTTCATCACTCACAAACACCTGACCACTCATGTGTTTATGGCTGTTATTTTACATGTAGAATAGATGGATTACAACTAAAGAGGGAAAATAAGATGGCCAGAGGGAGTAGGTCGGCTGTGAAGCATTTTTCATATATGACTCATATAACCGAATCATCTTCTTTTTTTTTCTTCTTTTTTTTTGCGATAGAGTGCAGTTAGGCCTAGCCACGTATTATAATTGATATAACCGAATCATCCCTCAACAAAAATGTGGTTATTTAGTGAAATATGTGCAAATAAACGCACAGCTGTAGTAATTGCGGGGTAACTGTAACATAAATACCATTAAATACATGTATGGTGTGAGTGGTCTGGACAGTCCATGTGCATCAGTTGGGCATAAGTGGGCAAAGGAAGATTTCTTGCAACTGAATACAATGTGTCTATCATAGTTGTGTTTCAGAATACACCATTGATGTGTTGTTGACATGTGTGACGATCGAGTTGTGAACAGTAGCAGTAATGAGACTGGGACTAATAGATATTGTTACGTAGTGCCCTACAAAAATCAGTAAATGCCTGAAGGATCTGTGAAACCATAAAGTGATAAAAAAACACAGAGTTATGTAAAACATTCAATGAGTATATTTTATTCCCAATTATTCTCATTTGTATATAGTCTCCTCATAACATTTATAATCTTTCTAATGAATATACAATCGATTTTATGCATGTACAACACGCGCTTTTTGAAATAAAATATATTAACAGCTTTTGTGTTTTCATTTTCTATGTGCATACATGTAAACAATCTTCAACGCTTAAATCTAAGAAAGCTAAACTAGACTAAAGAAAACTTTTATAGCGAACTGAGGCAGCTAAGAGTTTAATCTGATGAAGTTCAGAATAGATGGATGTTTATTTAAAGGGAAGGGAGAGACTTAAGCCTTTCGCTACACTACATAAAGTACCAAATTCACACCTTGAAATACGCCACTGTAGTATATTTTAACCCGTGTAATACACTGGTACTTGTCACAGTACCCAGTGTGACGTTATTACATCACAACTTAAAAATAAATAGGACCTTACATAACAGTTATGATATTATGTATTTGGTTTTTTTTAATAATGTTTATTCCACATTCTATAGGTCGTACAGTTCTTGCACGAGGATACTATAAGTTGCTTAGCTAAATCTAAACGTGAATGGGGGTATACATGAGAGATGGTGATGAGGTTTGAATGAACAGGTAAGTATTTTAAAGCACATCATTGGCTATTATCATGGTGCTGTGTAGCACAATATAAAATTGATATAATAGATAAATGGTATGCATAGGACAATTCAAAGTGATAAACAACAATAAGTAAGACAAATCACCTCTCTCATAAGATCTCACAGTCTCTTAGTGGTATTCTGTACAAGGTTCTCATACGCTCTATGGAAGAAGAATTCTTAAAAACTAGGCTTAGAGCCTTGAGAATCCACTGGCACACGGTATTCCCGCTAGGTGGCATCATTGAGATTCCAGGAATCTTTGGGTTGCGTTGACACGTCTTTAGTACGGGAGGCAGGCCAGTAGATTCTCAAGGCTCTTAGTCTAGTTCGTTGAGAATTATTCTCTTATAAAGCATAGTGAGAGTACAGAATACCACTAAGAGAGTGTGAGATCTTATGAGAGGGGTGCACCAATGGCCACATCCAAATAGTATGGGCAGTCTGATTGTACAAGTTACAAATTCTGAGTAACTGGGTGCAGAGTAGGGGTTAGATAGAGTTATCGACAGTCATAAGATGATGTTAAGTAGCCTTGCCTACTCTGGCATTTCTCGGTTAAGGATCAAGTGTTTAAACTCCTCTGAATATGAACTTTCTTAGCCTTATCTTGTCATCAGCCCTTGTCTGCCGTTCTCTAGCCCTGAAGACTAAGTATTTGTCTACCTGAGATATATAATACATGAGAGACGGCAACTGGGTATCTCTTCGGTCACACACTTTCGGTAACCCACATTACTCATGCAGCTCATTGACTGGCATCCTATAATTTTGGGTCTTAAGGATCACTATGAGAGCTCTGTTCTGAATCCGTTATCAAGGTCACGTTTGGCTGCTCCTCCAGTCGGAAATGAGCATTATCTCACCCCTGGATAAATGTCCATAGGCTCACCATTGGGAACTCGTTCTCCATGCCCCTACAAGTATTGCAGTCCGTTCTCCACGGTTAATATCCCGTGTGTTGTCCATTCGTTTAGTGTGTACAGGGGTGAGATAAATACAGAAAGCAACTCGTTTTGGTCAAAGAAGTCATTCTCCAACTCGTTTGAATGCTATGTGATATTCACTCAGCTGTCGCCTCGTTCATATCACTCTGCATCAAACTCATGAAGAACGACGACTTTGACCAAAACTCGTTGGTTTCTTCTTTAGTATTCAAATATGTAGTATTCGGATGTGTAGATTAGCTTGGCTATGTGCTTTGAAATATACAGTCTAATCTTTTCTAGCTTAGAGACTTTTGCTGAAACTATCTTGTTTACTCCTTTTAAATGCTCATCAAATATTAGGCTACTGTCTAAGAGAATGCTGCATGAGGTATGATTAAATCACCGTATTTCAATTCAAGTTGACGCAGCCGTCTTATACATGGCTTCGTGCCAAGCCAAACAGATTTCGTCTTTTTTTGCATTCATGGTCAGTGCGTTGTTTTTACACCATTTGTGGACTAAAGAAGAAACCAACAAGTTTTGTGTGACTTCTTTGACCAAAACGAGTTGTTTTCTGTATTTATCTCACCTATGCACACACGAAAAGAATGGACAACCCTCAGGATATAGACCATGGAGAACGGACTGCAATACTTGTAGGGGCATGGAGAACGAGTTCCCAATGTTAAGCCTATGGACATTTATTCCAGGGGTGAGATAAATCATCGATACCACTTTGCAATTTCTGAGCAACTGCTTATTCATTAATTCCGTTGACGTAGAGAACGAGGTCGTCTATGTATTGCTAATACATACACTCCGTTATCTTATCACATAAATCATTAGCATAGCCTTAGGTAAGGTACAAAATCGGTCCCAGGACCGAGCCCTGGGAGACGCCAACATTTACAGGTAATTCATGACTTTTGATGCTATTGACCAGTGTTGACTGTTTCCTGTGTAATAGTTGATTGTTTAACCATATGTGCAAAGTCGGGGATATTTGAAACTGGTGCTTAAGCTTCACTAGCAATAGGTCTGAGGGAATACTATTGAATGCTTTCTTCGCATCGAAGAAAAATGCAGCAGTAATTGATCCTGCTCTCGTAGATATATTGGATCAAATTTAGAAGTGGATCAGATATTAAAGTATTCTCAATATATTCACTTTATATAATTAAAAACGAGCGATCATCAACATTTAGGAAATGAGACATCATAGCGCATTACACCCTGGAATGCCTCCAGCCATTACGAGGTACTATGCCCGGGAATGCCTTCAGGCATCATAGCATTGTGAAAGGGTTGAATTTACTCTACACTCATATTGCATAGCATCGGCTATTTCTCACCGATTACGTGCGATCTATCTGTATCATTGGATAAGAATGCAAGACTGCTTTTTTTAGACACAGCCCTATTTACATAGGAATGAATGACTGGAACAACCTTCCACTTGAAATTCAAGATGGTAATGTTTACAGCTATAAAAAGCACATAAGGGCGAAGTTTTATGACAAGTTTGACTAGATATTATCGGGTTAGGTTTGACTAAATCTAACTTTGCTATCATCTAAGGTATGTGTCTTTTGCTTCATCAAACTCATTATCATTTCTACCATATCACAATGTAAATACATATTTCTCAAAATACAAGTTACCGACGGAACATTTGTAAAGGTTTATGACCAATGGTCAGAATAACTGCTATGCAGAGACCATTGTATGTACCCCCTTACAGTACAATAAATTAAAAAATCAAAAAATCAAAAAAAATCCTAATTCCTCCACTTATATTTGTACATCCTGGATCCGCACCTGCAATATCTAAGTAAACCTCCTGGCAAGATCTCTTCAGCTAACCCGTCATTTGTAATACCGTTCACTACCTGGCTCCCCAGGATGGTTGTTAAGCACCAAGAGATCATATTTATGCTCCAAAGTTAAATTGTAAGCGTACCTATATAGAATTTAACATTTACTTTCGGGGTTTTCTCTATCAAACGGATTGGGAACGGACCATACATCGTCAGGTGTAATGCGCACAATTCTAGTTCCGGTCAAATAACCTCCTATTAAGATCATAACGTGTCACGCTTCAACCTACATTCCTAACCAGCATTTATAGAAATTCGCTAAAAAAAATTGTTTTAACTCATGTATGTTTATCAGATATATTATCAACCAAGATATGAAAGTTGTTGAGAAAAACCCTGTGCATATCTGCTGTTGTGTAATTGCTTTCCTCAAGCCGGGGGACACACCAAGCGAAAGATTCATTTTGATTATATACCACATATGATTTCTCTTTATTACCTAAATCAATCTAAGTTTCCAGAAATCTGGGCGATGGTAGAGATTATTCCTGTTCCCAAAAATGGCAGTTCTGAAAATGTTAGTGATTGGCGACTCAATTTCTAACTACCTATGAAAGGTGATGCAGAGAATGAGACATATAAGATAATTAGTAACCACTTAAAGGAATGTAGAAAGACATGGTTAGTGTGTCTGAATAAAATCTGTTCAGAGATATTTTGGTATGAAATACTCACCGAATTCGAAGAATGAGGTGAGTATTTCTGACCAAAATATCAAGGAACAGATGGAATTCAAATACACTCACTATGTCTTTTTATTATTATATACCTAGAAATCATTAAGAATGCTATTCTACAACTCACTAAATAGAAGAATGAGTGGTCACGTGGTACAGAGGGTAGTATTAAACATATTACGCCACAGTGTGGACGAATGAAATCATTACTACTATGACGTATACATGAGACATTCGTGCACCGGTATATAATAATAGGGTTTACTGGATAGCAAGCAAGATGTCATTTTTTAAATCGCGGTACAACAGACACTGTTACAGAACTAGTTCAGTACTTGTATACTAGTAGGGACATGGGCTGACTGTCGTCTTGCATTTCTGAAGACTTTAGTAAGGCCTTTGATCGAGGCAACCATGATATATTACTACATAAACTCTGTAATTTGTAATCAATTTTTTTTTCCAAATGGATAAGGGTTATTTGGCTAAAGACTGTTACAATTTTGTTGAAGTGTTGTGGATCTTAAATACACATGGAATGAATCCTACCCTCATTATTTCATTATTCCTCTTTGTACGTAATCATTGTTAAATACTGCCGAGGAAAGTTCTCAGCAGAGAGTAAAGTAACGGGTTAAGTGTTGGCGTAAATTGTGCAATGCAGAAACCACAACTTGGGCGTATGTTTGTGGAATATACAAAAAGACGGGTAACATGAGTAGGGATGCGCACGATGGAGGAAATAGAACGAGCGACAGCGAGGTCTTTTTTCCAATTTGCAGAGTATTGGAGTATAATCTGAATGTCGTTCAACAATTGGTTTACTTTTTTAGCCCATGCCTTTATCATAATGCGAAGTTCGCCATTCTTTTTCATGAAAACTGTTGCGAATTGATTTAATGTTTGCTGCACTGCGAAGTAGTCCAAATGGATTTTCTCAGAATTTGATCAAATCTCCCCAGTTCTTATTCGATAAAAATAATGTTAAATTGACGGAAATCAACACATTTTTATTTTCTCGAGTCTCCACGCTCCTGTTTTGGTGCGCACCGATATGGCTGTCATTGAAAATATTTCACAGCGTTGAATATGAATCTGAAATTCCGCAGTATGGCTCTCAGCAGATAGTTCACCATATTATATCGAACCTGACATCTATGTCTAAATGATATGAGTCTGTTTCGTTTATTCAATGTATTTATACTGCCCAGCCTTAGATATATGCTGGTTTGAATTAGCCGGACAGTTCTACAAACAAAGTACATACAGTATTATTTTTGGTCATTCATAATTTGAAGTCATGAACATGAATAGCTTTTTTTTAATAAACTTTTATTCATAGCTTTTTCGCCTGTTACTTGTTACAATTTTCTGTTTTCTGTTAAAGAATGTCTCTTGATGTATGTGATAATGTGCAATCAAGACTGGTCCTACATTGGGACCTCTGATTAACAACAACAATAAAAGTGTAAAACATCAACATTTTGACAATCAGTACAGTCACATATATGCCCATTCCTTATTCTAAGCTATTTTTATATTTTGCTCAACATTTTCTCTTTTCGGTCCATTTCAAAGGCACTGTAAACGTTAATCTGTCTAGATTGAATCAGCAGGGAATTCCATAACGTAGCACCACACGTGAGGTATGACGCTAATACGCAATGCACCACTTCATGCGGACAAAAGCGATTGGGCGTGCATCGCAAAAGACCTGAAATAATCAAATAACAGTTCTAATTTACGACTAGGCTCTTTCCTCCACAATATTAATTTTTTTCTCGGGAATTGATTTCAGAATAATTGAAGGCAGAAAATCTTCGAGCCGTCCTCCTTCTAAAGGATCTCCAGGATTAGAAAAAAGAGGTTCATAAGCAATCATAAGCAATGAAGCCACTTCAGTAAATCTCTGGCGTCCCAGATTATGGATATGTGTCTATTTTAACCAGATTGAGTATGAACTATTCCTGCACGATAGATGAGATGTGGATTTAGAATCAGGTCCCCTAGTGAGCTGACAGCCCGTATCGATTCACGATGAAGACCATTTACAGTTCTAAGTCCGTCGAGCAGTTGTGTGTCAGAAGGAGCAGATCATCTATTTCCGTCAGACTTCATTTAGCATCAGAAAATAACCATCAAAATCACAGACAACCCAAATGGCGTTAAAGTCAGTGTGCACGTCCTGCTTATAAAGTCATCATGGGTTTGCAGAAAAGAGGTCTATACTATAACAGATTTCATAAACCCGTCTTTGCTACAAAAATACAGTTACTGAATATTGCACATGCCTTATCTGCGCAGAGGATATTCCTACTTATATCTATGATAAACATTTACGTATTTATCACTAGAAGGAATTGAGGGAATCTATATTCCCGTGAAAGCATGTCAAAGTTACGAGGTAAAGATCGAAAAAATTACCTGTAGTTTTTTCGATCCTTACCGAGTAACTTTGACACATTATTTTCGGAACTTGGTTTCCTCAAATATCAATAAAAATGGATATTTCATTACCTGCGATAGTCCCAGAAGCAATGGCCACCCTTATCGAGTAACTGCAACCACTATGTTCATAACCGGTATATAACTATCGATTGTTCAGCAATAGGTATATAGGAACATGAAAAACTGGATTGAGCTTCAACTATACACATGAGAGTTTGTTTACGGATTTGTTTTATTTGCATTCGATTAATTTGAGACCAAGGAGCTATAGACCACAACGGAAATAAACCCTGCATATAACTGCAGATATTTCCTGAGTATGAACACTCCGATACTTCATCATGCAAAGTGAAACGGGATCTAGCTAAAAAGAACACAGTGTAAAGTAGTTCCCAATGCGGCACTAGGATCGTACATAAAGACCCTTTTCTGTACCTCGTACAAGGGTTATTGTTTTAAAAAATATATTTTAGTTTGTTTGCTGTAAGACAGTCTTGGGCGTCTATATGGTCGTCCATAGGTATTGAATTGAGTTGACCCACATCGTCCCTTGGTCTCTATGGCATATAGAAAAGGGTCTTTATGTAGGAGTCTAGATTATGAAACAGGCCCCTGGTGACAGGTTGACGTCTACGGCTCCGTCAGACGTGAAATATTGATGAGCATCTTGTCCGTGTCACACGTTTACAGCACCTCGTTAGGATGTCAGCAAATCGTAATCATCTGCACCGATTGCAATATCCTATCCTACACAGAGTGGAGTGTTTCCCTTATTACACTTGTTCACCCCATGCCACACCCTGCACCCCCACAGACAGGCCAGAATGCGATGGTGACAAGGAAACCTTACTGGCATTGGGAAAAAGGTGTTATTGTCGCCGTTTCTTGCCGGGGGAATTTTCTGTTTTTTTACATCTCCCGAGCCCCCCTCTTCCTCCGACGCTGACAATATTAAGCTAACCACGCATCTTTGTTGACACCAATCATGCAAACGAATTGCAAGTTGACATCCTATTTTGGCAGCCCATGGCGGGCTGGGGCTGGGAGGGAGCTGGCTGGGTGGTTGGATGGGAGGGGCGCCTTACCAGGATGACTGCTGACGGTATTGCTGGTATCACAGTGCTATCATCGACTCAGCCGGGAGCAGGACTGTCTAAATATAGACATACATAGTGTCACCCACGGAGCCTCACTACCTACCTGCTCAAACCCACCTCCCATCCAATCTCAAAGCATTTGCCTTACATCCACATCTAACCTCTGCTCTATTCCCTCTCAACACTTCCTCCTCCTTTATCCTACCCCTAATATAAAATCCCATAGGCTTAATATTGAGTTTCCATATGCCACGCTGACTGGCGTACAGAGTTTTATATGCCACTAGTGGCATACAGAATTTTTATCACGTAATATTCCAAAATCGGGGAGACAGGGTAGGATAAAATTAAAACCTGATTCGTTTTAATCTTGGCTTAGTTTTGGCTCCGGACTTCACTTGCCTCATGAAGTTACTATGCCAAACTCCAGTCGTGGCATACTGTGGCCAAGATTGAAACTCATCAAGTTTTACGATATTCCTATTCCCTGTCTTTCCCCACACTCACATCTTCATCGTCTCTTCATGCTCAATAAAACCTCCGCCTTCTTCTATTCTGGGGTACCCTCTTCGCCTTGCTCCCAGACCTTCTTACCCTTTCCCTAACCATATATTCAGCTTTTAATCACTGATCTATTAACATCCTCACTGTCACTCTCAATGCCCACGCACTCTTTTCTGGGGCCCGATTAATAATCAAGGATCGTACATGAAGACCCTTTCTTTATCCTACCCCTAATATAAAATCCCATAGGCTTAACATTGGGTATCCGTATGCCACGCTGACTGGCATACGGAGTTTTATATGCCACTAGTGGCATACAGCAATGTCATCACGTAATATTCCAAAATCGAGGAGATAGGGTAGGATACAATCAAAACCTGATTCGCTTTAATCTTGTCCATCGCATTCTACTCCTGAAGTTTTGGCTCCGGACTTCACTCAGCTTCGCCTCATGAAGTCACTTTGCCAAACTCCAGTCGTGGAATACGATGGACAAGATTAAACCTCATCCAGTTTTACGATAGTACTTTTCATGTAATTTTTTCCGTTCCGATGGATGGTTAATTCCGCGGTTGGGGAAAAAAAAATTCCGTGGTCGCAAGCGGTGGGAGACGGTTTTGGAAATTGATAAGCCTCGTTACTTCACACAGTTTTACGATAGTATGCCACAGAGACCCTGGGACAATTTGGGTCGACTTTATGGACGATCTTATGGACGGCGTATACTGTCTTAGTGAACAGACTTAAGATATTATTAAACGATAACCCTTGCACGAGGTACAGAATAGAGTCTTCATGTACGATCCTAGGGCCCGTTTCATATTCTAGGATTATACAGAAAGACCCGTTTTTGCACCCTATACAAGGTTTATCATTTAATAATAACTAATTATGTTCGCTAAGACAGTATTAGTCATGAGTGTTGATTAAAATTGACCCACATCGTCCGTGGGTTTCTATGGCTTACAGAAAAGCGTCTACAAGTACGATCTTAGATTAAGAAACGGGCCCGTAGGCCCCTAGATTATTCAGACCCAAGTCTCAAGGCCCAAGTCTGTCCTTATCGCCGTCCTTACGATCACGTCCCTTCTCCCGACTCGTCGCCCCGTTCACATCTCCTCCCTCCCCGAACCGGCTCCTCACCGCCCCCACTGCCGCCAGTGGGCGCTGGGGGCTGGTGTGCAGGCCGCACTGTCACACTAGATGACCAATCATAACGCGGGCCACCTCGCCGCCTGGCCTATTACACACCGGAAATTCCACCCAACGGGGCCTGCTGGGACGGTCCGAGCCGATTCGCGCGCCCCCACCTGGCGAGAATCAAAATGAAAATCCTCATCAGCAGAGCATTATAGCCTCATTGGCTTGTTTCTATAAATAGACCGAGTCTAGGGGCTGCGGCGGGTACTCCGGCGAGCGGGAGATGAATTGAATCCTGACGCTTGGTGCAGCACCGTGCTGCGCGCGCACAGGGGCGTCTGACCTGATCCTGACGGCCAATAACAGTACTAGGGGTGGGGATTTCGGGTATTGTTGTTGCGGCAAACAGAACTAGGTATACAAATTGCAGGCGGGTGATGAGCGTGGGTGTAGCCGGGGCTGACGTCACAACACCACTTGTTCGCGGCTTATTGCAGAGTTGTACTTATTTTAGTAAGCCACGGATTATAGCAACCAATGGTATTTGTACTGGAAAACAGAAAAGAGTCCATTAGAATAGGTTGTAATTGGTAAATACACCTGCCCGATGTTTGCAGAGGTGGGGGTTGGGAAACGGGGTCAGGAGCGTCCATGTTATATGTTATCTATCTATTAAGTATCTTTTCTTCCCTCTCGATGTATGATTTTATTTCAAATATGGTAATTAGACAGTACATGTTGATTTATCGTGTTATTTGTTATAAAGAGTTTGTTCAACAAAATAATGTGATGCTGTATTGTAAAACGAATTGAACGGTGTCAGAGGTATCTGGTAATTCTACATATTGGTATTTGTGTTGCTTTGTATTTGTCCCGGCTCTATTCAGAGTTACCAAATATAGCACAGATATTGTCCTCTACCGCGAATCACACAGCAATGGCTATATTTAAATGATTGTACTGTTGATTTGTAACCTAAATTATCATAAAAATCCATGAAGCAATAATGCCATACCGTATCATATTCCGCATAATTCCTCGATATGATTTGCGGTATGAGTCATATAATCGCATTACTATAGGTAGTATTATTTCGCATATTATACCATGCTGAAAATGGTAGAGAATGTATTCAGATAGACCAAAATATGTTCCGTATCGTATAATATTCCCGTAAAACATCTTATTTTAAATGAGTGAAGATTACATTATCGACCCTTCCTCATTAAAGAAATTGACAGGTCCATGTAATTCTGCACACTGGCTTGTTCCCAGCATGACTGATGAACTGGCACCAATTGTGCCGGTTACCAGCGTCTGTAACAGGTGGCAGACGATAATTGTCGTGCGTAATGACATTTGGACATGTTCAGGCGGTGATCTGCCGCCCGCCCCAGGTCTGCAACCCGATTACACTGCCATCTCAAAGGCAGGTTACTGGAGAACTCGACCCGAAACGAACTCGACCCGTATTGTCAGGAGAACTCGATCCGTTTTGGAGAAATTGATTGGAGAACTCGACCCGTTTCTGATATTTATGAATAAGACATTTTCATTTAGAAGTAAAGGGTCTGACTGGTTAGCTTTTAGACGAACCAGCTGCTATAGAAAACAAGTTCAGTTATGTTTAGGTGTAGGGTTAAGATTAGGGATAGGGTTAGGGACAGGATTAGGGATAGGGTTAGGGATATGGTGGGGGTTAGGGATAGGCTTAGATTGGGTTAGGGATAGGCTTAGGGAAGTGTTTTCTGTTTGTTTTCTTCCCAAGTGAAGACCCAATTTGAAGCCAAGATAACATACTCACTACTAAAGATAGTATTTATCATCAGTTTCAATGAGTTACAACTGAGTTGAGAAGATTTAAAACGGGTCGAGTTCGTTACGGGTCGAGTTGAGTTCGTTACGGGTCGAGTTCGTTACGGGTCGAATACTCCAGTATTAGAAAGGCGTACGAGCACGATTAGGACTAATCTCAGGCGATAGTGACCATGATCGGAGAGTCAGTCCATTTTTTTAAAGTTGTCCTCTGATTTTCAGGACATCTTTTGTAGTTTTTATCATTTGATTTTTTTCCATTCGTAATGGAAGACGTTTTGTTATGACGGATCGAACCTATCTTTCAATGGACCAAAAAAAGAAAATCTTATGACCTTTTAAAATACTTAAATAAACCTATTTTCCTGATCACCTTGTGAGACCATCCCCCATAAAGACGGATCACTTTAGGTGATAAGAATGCAACAAAGATCACGATAAGTTCAATTATAAATAATTTAATCCTTTTTAATTAAAAAACGCAAACATTATGGTAATTTGGTGTAGCCTTACAAGAAAGATAGTTCCGTCATTTTTCTTATTTGTCCTTTTTATATACTCGATTTTTTAAAAATTACTATTATCAGAACCACTATCATTTTCATATCTCGCAAGTTTCTAGTAATATTACAGCACTTTATCGGTTTGCTATGAAGTTCTGATATATATGGGCTCAATGATGTTTAAGATGAGTATATGAGTATAAGTAATGGTATTACGGATCATAATGAGGGTAAGGACAATAATCGGGATAATGCTGAGCAAATTAAAATTGTTAATCGAAATGATGTACCTGTTTTAATGAAACCTGATGTGGACTTGGGAGATTTATTTAAATTGTTGAAAGAGGTTAATATACATAAATCAAGTGGTATTGAGTTTATAAATTCAAAAACTTTAAGAGAAGCCTTTATGATTTTGATACATCAGATGTTATGCCTGTTCCAAAACTGCATTACACGAAGTTGTTTCCCAAAAGCATGGGCATTGGCAGAAGTTGTCCCAATCCCTAAAGGATCAACACAGACTGAGATGGGTGACTGGCGGCCAATATCATTATTGCCACTACCAGGCAAACTATTAGAGCGTATTTTACACAAAACAGTTAGTACACATTTGGAAAATGAAAATTTATTGAATCCAGCTCAGTATGGGTTTCGGTCCAAACTTGGAACCACCGATGCGGTTATAAATCTGACTCAAGATCTTTATGAGCATAGAGACCTTGGTCAGATAACAGTCTGTGCCTTTGTGGACTTCAGCAAAGCCTTCAACAGAGTCGATCATAGAATCCTCTGTCGTAAACTGGAACATTTGTATTTGGGGGTGGGTCTCGTAGACTGGTTTAAATCTTACCTGAAATTTAGAACTCAACGGGTACGTATAGGCAATTCGTTGTCTGACAGTTTAAGTATTAATGCGGGCGTACCGCAAGGCAGCATCCTGGGACCTCTGCTATTTAATTGTTATATAAATGACATTATGTATGAACCGTTTGTCTCCAAACAGATTTTCTATGCGGATGATTTAGTCCTTTATCATTCAACACAAAATGTAAATGAGTCAGAAAAAATTCTACAAAGTGACCTGGAAAGGTTGGAGCAGTGGTGTATAAGAAATAATATGAAAATTAATACAGGGAAAACGAAAATATGTTTATATGGTTCGAAATTAGCGTTAGGTAAAGTGGCAGTAGAGCCAAAGATATCGGTGGGGGGAAATATTTTACCAGTATGTAAGAATTTTAATTACCTAGGTATACAGATAGATAGTGAGTTAAGTTGGGAGAACTGCGTAAATGGCACCATTAAGCGAGTAAATTATAGATTATTTAGATTAGCAAGAATACGAAGCTCAATTAACCGTAACATTGCTCTTGAAATTTATAAAAAATTAATAGCCCCCTTATTTGACTACGGAAGTTACTTTGTTCTAGGAGCTAATAAATCCTATCTATCAAAATTACAAAGACTACAAAACAGGGGTCTCAGGATCTGCACGAAAACAACAGTCAGGGAAAAAGGTATTCTGGCCCTACACAGGGAATGTGGTGTACAGTTCCTGGAAGAGAGAATGAAATATCTGATGTATGTCTACATGTACAAGTTCACTAGGTGTTTAGTATCGATTGACAACCCACGCACACGTAATGAGCACAAGGTTTGTATAAAAATGAGAAGGCCGAACACGAGTTTCTTTAGAAAGAGCCCGATTTATAGAGGAATGATTTCCTGGAATGAGTTGGGAGAAAACTTACATCGTAGTAGTGTTGGCACGTTTAAGAAAGAGATAAAACATCTGTTGTACAAGTAGTATGGGACAAACAATGATCATTTCATCATTCATGTCGATCATTATCACCCTGCCTTCCAGGCATGTATATATTTGTATTTTTGAACCGGACTTGTTGTAGTTCTCAAACTATGTAAAATGGTTATAGAGGTGTACTTTACCTGTTTACACAGTTGTCACCTATGCTTTCTTATGGCGCAAATAAAAAAATAAATAAATAAAAAAAAGTCAGGGAGGGCGCGGCGGCAGAACCGGGTAACACGTGTGGCGCCACCTCTCGGCGCAACCAGGAACTAACATCGATGACGTGTGCTCCTTACGTCACGCCGGCACGCTCGCCGCAGGACTTCAAAGGTTGTTTGAACCGCCCACCCAAACCATATTTCATTGACTGTCGTTACCCTCCAGTGGGCTAAAGTCTGGACATGTTTCCTCCTACAGTACATGTACGACAGATTACCATGTTATACTTCCTGACTAATGTTTCATCTTTAATAAATTTGTCTAAACTGCAGTCGCGCCTCTGGTCTTAATTATGGACTTTTTCCCCCGTAAACTCCTGCTTTCACGAGCAGGAGATTACGGGTGCCCATAATCTCTTGCTTGTGTAAGGCAACAAACATGTATATCCGATGTATAATTCTGACTGGGAGTGAACATTCTTATGATGGCAAGGGAATGGGCCGAGTTAAGAAAACCAGCCTAATGTAGGGCTGAAACTCTGCCTACTTTATTGACAAGTGGAATATTGTTGAAATCGGTGTTGTACGCTCTTCTACAAAGTCTTGGAATTCTGAAATACCCTGTTATTGAAATGAAGTATAACACATTCATTGTAAACTGTCTAATGTCAATAAAGAATTGTACCCAAAAAAAACCCAAAAAAAATTACACACACCTAACGAGTTTTCAATGGAGACTCCATAATTTGTGGTTAATAAATGGTCCTACTTACTAGTATATGTTCGGAATCTTATTTACACCATTACTGGCAGGTTATCCCCTTTAGAACTAGTTATTTTGTCTGCTAGCAGCATCCCATTTATTTTACCATGTTGACTCCACTCATCATCCTTGGGTAATGCCTTCCTAGCACTGTTTATAATCACATCATGCATGTTTCTGTTGCGCTGTTCACACTGCTTAACAATGGTAACAATGCCCTATTCGTACTTTTCTGTTCATGCAACCTTCTACTTATTATCATGATTCACATATGATTTTCACTCATCTCGACCTCTTTGTCCCTCAAAGACATATCACCGGTGTCGCTGTAAGAAGAACTTGTGTACGTTCTACTCTCCAAGGACAGTCTTGTTAGAATAAAGAGAATGACATCGACGCAAAGACCATGTTTGGTGCAGTCAGTCCAATATGGGAATTTCTATCATGTCTGCAATTTCTTATGAGACGCATTGACGTAGTCTGACATCTGATGAGTTAAAAATGGCATGAATTGTCAGACCGACAATCTTCACGGGGAAGAGTAAGAAGCAGAGGTCCGCTCGCTTCCCCTTTAACATTTACTGAATTTCTATTCTGCATTCTTTTCCCTCATAAGGTCCTTCTACGGTTCTCTTAATGTGAACAGTTGTCTCCTCCAAACAATTCCCCTGCACCCCCACCGACATTTCTGTCGAGCCATTGTATAGCCATGTCTTTTGATAAGGATATCACAACACATAGTCTGGGGATTGTGAAGTGGGAACAATGTAACAGACTTTTATGCCTGTGGGCAACATCGCTCTGACATTTAATACGAATACAATTCCATGACATATGATGCCTGAACAATAAGCCCCACTAGCCATACTGAAGGTAAATAAGGATAAACGTTTACACAATATGAGCGCCCAGCAATTCGTTTATACCCAAAATGAATGTAAAATAAACACACAAATAGTCAGGACCCGTTGAATAATCTAGGAGCGTACTTTATTGTACATCGTAAGACGTTCAGAGGGAAACTATGTTCCGGTGAGCAAAAGTTCAAAGTTACAAGATGAGGACTGGAAAAATTACTCCCCACGGCTAACGCCGTGGGCAGTAATCTTTTCGGTCCTCACCTCATAACTTTGAACTTTTGCTTACCTGTACTTGGTTTCCCTATTCCTATATACCTACAAATATCGATAAAAATGTTACCTATGGTAGCCCCAAGAAAAATGGCCACCCTTATCCCATAGCAACAGCTATGTTTTCGTCCCGGCGCTCTTTATATCACGTGGTCAGCCCGGGACGAAAACATCAGCCCGGGACGAAAACATCAGCCTGGGACGAAAATATCACCCCCACTACATAACTCATAATTACTGCACCCCCAGCAGCGGTATGTACTTATAGAGTGTTCGGAAATGGGTATGTAGGAAGGACAATTCCTAGCAACATAATCTACTCAACAATGCTTGAATTTGCCGCAAGCGGCAGCGTCAGAAAGTCGCGATCACTCTCCATAACGACGGCCAACTAGCGGATCACCCGTGAACTATCATTGAATGTTCAGGGATTCACACATGCCTAACTGTAGGGAGAGATGATGAAAGAGTGAGTTCTAAAATAACGTTTTTAATTATTTCCAGTTTTATAATAATTAAGAGTCATAGTGAGTGCGTCTGAATCACATCTGGGAGGTGGTTTTAATTCTAAGACTGACAGAAACATTGGTCGTATCGTTGTCTTTGTTGCATTCTGGTTACCTAAAGTGATCCGTCTCTATGGAGGACGGTCTTACAAGGCAATAACTAAATAAATCGCAAATTTGAGATTTTGAAAAGGCGAAGACCTTTACCGTTTTTTGGACAAATTGCTATGTAAGATTGATTGTCTATAAGAAGATGTCTTCCTATCCGAAAGGAGAAATAATAAGATGAGCACTTCCACAGATGTTGTGGTGAGGCTTAAATCGCTGATGTCTCAGGTTTTTGAAAACCACCTTTGAAATACAGTCTGGCATGAATATCCTCGTTGGTATCTCTGTGGTATGTCCTAATCGTAGTCTTACAGTTATTATCGTTTCAAAAACATAGTTCTAAAAACACCTCACTGCACGAAAATACTTAGCTCTTTCTTCAAACTCGGTGAGTATTTCCGAGCAAAATATCTCTGAAAATAATCCATTCAGTCACACTAGCTAGGTCTCTATATAGCATCCTGCCAATTAACATCAAAGCCCCTGTCAAACTTCTCCTGGGAGCCCCGCCTCCCCTGTCCTGCAAATCACATCCCTGTCATCCACTGCGCAGTCAGCCGCTGCCCTGTCAACTGCTGCCCTGTCCACCACTGCTCTGCCAAACTGCATATCCTACCAACTCCTATCCTGCCGACCTTTAACATCCCCTGTCCTGCCTACCACGAACCTGCCAACCTCAGCCTTGCCAACCTCTGTCCACCCCTGACACCTCCTGTCAACATTTGTTTTAAGATTTCTGCGGGAATAGCACCCACTCTATGACGAGACAAAGTAAATCGATACTTCGAGTTCTACTAATCAGTCTCTCAATAATTTGAATTCTGAAGTTAAACAATGACGTGCCAATCAACTATCTAAAGGGAACTCTATATTGTAGTCATACAGTTAGTGCAAGCTTCATCAAGCTAACCGGCCGCGAAATGATAAGTGATAGGTGTTTGGGAGAATACAATTTTATTACATGACGAGTGAATAAAATTCTATTAGAAGGTTTTAATAATGTTGGTTTGTATACATTATTAAAGTATGTGTATTTGATGAGAATACATTATTTGATAAGATTGATAATAATAAAAAGTAATGCTGGTGTAACCAGTAATACAGTAAGATTGGATGTGGGTGGGTGGGAAATATATGAAGTATGATAGTGTGTGTATGGAATGGCGGCGGCCTGTGAAGTGAGCGCCGGTGTTGTAAAACGTGGTAGAGTGTAGCAGTGAGTGGGTATGTGTATTTCGCCCTGCCGAGCTTGATGACCCACCAGAGGCCAAGACCTCTGGTGAACCAACTAGGCAATGATTGCAAAATTCTCAGGCATATATTGCATGGGGGTTATTTAATGAACGAGACTTCCTTAACGTAGGAACTGTTGGATTTTTCAATGAATTTGATCGCTGTAGTGTTGATATATTTTCTTAATCTCCGCGTTGCAAAAAAAACCTCCTTGCAGAATCATCGTTTTCCCCCTCGTCCTCACAGCGACCACCTGTCTATTCGGTGATATATGAAATTACCACACAGTGTCTCCGTTTCGTGCCCAGTGTGTAGAGAAATGAGGACGGCAGGCAGCGGTGTGAACAGATGGACGTCAGGTTAGATTTATCTCTACCAATCAACCTAAGCGGATAAACTCGTCTCTGCAGAGCAGGCCCCATTCAGAGGTGGCTCTGGCGTCTTTTTTCACCACTCCATGGGTAAACCCTTGTTTATAGAAATGAACATCCATCTATGGAAAGGTAACAGAAGCAGCAGAGAAGACTGCCCATCATTGGCAATGCCGCATTATGGTGTGGCTTTTATACTGTATCTGAGCAAAGAGAAAATGTCTCCATAAGTTCTACTCAACTGAAATGAGCTCTTATATCAAGATCAGGGGTCTGCTGGTACTAGCATTAAGCAACCTGTAACTCCAGGAACCGACAGTCTCGTATACTTCCAACACCTCCATTTGGGATTCCAGAGTCTATTTCAAAAAGAGCTCATCTTAATATGGTTGCCACGAATAAAGATTTATTTTTGGAATCATCCTCGATGAACGTGACTTGATGGAGTTGTAGGGGCTCGTTAGGGAAATATAGACTTCACTGGAAACCTGAGTGACCTGATAAACATCAAATAGCTCGCCACACCAGTGCCTAATATATCGTTATTAGCTATGTCCAGGTCGGTATAAACTGTGATAGTAATCTGAATTCAGAAGAGAAAGTTAAAATTCCTTTCACACGGTTTATTGTTATTCGTCTGGCAGCTGCTGACTGACTGATTGTCCATAGAGATGACGTGCAATATGTTACCCCCTCTGTTGAGGAGGACAGGCGCTCCAGCTGTTACCTTGTTAAGTGGGATTCACATGATGTGATTCATGTACCTGACAGAGTGTTAGTCTGAGACAAATTCTGCTGAGATTCTCCGCTGGAACACGATCTCCCCATTTTAATTATATGGTTCCATTTCCCTGAAACAAGCATTTTCCCCAGCGACAATTATCCCTAAAGTGGAATTCACAGGGTGGGATTCATGTAACTTACACGGTGTTTGTCAGAGACAAATCCTGCTGAGATTCTTTACTCGAACACAATCTCCTCGTCCAAATTGTAGAGTTCCAATTCCCCTGCAATGTTTGGCAATATTTACCCCTAAAAAAGGAACAGAATCTCATGAACTCTGTGAGGTACATGAATCCCACCATGTGAATTCCACATGGAAGTACAGAATGAGATTTGATTTTGAGTCCAAGGGTGAGTGTTCACTTGGACTATGTCTGAGACTATGTACCAGGTGTGTCCTTCCCTATGAATAAAATTCGCCATTTTTTCTTGAGACTAGTAAAATCACTTTGCCATGTGAATTTTGTCCCAAAGGAGATTTGTCTGACAGGGTATTTGTGTGGATTCCACCATGTGAATTACACTTAAAGTTGGATTCACACGGTGGGATTCAAGTACATCACAGAGTGTTTGTCTGAGACAAATCCATCACAAATACATGTTTAAAATGTATGGGGGCATTTTGGTGAGACAAATGGACCTGCTGCAGAGTCGCCGACTATATACCTGCCTTAGCCAATAGGAGGCCAGCAAGCATGATCACATGATTGTAACACCCCTCACCTCAAGGGTGCTTGAGTCCTACAGTGAGTCTTCAATGTAGCTATGTCTGAGATTATGTACCTGGTCTGTCCCTCCATGTGAATCCAATTCGCCATTGTGTCCGATACTGGCCAATGCACCTTAACATCAGGTTGCTGTACTAGAAGAGGATTGTCTGTGACTAGGGGAATTGCGTGAAGTACACCAATTGCAGGTACATTAGTCTCTACGTATGAATCCAACTTTAGAAAATTCTCTTCTTTGATTTTAAATTTACATAGACATTTTGGTGAAACAAATGGACCTTCTGCGGAGTCGCCGATGAAGCGCCTGTAATTTTCCTTTACTTCACAATTGCAGAGTCACTCTATGTAGACTCTAACTCTATGTTTAATGATAAATTTGATGTCATGAACATATACGCTTTGGTATCTATAAGCATGTATAAACCTTTCCCTTGATATCTTTAGGGATCATTTAAATGAGAGAAGAAAAAAGGCCCGGCGGGGGATCGAACCCCGGATCTTCGGTTTACGAGACCGACGCCTTACCACTTGGCCACCGAGCCAGGTATTTGACATGCAACTGATAAGTCGAATAAATAGTACCTCGATCCTGTATCACTATTGCCGAAAGAGATAGTGGGAAGGGTGCAGTTCAGATTATCGTCATGTGCACTTGTGTTCGTGTTGAGATAAGGCTAGACTCCATTGGCCGACGAAAGTGACACCGATTATTTTATTTCCTCTTAATGTCTGTCGGTGGTCACACCAGCTGTACGCAAGTATGAAATATTGGGCATGTTTTAAGGTCCATGCCGATTTAATCTTCATGCTAAAAGCTTGAACCTCATGATGAAATCGAATAGTTTTAATTCTGTCAGTTGTTAACCAAATCGGTCTATGGTGGTATAATTGCGTATTCTTTGCCAAATTATGCCAGGCTGTTTCCATTCACCACTTTTGCATCGGGATACTAAAACTCGATTGGTGGTTCCGCAAATGGATGAAAAATAATGAAAATGACATATACGAAATAGTGCAGGTAATATAGTGAATAAAAAACATGAAAGGTGGAAAGGCAGAATGTTGGCAAGTAGAAATTGACCACCTGTAATCAGGGTCACAAGTCTTGAATAAAGCTTCCGTTGGCCGATTTCCCGTCACCGATCTACAGTCGGGAACCACCGACGGACCTTTGGTACTCCTGACTCAAAGTCTGTCAATGGAAATGACCCACCTACTGAAATGACTAACAACTCTTTCTACATAGATCATGCAATATGGCACGACCGACGGATTTATTTCGCAACTGACAGAATCAAAGCCCTTGGATTTTATCAGGGCTCCTAGAAGGAAAAATCCGTCGGTATGCAAGGCAAGTGAAAACTACTACCCTCGCCGATTATTTGAGACTGACGCACAATCGATAGCACCACCAACTGCACCACCGACTGACTTCACACAAGTGGTTCCTAAAAATCTGTGGGTATTTTGAAGGCAAGCAGAAAAAAACTAAAGCAAACCCCTCTTCCACGGCTGGCCTTATTGGGCGTGGGAAAACGTGCTTATATACATCAATTAGAAGTTAGAATGTTCACACAGGCTTCCAGCTTGCTGCAGAAAATCTAACACTTCACTATCAATGACCCAAATATAAAGGCCTGGTTAAATGAGCGGGGGTCCAGTATCAAGCCTTACCATAACCCTTGCCCACTACTGACTTAGTTCCTAAACATATACATTTTTATTTCTAGTCTTTTTGAAGAAAAAAAGGATTCCCAATGTCAATCATTTCATGAAATAAAAAACTATGGCTACTGTAATATGCTACTAGAAAAGTAAGCTATCAGAATATCAGATGATAATATTGTCTAAATGTGGCATTTACATTTCAAATCTCATGGGACAGATCTAAATACACTGTATTCAGAGAGTCAGATCTGATGGGACAGACCTAAATACACTCTATTCTAGCTACACTCACAAGCCTGTTTGTTCTGGCTCACTGCTCTCCTACCACTTTGTAATGCATGTACATTTCAAATCTGATGGGACATACCTAACTGTATAGCATTGGAACTTCCACATCTGATGGGACAAACCATTCACTATGCTCTTCAAAGAGAAACAGACCCAGTAAGGAGCTATGGGGTCGGTGGAAGGGTAGGCATATGACTCAATCTCAACCCATTCACTCCATATTAGCACCTCTCCCCCACTCATACGAACACACTCCCTACCTTCATCCACTGACCAGGTTATTGAACCTCTCATACTCATACCCATATAGGACTTGATTCATAGACATTTTTAATGCATTAGGATGTACACACTGATTTCGATACCCTAAATTAGTTTCAATCAGTAATCAGTTTCCATTTGTTTAAACATATAGATTTATAAAACTTGATTGATATTCCTGTTCATAACACTTGAAAACTATTAACCCATTCAGGGCGAATGATGCCTTGAGGCATTTCCCAGTGTAGGGCGAATGAAGCCTTGAGGCATTCCCCAGCAAAGGGCAAATGATGGTATTACTCTTTTATAAAAAAAATAATGGATCAAGAAACATGAATCTTGCAGAGAATAATGAAGAGATTAAATTTGAAGTATCATATCATGTGATCAGAAAATCGAATTAGGGTTTGGACGATAATAGGCTTGCCCCCGAGGCTTGTCCCTGTTACCCATCCCCACCAATATGGGTCTGCCACAGACCCCAGCCTGTAAAGGGTTAAATCAAGTCTCTAGGTTTATTGAAACATTCTTGATACTTGATTCTCGATCAAATACAGATGACTCAAATAAACGATATCTTATGATATTCTCTTACTTTCATTTTATGAAGTAATTTAGGTATTCCATGTTCTTCCATTGTAAATAGAAATAACATTAGCTCCTAGTTTTGTTGATACGAGTGTGAACTACTTATACAGGAACTTTTGACATTATGTCCACCAACAAATACCGGTCATGACGTACATGTGTTGACAGACATTGACAGTGTTCCACTCTTCCTGATTGGTTGTTATTCCCACGATCCCACCTGGAGTATCGGCGAGCACTGACCTTGTGGCGTCCCTGTGTGACGTCATCCATGGTCTCATTAGCGTGTTAAGTGAGGCATGGCTATGTGCGACGAGCCTGTGTACCTTGAGTTCGCTGTTTCACGTGGTATTTTCACGGCCAGCCTCCATGGACATGACGTGCGGTAATAAGGCCCACTACACGGTCACTCAAGATGGATACAAGTGGTGTGGCGGAGCAATGATAGAGCGCGCAGAAGGAGAAGCATAATCCTTTCTTATCATATGGCAGAAGTATGCTTCTGAATTATAAATGTAATCATTTTTTTCTCTTGCTAGTTTTTCACTAGGGTAGGGATTCATTCTTTTATTAGAATTTTTTTTTGCTTCTGAATTATAATTGAATTTACCCACATTGGCCTTGGGCCTTGGGCAGTAATTTTTCCGAGCTTTACCTCATTACTTTGACTTTCTCTCACCGGAACATAGTTTACCTCCAATATTGTTATCCAACTGGTGTCTTGCTAATGGCTTAACAGTGAACGTTAAGAAAACTAAAGTCGTGTGTCCTGGTACTGCTTCGTAATTACAGAATCTAAGAAAACCTATGAACAAACAATATTAATTAGAATAATTTCACAAACATTACTGACATAAGTACATGGCATTGGTTAAATACCCTTTCATAACCAAATAAAACATCATGAATTGAAACACGGATTTTGGCATTTCAGGAAAAGATACCACGAAAAAATCTGTAACGGCAAGAATTAATACATATTTACAAAGTAAATTGATAGGGATAATATCGGCCAACTCGGCCATTATCCCCAACAGAGAATAAAGAAACAATAACAGTTTGACAATATCTAAAAATCACCAGCTGGCGCCACCGTAAATTGTCTGATTGCCTTTAAGAGGTAAATCACGAAGCCAGACCTTGGAGGGTTCTCCTCGAGCGAATGATAGCCCACTTCTGCATATGTTAGAAGATGGGAATGAAGGTCTTCGACAGAGTTCCAATTCATCTCAATGTGGAGTTCTCCCGGGTCGTCCTGGTCTAAAACCTTTGTGGTTATGTCACAAACGTCCAACAAAATGAAGGATAAGTCCAAATTACTGGTAAGCGTTAAAGATTATATGCAACTATGACTTGAAGAAAGAAGAAAATGACTGAATTATCACTCACATTAGCGTAACAAGAAAACGAACTTTAGTACTAGAAATGTAAACCTCAATAGAGCTGATGAATTGACGGTGCGCCTGAAAAAGGCCACACCTCGAGGCCAAAACTTTGAGTCAGAATACGGGACAAACTAATTGTATTTCAACCAAAGTCTCACTAAAAAGTGAAATAGCTTAAAAGAAATTTGCTGGAGATTTTGCGAAATCTTTCGTAAAATCCAAATATGTTAATATATTTAATTATCATAAAATTTACCTTTGAAATAGAATTGATTACCCGAACTACCTCTTTCGTGTGTTTGCCTGACGGGGAGGGGAGATGTAATGGGTGAAGCATGTATAAACGGGCCTGGTCATTGCTGCTCCCCCCTACACCTGGGACCTGTTTCACTAGTTTTGTGAAATGTCTAGATGGCGTCTGTGACACCATACAGACAAATTGGGGTTGACTAGTTTCGTGACAACACAAGTAGCGCTGGCACAAGTGGCGCTGTAGTGTCACTGTTTGCAACACCAACATTGTGACACAACATGAGACAATAGATGTGACATGCGTAATGAAACGTGACTTTTGTCACGAAACTAGTGAAACAGGTCCCTGGTGATCCACTCAACAGCACTCTCCCCTTACACACGCCCCCTACCATCCACCAATTACACCCACATCCTCACACACCACGTCACTTCCTTTTCCAAACACAATACATCTCAAATTCTATTACTTCTATTTTACCCACCCAATCACTCACCTAACACTTTGCATAGTTCTTTTTCTCTTTAGTCTTAATCATTTTACTCCTTCCAACTCATTTTGTACTCTCATTATTTTCTCTCAATTAAACTCAATTGATTAATCAACCACTATCTATCAGTTATCTATGCATAATCTTTGGTCATAAATTTACCGCTATAATAAATGTTATTGCCCAAACTCCCTCTCTCTTGTTTGTTTGCCTAAGGGCGGGGAGGGGAGAGGTTTAGGTAATGAAAAACACTTATAACCTATTTCCCACAGAAAAATTGGCCTCATGTGTCAGGAACCTTCAGCGTGTTGGGTCAGTGCGTTCGTTCTGTTGACGTCCTCTTGTATAACTAGGAGCAAATAGAATGTTCATCATTGATGAATGAGCGTGCAATTTTAAATGAACAACAACTAAAAGGTATTGGTTACATTCAGTCTATGGATCGTTTTCTGTAACCACTTGCAACCAGTAAACTTGCCATTTCTGTGACTGCCTGAGTCTATCTATAGGATCCAAACATATCAAACACCAGTAGGTCACTGAGGTATTTTGGTCTTGAGTGATTGGTCATGGTCAGCTGGGCACACCCCTAAGACTATGTCAAACGACCCTGAGACACTGGCTCCCTGCTTTGTTCTCACTATCACAGTCAACAGCATGCAGATAGTAAAGGGATAGATTTCTGAAAGCACACTGAAAGTTCAATGTGACCACTCTAACCTTGAGATGATGTATTTAGCGCGTGCAAGCATGCTCTAATAAACACAATCCGGCATACCATCGTACCATTTTTCACAGAGGGAAAACACTTGAAGGATCGGTGTATCAATCCAGTGCACCAGCCTCTAGATGTGCATGGAATACAGTATATAGTCTAAAGTCTAATCTAGATGTACAGTATATAGTCTAAAGTCTACACTCTTTCGTGGGTTGTGTGCTTTATGATAAGGCCACTCCAAAAAAACTTGTTTCTCATCACCGCGCGCATCAGAAAAAACGATTTTGGAAGATTTTTTTTTAGATTTTTTTTTAATATAAATAAGATGAACTTTGATAGAAATTATGATAGGTATGTGTATTCAGCATCAAATTAAAGCTCCTGATGTCAAGGATGCATTATACCCAGTAAAAATCAGGAAACCCAGCGAAAGCACGCACCCCGTGTAAGTGCACACTTTGGCCTGGATCGAAGGCTGTCCAACAATGCGGGGTTTTACTCTATGTGTGAAGCCATCTTTGATCTAGCTTAAAAAAAAAAAAAATTTTAAAAAAGCGCCCTCGTCATATTTTTCATGGCTTGGTGATGAGAAACAAGTTTGTCTTTTTTTAGTGGCCTAACATTGAACCAGTCTAAAACCTGCGCGACACACACGCCTGTGTAGAGTGTGTCAAAGAGGTTACGACACAAGTACGATGTAGACACAGTGTGGCTAGAATATAGACAACATAACCCATTGAGCACCAGACACATTACGACAAGAATTCCCCTACATTACGACACAGCATTTCTCAAGATTCCAACACATCGATGATGCGGTAATTTAATTCACACTCTGACATTCTATGAAACCGATTATTTCAACATTCTGACAAGGCTATGATACAGGATTTCTGATTCATAGCCCTGGCATAGTCATGTTGGAGCTATATTGCAAGCAGTGGGTGCCCGGGTTTGGAGTGTATCGTAAACGTTCTGTGTTACAGTAAATCGTGGTTCAAATCAGATTAGTATTTCTGCTCTAATTCAATCATAAGAGGAACATTCTTTTTCTTCTATAATTGAGCAGGTCTAAATACATATTCCAGTTATATTAATGACGTCAAACCTAGATTTAATTCCATACCTGGTGGTAATATCAATTTAGATATATGCTAATATAATCAGGGAGAGGAATTACTCATTGCTGAAAGCTATATGAGTGCCAGAAACACTTGGCGATAACGCAATATCTGTATTCATTAAATATTTTGGCCACAACAGAATTACATGATACCTCTCGGGACTTCTGTACATTGTAATCAACAGGTATTAGTAACCTTCCTTCTCTTCTATAACTGAGCAGGTCTAAATACATATTCCAGTTATATTAGTGACGTCAAACCTAGATTTAATGCCATACCTGGTGGTAATGTCAATTTAGATATATGCTAATATAATCAGGGAGAGGAATTACTCATTACTGAAAGCTATATGAGTGCCAGAAACACTTGGCTTTTGACGTCAACGATATACGCAATATCTGTATTCATTAATACAAAAGCTTTTGGCCACAACAGAATTACATGATACCTCTCGGGACTTCTGTACATTGTAATCAACAGGTATTAGTAACCTTCCTTCTCTTCTATAACTGAGCAGGTCTAAATACATATTCCAGTTATATTAATGACGTCAAACCTAGATTTAATGCCATACCTGGTGGTAATGTCAATTTAGATGTATGCTAATATAATCAGGGAGAGGAATTTCTCATTGCTGAAAGCTATATGAGTGCCAGAAACACTTGGCGATAACGCAATATCTGTATTCATTAAATATTTTGGCCACAACAGAATTACATGATACCTCTCGGGACTTCTGTACATTGTAATCAACAGGTATTAGTAACCTTCCTTCTCTTCTATAATTGAGCAGGTCTAAATACATATTCCAGTTATATTAGTGACGTCAAACCTAGATTTAATGCCATACCTGGTGGTAATGTCAAATTAGATATATGCTAATATAATCAGGGAGAGGAATTACTCATTACTGAAAGCTATATGAGTGCCAGAAACACTTGGCTTTTGACGTCAACGATATACGCAATATCTGTATTCATTAATACAAAAGCTTTTGGCCACAACGGAATTACATGATACCTCTCGGGACTTCTGTACATTGTAATCAACAGGTATTAGTAACCTTAACTCTTATACTGTTAAGTTGCCCTAAAGTTATAACAAATGTAACAAATTAGATCCTAAATGATAGTTTCAAAACTTATACTTAAAAAGGACGGTCACCCCACTTCCTAAGCTTGGAGATTTATCAGAATTCTCGATTTGGTGACCAGTAACTGTCATACCTAGAATATCAAAAATAATAGAGAAGGTTATCCAGACGTAGTTAATGTCACACCTAGTAACACTCAATATCATGAATGAAAATCTATATGGCTTCATGCCAGGTCATTCTCCTGAGCAGGTCATCTTCTAACCACGACGATCCTGCACAGTGCAATGAATAACAAACTACATACCTCTGTACATTTGTTGATTTGCAGAAGGCTTTTGGTAGCGTTTGTCACAGCCTCCTGGATATAAAACTAAAAAGAATTGGCATGTCTGAAGAGTATATCCTTTTGATAAAACCTTACCTATTAAAAAGAACACAATCTGTTAAGCTAGGCTTTGAAACATCCAATACAAGACAAATCAGTTGTGTTGTCCCGCAAGGTTCTGTCCCGGAACCAACTTTGTTCATCATCTTTGTAAACGACCTCCTCGGTGTGGTCAAAAATAGCACCTTATTAATGTATGTAAACGGCCTGATCCTGGGTGTAATGACCACAAGGCATCTATCAACCAAATGCAAGAAGATATCCAGCAATTGTCCCTCTTGATGGACGCATAAAATCAGCAAATAGGGTTAACCAGAACCTGAATAAAAAATAAAAGAAAAACAATGTATTTTTAGAATCGTTACCTGTTTTCCACACATACTTAAACCGGTAGAGTACAGTTTGTTTGATCAATTTGAACCGGTTTCCTTTCTACTTGCTCCCTTTTCCCCCTAAACTTTTTGTACTTTACCTTTCTCTGCCTATGATTGCCAATCTTATATTATTCCACTACCACTTTAGATACACAGTTCCTTCAGTTATAATGTGTTTGTTATATCAGCCTCTGTATCCAGCAAAGACTTCACCTTGCAGGCTCTCTTCCATATATGGTTCGCCCTTCGAATATACTGGATATCTTCAACTTTTATAGTAAGGATTGGCAGTCCATTTTCCGTTTTCTCTGACATTTTTAAACGTATCAACAACCGGAAACTCACCGTATCATTTCAACTTTCCCTTTGAAGAACTCTCTTTTTCTTTTTCTCTACTTAAAATAGAGGAAACCAATATCAGACTGGGGCCCAGTAAATGATCTAGAATCCTACACCCTTTTCTGTATGACGTAGAAACCTAGCCCTGGACGATTTATTCAACACTTATGGACGACCTTATGGACGCCCAATACTGTCTTAGTGAACATACAAAAACAGTTTTAACCGATATCCATTATATGAGGGCAGAAAAGGGTGTTCATATATATATATACGAACCTAGATTATCAAACGGGCCTCTGATTCGCATTTGATGTTTATTCATCTCGCTCTCCTTGTCCCTCAACGACACAACAGCGGTCTCGCCGTGAGAAAAGCTGTAACAACACGTGTACGTCCTACTCTCCAAGAACAGCTTTAGCATGTATTTTTTTTTTTTTTGTAAATTTGTTCTTTATTGACGTTTAAGGATTAATGTACAATTGTAGATGATTTTCAACCAATAGCGTCAAACCGTTACAAAAATAACAACCACAAATAACCAAACGGGCCATGTGTTTTAAACCTCCCAGTACATATAATACATATTCTATTGGGTAACCTCCAATTAGTTTCGGAGCTGCTCTGACATAGGGCACACTTACCAAATATGTGTATTTGTGTCCAGGAGCGTGGGGAGACAATACACACAAGTGCGAGTTCTATTCAAAAAGTACCTGATCTATCTGCATATCTAAAAGTTATCGAATCACGACAGTAATTGCAATTTGAGATTCGGCCTATTAATTATGTTCTTCGATCCACCTAATTAACGGAGCCTTGGCTTTATTGCCATGTGTAGTGAGATGTACTCGGGCCTCCACGTGCCGTGACGGACAGGGTGGGGCAGACGGAGGGTGGGTGGATGGGGTTGGTCCTTGAGCTCAGTCTTGGTTAATTTGCCGTGGCCTTCAGCCCCATGTGCTACACATAATGACCACCAGCACCACCTGAAGCCACGCCCTGGAGGAAGACACCGTCAGGGCCGCTGGTCAGGGGGAGTGGGCGGACACCTGCTGAGACTCTTCATACCCGTTTCTAATTGCAATAAACCTGATACTAATTTTAAACAGTGATACCAAGAAAAAGAAGTTTGACAGGCACAAATATACATTCAGATGATGCATGATGTTAATTGGATATGTTGCAAGTAAATATGTATTTACTTTATATAACACTAGTTCACCCTAATTTAGACAAATAAGTTCTTACTCTAAATATTTGCACGTTCGGCATTGAGCTCATTGGGAACTGCAGCCCTTTCAAAGTGCATTTTTAAACTAAGTCATATTTCTTCATGACGAACAGAATCCGCACAGCTGACAAGTAATTGGGAAACCTTTTCACTCAGGTATATAATAGTATTTATCATTCATGGTATGCAAAGTGCCCATTAAGAATGTATGGGGCATCAGTAAACCACTACCCATTATATAAAAACTGTCAGATACCATAACTGTGTTATTACGGATTCAAAGTCGTAATACACTCACTGATGCTTGTGTATATGTATCTTGTATTCTGTTATGACTGATGAATGTTGTTGTGTCTAAATCTGTCACTACCTCATTACATCATCAACTTTTGTACCTTTCATACTTGTATCCCTATTGTGGTCAACAGCCATGGATGTGAGTTTATCATGGGAGAACTCTAATACTACAAAATGAATAAAGTCTAAAAAAAAGAATTACCACGCCTAAACCACTTGTAGCTTACTTCCACCTCTCCACAAAACCATCGATTATTGTCTATTCCTTCAAACCTTTACCACAGTATCATTGCCTCTCCAAACAATCCAGACAGGTGTCTCCTCATCAGCAAAATATTCGTAACACACACACACCTGAAATGTCCATGTAACATCTAGCTTACTACCGTTCAAAGTGGTGTGTAAATTCAATCATAGTGCTCTAAATAGATTCAAAACCCTCTGCAGACACAGTGATTGAACACGGGCAACTTGATAGCTTCAGAGGAATGCTCTCCATTACAGTACAGCGGCCCCGTCACGTTAGTAATTTGCACCTGCTGCTGGTACCACTATCGTGAACGGCATCACTCATGTACACTTCACTGACATCTCATCGCCATGTTGACACCTCGCTAACACACAGCTAACCGTGGTACGTCCAGTGCCCCCTCAGGTTCTCACATTCACTTCAGCGATAACTCAACGTCAGGCTACGACACTGCAACTACCAGAACTATAACCGCTCAGTATACCAGGGACCCGTTGGGTAATCTATAGGCTTGTATATGAAGACCTTTTTTACGCCAAGGAGACGATGGGACGATAGGGGGCAACTTTATTCAACACTTATGGGAGACCTTATGGACGACTAAGATGGTAGCGAAAGAACTTAGATATTATTAAACGATAACCCTTGTACAAGTTAGAGAAAAGGGTCTGTATGTACGATTCTACATTATTCAATGGGCCCTAGTAGCTAGATTATTCAATGGGAACCTAGGTTTTCTCTCATAGCTTATGCCTACGAGAGTATAATGTACAAAGATATCTCGTAGAGGGTTGTGTTGAATAAAATTGACCCACATCGTCCCCGGGTCTTGTTGGCGTACAGAATATGGTTTTCATGTTAGACCCAAATCATTCAGCAGACCTCAGAAGTTTGTTGAATAACTTATGCCTATGAGAGTACAAGATACAAGGGAACTGCGTACGAGGGTTATCGTTTAATAATTTTCCAGTTCGTTTGCTAAGATAATTCCAGCCAAGGGAACGCCGTCCATAAGTGTTCCATAAAGTTGATTGACATCGTCCCTGTGTTTCGTTGGTATACAAAAATGGGTCTTCATATACAAGCCTAATTTATTCAAGAGGCCAACTACTACCTCACCTCACCTAGAGTAAAGTGCACCAAGAACAGTAGACTTTTTTCTTCGGTTTGGAGATTCTTTACACCCTTTATCATTACAGGAACTTATGAAATTTTGCTAAACAAGTATTTTTTTATATACAACATTTTAAGTGATTGGAAAGGAAATGTTTGATTTCATCCAGGTATCGCCCATCATCAGGCAGATTAGGTCGAGGTTTTGTTAATAGAGTTTTAGGGTGCAGGCAACCAACCGCAAGAGGGGAAAAATTACAAATGATCATGAGACTCATGAGAAGCAAACAATAAAAAAAGTGGCAAAAGATTACTGACTACAATAGAAAATCTACAAAATTAGAACACATGACTAATTACTTTACAGAACATTACCACTAGGACTGTACCACCAGGAGCTCCACTAGATAGCAAGCTAAACGACCATACTCACTCACCAAGCAGCTGGGCGGTGAATAACGACATACTGCCTTCCTCTTACATCACCAAGACACATACCCTGAGTTGACAGGGTAAAACGCACTTGGCCCTCCGAGTCGGATGGGATGAGGGTGGATGCGAGTGACTAGGGAGGCAAGCCATTAGTTTTTGCAGAAGTGCGATGGTGAATAAGAGAACATTCTTGGTCGGAGGTTTGAGGAAATGGTGTAGGTGCGAGAAGAGGAAGTGGCTATGTGTTATAAAAGAAAGCGTTAGAAGTAGGGAAGGGTGGAGGAGAGAGAGAGTAAATGACAACGAAATTATGTTTATGGCTGGGCGCGAGCGGAAATAGTTTCAGGTACAAGGAAGGTATAATCCAGGGGGTGTTTGGGCGGACAACAAAGAGCAAGAAATCTGAAAGAGGTAAGTGTTATACGACGATGACATAGGGAAGCACCTGCTTCTCTGCCTCTGAATAGATCAGTATGGTGTATGATTGAGACTTTCTTTATTCGTTGTATCATTCATCTACATATCATATGTTTTCATGTAAAGTGTATCAACTTATACTTCGTAGAATATACACCTTGCCATTGTTTCAATGATACTGTGTGTGGTTATGCACATAATGTCGTAAATATTTCCACATACTGTGCAAATTGCGATAGATGTAAATACTATCTATTATCCACGGGATACTAGAATTAATGGGCTATTACATTTTTATAGAAGTTACAATGATCTGAATTGTTCATGAACATATGATTTAATATGCAAAAACGACAGCCGTTTTGGAGGGGGGGGGGGGGTACTAATACAGCAGGAGTAGTTATAGTGTACGAGTGAATAGGGTTGGACAACTGACTAGGCGAAATTTGAATAGCAGAGTTAAATGTTGATGGATGGGCAATAGGATATAGCTGTTGAAATGTTTGAAGCGTTCATAGATAGGTGATACATTAGTTGAGTTCAAGAGTTTAACAAAAAGAACTATGATGGAATCAATTAATTTATATTGAACTTGATTGTATAGTGCATAGGGGTAGTTCCTGTAGATCTTGAATTTGTTGATGACAGTTTTCGGCTATCGGGAATTATATCCGACAAAAATCTATGGATCTGTTGGACTTAAGAACTAATTACTCTAGCCTGGAAGAGAATATAACAAATGACAGTACTGTCTATGTTCCCGTCAAAAACCCCAACTGGTAAAAGACTGGAAGCCGATTGAAACCAGTGAGCTGTATCACTATTATCCACCTATGGCGTCGCGAATTGTATTGGCTAAAATCAATGGAAACAACTTTGTAAGTAATGTATGTGACAATAAAGGAAAGTTTACAACAACAAAAAAAACCAAAAAAAAGGCAACGGAGTATGGGTTGTCTGGAGATAATAAAGGCTCAGCGATGACATCTGGACCACTAAGTATGAGTGGAAGAAGCGATCAGCGGGAAGTAGCAGGTGGGTGGTGAAGGTAGCGGTTTTTTTAAATAGTTTTTTTTATTCAAATATATTTAAAGACGTTACAGTCGTTCATCCGCTTCCAGACGATCTTCCACGCTGGCGTCGATACAGAACAGTGTACAGGACATTGACAAATATACTACATGACTAGACAGGACTATACATTCACTCTCGCACACATTTATCCCATCTATTAAATACTACACCTTTATACACGTTCTACTTCAGTCTTCTGACCGTTGAATAAACTGGTCTATATGACCTATTACAAAATATTTAGGATTTCCTCTTTTATTTTCATTTTGAAGTTGTCCCCTCCTAATAATTGCGTATCTGTTTTTAGCTTATCCCACAATATAGAGCCTATGTATATAAGGGTGAATGTCTGTACTTTTCTAATTTAGGCCTACTGATTGGGGGAAGCAGATTGTGGTATTCGTAGGTGAGTGGTTGAAGGGGACCGTGGAGACACGTAAATGAGGAAGTTGCGACGGAATATCAATACAAAGGGTGGCTGTGCTTGGAGAATGCTCCGCTGATGTGAGGTTGGGAGGTTGACAGTGGTGGTGGTGGTAGAGATGGGGAAAAACTGGTGATGAGGCTGGGGATGTAAAAATCCAGGGGCGGCTTGGTGATAACTGGGAGTATTCCGTGATTGAGCCAGGAGCTAAAATCAATCTCGAGAATTCACAATGCCCACACTATGCCTGAGCTTTGTTTCAATTCATAGAGGACGAGATACAATCGCACCGCTCTTCCTTGGAACTTCTGTACGCCTATACATTACTGAGAGTATTACAGAACCTGAGAGTTAATATTTTTTCCGAAATCATGTGTGCTAGATATTGCTGTGTTTTTATATTAGTGCGATGCGTCCAATGTAAAGGATAGACAACATATAATACAGCCAAGATAGTTATTATATAAATACCCAGAAACGTATAAGATATTATTTTAAGAACCCACCAAGCTACTGCATACCTCTCTATATACATGTAGATGTATGTGACGATGGATACAGGTATGTATGTGTAGGGTTAGGGGTTCTCCTGCGCAGGTTGTCGCTATATCTGTAGTGAGTGGTGCTATACAGGGACGTCGGCTGCTATATGCGTTCAGAATGGCCGCAATGTGTGAGGGGCCATGTCACACGCCATTCCCCAGTCCATCAGCACCCCCTCCCCCGAACCAGCACTCGGCGCTCGCCACCCGCGCCCTTTTTACCTCGACCAACGCCACAGGTGTAAACGGCGGACGTCTGTTAGAGCATCACCCCGGGCTGTAGCCCACCTAGTTAACCCTGTGAGCACGCGCTTAGCCGCAGAGATTTGTAACAGCGTGCATCGCATCCAGAATACATGATGTTGCCGCAGGTTATTAGCTTTATTATCCGTCGTATGCAAAGTCCCCATCTAAAATCCACGGGGACTCAGTAAACCACGACCCATTATATAAAACCTGACAGATACCATAACTGTGGTATACGGATTCGATTCCATGGTATATACACCGTCTTCAAAACCATGGTATACGGGAAAATAGTCCCTATGTTCTATAAAGCAAAATAATATTTCCTATTGTTATACCCTTTTATATGACAATAACTGAGTTTAATCTATTCGAAAAGATGTACAATAAATGGAAGAAACGATGGTTTTGTGGACAGGCGGCTCTATAAACCACTCGCTAGCGCTCATGTATTATTATATGTGGTGTAAGGTTATCAGTCCACAAAACCATCGGTAATTGTCTTTGTTGTCACAGCAGGATGTCAGAAAGTGGTCAAGGTACATCATATGACCTCTCTTTGTTACCATCAGAATACGTTATCAAGCCTGGATCTATTATTACACTTCCGACACGTCGACTGTAATGTAACATAATGCAAATTCTGCAATTTTGTTCTACCTAATTGTGTCATCATTTATCTTGCCCCTTGATTCCTTTGTGAGAAAATAAACAAAAGAAACATATGTTCAATGGGTGCTAACTTAAGCATGAAAGCCTACATTCATACACCCCTATATACGATTGTCTGTTTTGACAAAATAAACCTTTGGTAAATTTGAGTATCATCATTAATTGTTTTCATCTGTCATGATAAATGCATGTTCAAGGCACATAGAGTGAGCCGTATTTTTCTGTATATCCTTGGAAAATGTCACAATAGGACCTCTGCTTGATTTAAACTGGTAGTGCTATTACGAATAATGATGCCTTTTAACTGGAAATATATGCATGGAATAAGATGGCTGCAATATTGAAACGTTTGCAGAATTACAATGGCTTCCAACCCGAAAATGCCTTCAGAAAATACGATGACTTCAAACTGCAAATACTTTCAGAGATATACTGGAGATTCTGCACAATTGCATATGATTGTAAATGTAAAACCACCTGGGGCTTTCACGTTGGTATGATGTCTGTATTTTGATAGATGTAACACTTGGTCGCCTTCGCCTGGGAATATCTGGTATGAAGACATCCGAACAAAAGGGTCACCAATGTAATGACAATTGACCCTCCATATTGTACCTTTGGATATCGTTTTGAAATCAGTTATGAAAAGGCCAAATGACACTTATCAATCATTACCCCATATCCCTGAATGAACGAAGAGGAGGCCGGAGTGGGCTAATACAATTTTATTTAATTTTATAAGGTCTTATTAATGTGAATAAGTGATAATACATTATTACCATGAATATTAATAATAACAAAGATAATAGATAATTGACATATATATGTTTGATGTCAATCATAATGAATATGACATAATAAGTATAGTTATTACATAAGTGTGTAATAAAGTAATAATATAATAGCCCTACGAGGGTAGTGAGTAGGAGAAAGTGGTGAGGGTGGGTGGGTAGAAAAAGTACGTCTGTACGGTGCGAGTGCAGAGCGAAGTGTGAGGCAGAGCTGAGTGCGCTGGTTTCGCAGGATCACGAGCAGTGCGGTGAGAAAGCGACAGGTGGCGCATGGTGGTGCTGAGTGGTGAAGTGCATCACCAGGGGGGGGGGGGGGGGGTAATGACCACCCCTGACCAAAGGCCATGGGTCACCATTTTCCCTTGCAATATGCTTGCGATATGCTTGATGGAGAATATCTCGAGAGAGTGATGCTCAGCGCAGTAGGGTCAGGGGAAAAAGCACCATAAATTGTACCTCGGGCATCAGCCCCTAGAGTGGGTGGTGGGCCTCATAACGCAAGGCATTCCAATGCATGCCTAGCGTTATTTCGTTTCGATATTACCCATTGGCCGACGTGCATTATCGCAAGGGTGGATAAAGGTGAAGATCGTGTTTTGGTGCCAATGCAGTCATTGGCTGATGGGACCTACTGTATTCATCATATTACAATTAAGCCTTTAAGGATGAATGAGGGTGAATGGTGCCTGGAGGCATCACCACACTAAAGACACATGATCCCCTGAGGCATCCTTATTCAAACATTTACAAAAATGTTTTAACAAAGAAATGATAAGAAATATTCATGAAATAATCACAAAATGTAGATATGGCATCATATTTAGTATCTCTATTCAATAGAAGCTAAATATCTATGATCATGTGACATGATTATTAGCTTGAATTATGAGTTTTAACTACTATGTGCCCGTCCTCTAGTGGGACAAACTGCCACCAGCATCCATCCTTACGGGAGTAGTATGGCCACAGGCACCCGTCCTTAAAGGGTTAATGGAGTTTTAATAGGCCCCGGGACCCAGCCCGTCAGCCCACCCTGAAGGTGGTTGTGTAAACAGATGTATTACCCACCAAATACGGAGTCTCCATAGGAAATGTATAGAGCACCTGGAATCAACTACCCAGAGATTCTGACATGTCAGAATCTCCTGCAGGAGATTCCGGGATAAAAAGTTCCATCCATAATGAGATCAAATTATCATGTACTTCAAAATCATTTTTTGGTTATGTTCATTCAATATCAATTATTTAAAATCAGTCATAATAATCTCATTTACCATCAGAAATCACTATCACAGCATGCTTTTCATGCTAAAATCATGGGGAAATGGCGAACTATATTATTGGTGTAAGTCTACACCAAATTACTGCTAGGCTTGACAGTGCTGTGGTGTTTGGAACTAAATGTCTTGCAGAAACATATTTTTTGCAATAGATTTGTTATTAATCTTGAAAGTGGGTAATAGATACAATAACGACTGGTTTTGTATACGAGTGACCGTAATCTCGCTAATCGCTTGGATATTACTACGCGTCAACTACTCGGAGAGTACGGCCACTCGTACACAAAACCAGTCATTATTGTGTATACAATATCGCAAGGAAAAGAATTGACCTGCCGATTCCAAAAATAGCATGTGACTTTCTCCCTTTTGGTGGGGAAATATCGAATATGACTTTGTTTCTCAGCGGCGGTTGAAAGGGGATGCAAAAAGGGTGGTGCAATATATTGCAACGGGTCCGATGCACACTTGGCGATATTGTACAAGGGAAGTACCGCAAGGGGACTTTTACGTCAATTTTCTTATTATCATTATTCAGAAAATAACAAACTATTATCCGAAGGTATTCTTCCCAGGTAAGATTATATCAATGGACGTTACAAAGCGGTGTAAAATAAGTCACCAAGTGTGCTTTACCCTTAACAAAATAAAGGTATCTTTCTTGATGTTGGAATAAAGAACTCCAGAAACAAGAAAATAAGGGAAGGTGAAAGGTAATTTTCTGTTCTTATTCATCAAAAAGGTGGCAGACAACAATTATCGGAAATGCATGTGCTAAATTTCCATTAACATTAAAAGGGCCGTGTTAATCATATAATTATATTTCACATATTATTTGTTGTAGGGTAAATAGCTACTCCTCCTACTTGCTGGTACAAGTGCACGCATATATTTTAATATTCCAACAAATCGCGTATACAGAAATACATTAATTTGCGAAGATATAGTGTTTAGGAGAGTTCACAGGTGGAAGTTGGCTATACTTTTTCTTTCTCGATCTTTGTGAAATGCGCAGACATGGAAGAAAGGGAAAGACGATAGTATAAGCCTTCACGAGGTTGACATAAGAACCCTTCCGTACATGTGCTGCCACGTTGTCGATAGTTGGAACAGGGCAGGGACGACACGAGAGGCTACGTCCTAGAAAACAAGGTCGCCTACAACTAGATTCGGACTAGACTCTCATCTAAATACCCAGTGCTATGTATGGTTGATTATTAACGTCCGATATATAGCAATGCGATGACATGCCATTCTGATCTGTTCCTGGCAGTGGAAATATGAAATTGAGACCTGCGGAGACCACTATAATTTCGGCGAGAATTTTCCGAGACTGATTGTAGGAGACGGTGCCTGGACCTTGGCGGGCCGTGCTCTGAGGGAGTCGGTGTGCGTGACGAGCAGCTCGCCCCTGCTCCCTCCCTGCTCAGACCCCGGGATGTCAATACGATTACTGTCCGCCACCAGCAATCCTCACAATCCACACCAGAAAAAGGATCCCAAAATCACCATGTTTCCTCACTGCTGACAAGGTATCAAATTTTATCTCACCCCAGTATTTTTCTCCATAGGCTTAACATTAAGAACTCATTTTTTTTACTCGACGACCGTGAAAGTAGTGTACCGATACTGAATGTCTTATTGGGTGGGTTATTTAATTAAGAATGTTATACGAGGTGAAATAAATTTTTTTTTTAAAACACTCGAAGAAAATTTCTCGGTCCGCTCACCACCGAGTTTGACTGCAGAGTAATTCACGATGCGAAGCTGAGTGAATTACGTAGCGTCAAACGAGGTTGAGTACAGACCAAGTTATTTTCATCTCCTGAGTTTCCTAAATGTCCTAGAAGTAGGAATAGTCCTATTTTGAGACTCGAATCTCCATCGTTCGGTAAGTTTTAACCGAGCCATGGGGGTCTGTACAGTTTATGGGAACCTAGAAATTCAGTTTGTATGTGACCATAATATGAAAAAAAGATGGTATAATTTCAGGTGAATCTAATATGTAAGGGTCCAGACGTACTGCTACCTTCTAGGTACGCTCCTAAAAAGTAATTACCCAACCCTTTTTCGTTTCTCCTAATTTTAACATTTTTACGATTTAGAGTTTTGTATTCCATAACATGAAACTCACACTTTATTTGGACAGAAATGCTCGTGTTAGGAGAATGAGAAAAGTAGGAGCTTAAAAGTTACATTTTTAAGCTTATACCGAAGTTTAAAAAAAAACATTCTATAGCATCTTTTTGCTCTGATAGTTATGTCTAATTTGACCATGTAGAAACTTTCCTTATCAAGCTATGAGATAATGTGATATGATTTTATTCGTGTCTAGGTGAATTCTGAGGAACATCTTGTTGGTAATATACGAGCTCGCGTTAGCGCTGACTTCAGTTTTAATGCACCTTTGAAGACCCAAAGCGACACAGCAAGTGCTCTCACGGGAACGCGTTGGGTATCAATAACGAATGTTACAGAACTCAGTGTTATCTTTGATAACGATGAACGATACCTTGAATATCGACAGGGTGACCAACACGTCATCCTATCAAATGATCTGTTACTGGGGTCCATGGCAGTCGGCGTGCGGAGGCGGGCGAAGATTGGCTGGAAAATAGACCACGTGACCATGTATTTGAGCTCCAAGAAGAATATGATCACGTGCAGGTCTCAGCCAATCAGAGCTCCGCTAAGGGAGGCCGCGGCTGTGTCTTGTTCTTTGCTTTTGCTGGTGATCCGTGTTTGTCTTTTAGATTAACCAATTCCCATTCAAATACGGACAATGTGTGCACTGCTAGAACGAGAATAATTCTGTAATCCTGCCAGATAGTACCCCACAAACGACAGCGATATTCTACTCCTTAAGATTTTAAGACTGATGAATAGATGACGATATTCAGTTACCATACCTGAAGATGGATGCACGCTAATCAATATCTTACCGTGTGTGCTGTAGGTATTAGACTAATGCGAACGCTTTGTAGCCTCAAAGACAACATTAGAAGAATAAAGAGAGATTAGGGCGACATGAGAAGGACGGGCAGCTCAGTCATCCGAGCAGGAAGACAGCGAAAAGACCCGAAGATCGCCGAAACCAGATATGCCTCACCAAACAGAACTGCAATTCTTTTCTTCTTTTAAAATGTCCACCGACAGTTGTCCATCAACTAAAGCATGGGGAGAGGATCTGATGTTAGATTGCGGTGGTCTGGCTAAGGATGAAATCAAACAGTATGATTTGGACATCGCTGAATGTCGGTATTTACATTGAAGGTTTGGTGGACAAGCTATAGTCTACTTGCTCCAATTACCACACCCGGCTTCTCCTGTGGACGCCGGGAGGTGGGCGGTGGGCGGCAGGTGGAAGCAAGACGAGCGCTGAACTCGGATATTGGATGGGAGTGAGATGGACACTGTATGGGAGCAACTGTGACACTAGGTTGGTCTTAGATGGACACTGTATGGGAGCAACTGTGACACTAGGTTGGTGCTAGATGGACACTGGGTGGGAGCATGATTCACACTAGGTTGGTGTTAGATAGACACTCTATGGGAGCAATAGTGACACTAGGTTGGTGTTAGATAGCCACTTGGTGGGGACAAGATTGACACTGGGTTGGTGCTACAGGGACACTGGATGGGCACTAGAGGGAAATTGGGTTGGCACTAGAGGGACACTGGGTGGGCACAATATTGACACTGGGTTGGTGCTACAGGGACACTGGGTGGGCACTGGATTGACACAGGATTGACACAAGGAGGATGATTGATGGACATTTGGGTGGATGCCAGAGGAATACTGGGTGCGTATGAAATGTAGACTGGGTGGATACTAGAGGGATATTGGTTGGATGCTAAGTGAATGCTAAATAAATGCTGGGTTAGACGACAAAAATGTTGACACCAGATCAGATAGATGCTAGGTAGATCATATGTGAAAATGGGTGTCCCCTATCTTTGCACTTCGGGGCTACTGGATGGAAACTGAGTGGATGCGTGATCGATGCTTGCTGGAAATTCAATAGGTGACGACAGATGGCAAGGTGGAAGCTGAGAGGACGATTTTTTAAATTTATTTTATCTCAATTTCAAAAGACATTTAACGACAAATGCATTCATTCAGAAAATGGGATGTCCTTTCATGTACAGTGAAATGGGAATGCAGTACAGGACAATACAAAACAGGCCAAGGAGATAGTAACAAAATATGGAATTGACATATATCTGACATTTTTGTCAAATGGTTGCTGGGTGGATGCTGAGTGGATGCTGGGTGGATGCTGGGTGGATACCGGATGAATGCTTCTTAGATGCTTGGTAAATGCTGGGTGGATGCTGTGTGGATACTTGGTGGGTGCTAGATGAATACTAGATGAACATTTGGTAAATGCTGGGTGGATGCTTGGTGGATGCTTGGTGGATGCTGGGTGGACGCCAGGTGGATGCCGAGTGGATACCGGATGGATACCAAGTGAATGCGGGATGAACGTTGGGTGGATGCTGGGTGGATACTGGGTGGATGCTGGGTGGATGCTGGATGGATACCAGGTGAATGCTGGATGATCATTGGGTGGATGCTGGGTGGATACCGGGCGAATACTGGATGAACATTGGGTGGATGCTGGGTGGATACTGGATGAACGTTGGGTGGATGCTAGGTGGATGCTAGGTGGATGCTGGATGAACGTTGGGTGGATGTTGGGTGGATGCTTGGTGGATGCTGGGTGGATACCAGGTAAATGCTGGATGAACGTTGGGTGGATGCTGGGTGGATGCTGGGTGGATGCTGGGTGGATGCTGGGTGGATACCGGGTGGATACCAGGTGAATGCTGGATGAACGTTTGGTGGATGCTGGGTGGATACCAGGTAAATGCTGGATGAACATTGGGTGGATGCTGGGTGGATACCGGGTGGATGCTGGGTGGATACCGGGCGGATGCTGGGTGGAAACTGGGTTGAGGTTAGGTGGATGCGTGGACCTCAGCCGGCAATGTTGAACTCAGGAGGGTGGGAACGCGCCAGCGGCTGCAAGGTGACGACACACGATCAATGCTGTTGACGACTGGGGGAGGTGTGGTTTTCTCTTCTTCTTTTTTCAGTTGGTGAAATAAATTACATCTCCTGTGAGCCCCATGCCCGCGTGCCAAGTGCGACTCAGCCAGAAACGTTCGATGCCCTAAATTTTGACTCAGCAAGGTGATGAGACAGACACGTGATTCTAAATCTTGAAGAAAACATCATTTTCCGTTCTTACAAATAAAGCATTTGGAATGTGTCTATATTAATATATTTGATGGAGTATACTATTGTATGGTAATCTTGCGAGAAATTCGTTAATTTCAATAATTCTCTGTTCCCTTTTCTTGAGGGAAAGTATCACGATTCAAGGGGGCGTATGCCATATCGTATGCCATATCATCTGGAGGCTCAAGCATGGAATTTAGTATCCATGGTGTATTTGTAAATTGACAGAACTGCCCCTATGTATAGGACAACCAATTGATTTAAAAACCTGGTTATTTTACAATGTGATAGAGTCCTGTGGAGTAACCGCTCGCCTCTGATTTGACTTCCAATCCCGACGATGTCTCCATCCAGCCTCAGTGAACTAAAATAGATCCGCACGGTCCCAAATGCCCACAACGTTATACAATATGTACTGTGATAGGAGCAGGGGTATAGAATTCTGCATCCTGCATTTAGACAAGGTTTCGTTAATGTACATCACAATGTGAAGTTACCAGCAGGTGGCGCCTGCCTGCTCACTAGATGGCGTGAGTACGTGACGTCACTAGCTGGTGTGTCGTTGCCGTGGTGACGAGCTGGTATTTAGTGGGTGGTGGGGTGGCGGTAGTGGTTTTGGTATCTTGTCCGCCAGATTGGATCGCCAGTCCACCCGGGTCATCTGTCAATAGTGGAGTGCCCGATAGGTCTACTGTACTGTGCATGGGGATGTATTAACTGCCTGACCACCAACCATGCCACAGGCAAGCTACCATCCCCTCAACACCCCTCTGCCCACACACCACACATCTCCCCTCCCATACACCCCAACCACTCCCCGCGTCCCCATACCCCCGACCCACTGAGAACCCAACTCCGACCTTCAACAACGGCCTTGTCCAGTAATGCCTCATTATCACCATGGCCACTCTGCTGTGTGGATGCTAATTCCTCGCTGTATGCTGCCAAAGCGGCTTGTTCTACCGACCATCTATTGAAATTTCTTTCTGTCAAGAAATGTGTTTCTTAATATGTGTATACATGTTTATATATATACATAAATTTGTATCTGGCTTAACATTTATGATTGGGATGGTCACACAACCTGATATATTAGTGTGTGAATATGTATCATGTAAATTTTCATAGAAACAATTAGTCATGTCTAACATATTGTGCGTATGAAATTTGACGAAATTTACATTTTAAGATCGTTGGGGTGTAAGAGCGAGTTTCTAGAATCTCTAAATTTTCTTTTCTCAATCTCCGTCAATCGCTCAAGTGATTGGATCGAGTCTAGTCATAATCCGAGCAGTCTGCAGTGGCACGGACAGCATTGATTAAAGCCATCTACACTGATAAGTTGTTAAATCATCGATTATACAAGATACAGCAGCTAATAACAGCAGCTTTTGCTCATTGCAAGCGAGATATCAATCATCTTTGATCATAGTTTCGATACGGACTTAACATTAACTGCTGTATGCTATAAGATGCGCACATATTATTCAGCTACTGTAAACTGAACCAACCTTAAAGATACATGTAAAGACGGTACGTACAATATCAACTACTGCTGGCCTGTGACCGGGAAATCTTTTCAGAACGTATATTTTTTATATAACCAATTCCAAAACCCCTGATCATGGAATTATTGAATCGAAAAAAGAGCTTTGAGTGAATAAATTTGCCAACCATAACCTTAAATTCCCCATTGAATAAATGAGCTATATGATGTTTTGTGGTTTACACTCTAACTGGATTTGACGTACTCGTGACATGAAACACAAGTGACCTTGCACTAACAGAGTGGTAGACGATAAAAGAAGCGGGAAGATGTGAGATTGCACTCCCAGACTCAAGTTACACATAGAGCTCTCTCAGCAAAAGAAAAAAAAGATCACGATGCAAAGAAAACTGTAACCCGTCGTTTAGCATACACTAGACGATTATAGGTGGCGATTATTGAATTTAAGACCATCTGATGACAAGGGCAGGAAATCGTCTAGTGCAAACGCCGAGCCAGCTTGAATTAGGCGTCTAGACAGTTGGCAATTCTGATTTTACTAAAACCTTTTTCACCTGCGGTTTTCCAATGGGGAATTAATGTATCCATGTATAGCTTAAAGAGGGTTAACTTTCAAGAATCATCGCCTATAATCGTCTAGATAAAAAGGCTGCTTACCCGGCGTTTACACTAGATGATCATAGGTAGTGGTTCTTGAATTGTGCAGCACCTGACGACTTTCAGCCGTCAATGGCTAGACATCGGTACATAAAAAAGTGTTAACGCTTGAGGAAATTCTTGTGTTTATGGTTATTTCGGGTGATGCTAATTGAGCACCACCTGACGACTATTGGCTAGACAATCAACAGTCTTTACATTTTAGGCGTCTATTGTAAACGCCTGGTATGGTGGATAGCAGGAGGAATTACATTCCTCTTTAAGAGATGAAGAATTGTCACGTGTAAACTCTTGAATTGCCTCTTGGGTTCATGGCTTTTGCGGCCAATATTACATAATCGTGCACCACCTGATGACTATTGGCTAGACGATCTCCAGTCTTTACATTTTTAGGCGTCTAGTATAAACTCCGGATTACGGGCCTGTTCTATCTAGCCGACAGTACTTTGCTGACGATTGGCCTTAATACTAGACTAGCCTCAGTCCCTGTATCCTACAGCCACCGCACCGCCCCTACCCCTCCACCGGCTTGATTAATGGGCCAGTCAGAGAAATATACATATTATAATGAACATTTTTCTGATTGTGTTGATGGATTTTCATAATCAAAGACTTGAGCAAGTCTACCTTAATACTTCACCATGACAGCATCTTGTATTACACAAATCACGGTCATGATTCACGATCCATGCCCCACAAAAATCATATACACCTAAACTAACAATAGTCATGTAACGGTCGGCCTGAACACAAAATATATTAACAAACTCCTCCAAAGAGGGAGGGTGACCGAGGTGCACCGCTCTTTGCTCACCGATGCGGCGCTTAGTTGAAGAGGGTTAGTAAGAGTCGTCCACCTGGGCCATGCCCCCCTCCACACAGTCTGCTCTAAGTGTGGACACACATTTAACAACAATTTCATTAGGCACGACTGTCAGGCTCCCTGCCTGCCACTCCCCCAAAGGGTTGCAGGCTAGTAGGGGCTGTAGGTGACTGAGGCTGCAGGACAGTCGCTGCCTCGTGGCGGGCCTTAGTATGGCATTCACTCAAATTTTGTCCGTGATTCATCCCTATTACACACTGTAACAGTACTCACAATTATGAGCAAGCAACCATGGGCCAAGTTATAACCTGCACATGGTGCATGATGCTGCAGTTGCTGTTTCTTCGTTGTCATTCTTATGTTGTCTACCTTGTGGTGCAGGTTTCATGTGGTCTCAGATTGCAAGATGACCATACGCAAGTGCTGTATCTGGTCGGTTAAGCTCCAGCCCTGCGTAAAACATCCCTTAGCGAAATCTCCGAATACCTCCTCGCTCCAGCGCCTCACAGTACAGAAATCATAATCCTAACTGTCCTCTATGACCTCCTTGAGGTGCTATATTAAATGCGGCTTTACATCCCCATTGGTCATGTGGTCATTGAACATCCTAATAATCCCCCAGACATACTCCTGTATCGAGAGGATTGTTCTTTCCTTCTTAAATCCCTAACAAATATTTTTTGGGATGGGTCTTCTTACCTACACTTGGTCGCAACATATGCAAGGATGACTGAATGATGCATTGGAGTTGCATATGCAAAGGCTCATCCATATGTTGGTCAATAGGGCGGCATTGCTCAGTGCTACCAGGCCCCAGGCGCTCCCGCCATTGCGATACTCAAGCCATTCACACACACAGGTCTGGCCCCTGGGGTCCTGCTTGCACTACCAGGGTCAGTAACCATATTGACCAAACCCCCACTTGGTGCGCCTTGCTGACTGGGAAAGTTCTGGAAAATGTTAGAAAACCCAGGATTTTGAGTTTTCACTACTCCAATTGGCTTTCCCAGTCACTTCCCGGCTGAAACTTGAACTTCTGCGGCTTTTTAAGCTTGGGCTTCAATGAATTCCATCACTGCAGCTCTCATTGCTGAGACCTGCTCCGGGAGCGCATTCATCCTTTTTTCCCCATCTTAGATGGCTTTTTCTTTTCCCAGGACCAAGACAGAGTTAAACTGATGACACTGAGCGCTTTTAACTTTTAACAAGTGAATCGTCCAGTGCGCGCACTCAAAGTGTGTGAAAGCGTTGAGAGATGTTTGCTGTGCTGTGGGCGCTTAGTTCTCACATGTGTGCTGGTGGCTTGTCGCAAGTTCCTTGGATTCTCCTGTTCCCACATTATACCTCACCGGCACAATGGGAGACTACAGGGCACACCAGCGAATTGTAAGCCGTTATGTTTGTTGATGAATAAAAAAATATCGGGAATAGAGGGGAACTATGTTCCGGTGAAAGGAAGTCAAAGTTACGAGGTAAGGCTTGGAAAAATTACTGCCCAAGGCCTTGTCCGCGGGCAGTAATTTTTCCAAGCCTTACCGAGTAATTTTGACTTCCTTTCACTAGAACTTGGTTTCCCTATTCCTATATACCTTCAAATGTGGTTTAATAACGATAATTAGTGTTATTTGCTCATCCACCATCGAACCTGAAGCCAGATTCAAGCTTATCGAGTAACTTGACCCTTTATGTTTACTCCCCACTGCGCTTTTCATATGAATTTTATAAGAGACAATCTGATTGGTCTAAATGTCAACCTTGGGTAGTATACGGCAACCATGGGTAGTATACGGCAACCCTGGGTAGTATCCATAAGTTACTCCACCCCCCAGAACGTGGTGTAAGCATAGAGTTTACGGCCATAGGGATATAGGAATCTTGGTTATATAGATCTAAATCAAAATTGTTTTTACTTAGGCCTGACCGAAGGCCCTTGTTTGTAAAAACTGGACCCGCAGCCATTGTAAGCCCATTTTGGGGCAGAAGTATTGAAGGGTCACGACTCCTAGAGCCTGTGGAAGTTAGGAACTATAGTTTCCCTAACCCTCACTCTAGGTTAAATAAAAGACTAAAAATTAGAAACAATAATAATGATAATTTGAAAAAAAACCGAATTCACTAAGACTTTCATAAGGAAGATATATACAGAGGCGATCATCTTACTGGCGCTGGATAAGCTAGACTGATGAAAAAGTCTAAGCATATTCTCTCAGAAATAATAACACTGACCTCAGCACTGATATCCTCAGCACCATATCTATGTTCATCAATCTGGATCATGGAAAACAGATGCAGGGCTGGAGCTACATGTAACCGGCCAGTCACATGTAGAAAACCAGCCAATAGCATGGCGACCTGATCCACGTCACGGTGACGTCACGGCCTTGTGACGTCACGCGGCACGTGCTTGTGTGGTCTGAAGCACGTGTAGCCCCCCAGGAGGTCCGGCCGGTGTGTGCGTTAACTAGGTGCAGACCATGTACCATGTAGCCACCAACCGCAAAGAAAACAAATATACGAGCGCATCTAAATGATTCGTCAGCATCAGGGAAACGGAGAAGGCGGTTCTGATCCCTGGAGAACTGCATACACTGGCTTCAGTCACGCCCATATTGCCAGACATAATATAACATCTTGAGGATCATATTTTTTGCTTTCTTTTTTTAAAAAAATTTCAAATAGACAATATGGTCCAATGACCGATCCTGTTGGCAGATTCTTAACTCTCTTCTCTGCAGTTGATGTAGCTTATGGAGACTTCTCAAGGATGCTCCTCTTAACACAAGACCACAATATTCAAATAACAGGCGTATGGGTTCGCTCATGACTATACCGAGTAACCACGGCTTTGTGTGCATGCAGGGAGCTGCGTTATCCCCCCCCCCCTTTATTTTTTTTCTCATTTACTTTTGGTTCTTTTTGGTCATATGGTCTTCTTGCTGTGTGCACTATTGACCATGCCATCCCTAAGCTCTCCTTGATCACTGAAAGGTAAGCTTAATATAATTGTAAGAACCGTGTCACTTATTTCTGAAGAAAAGACCGTATTCCGCCCTTATTTCAACGAAGTCATTTGTTCTAGAACTTCATATCTTGAATAGTATACCTTATATTTCTCGGATGTTTCCTGTTGCTTTCCTGTTGTGAGGTATACTTTACATCACTGTCATTGTTAGAATGTTCTAGAAGAATCACACCTGTTCTGCCTTTCAAAAGGGTTACCAGCCTACCCAAAAATATATGCAGCCCCTTCACTAGATACAGGCCATGCCATCCCTCGACCAAACATAGTTACATAGACTCGCTAGGTACAGACCTGACCAGTAAGACACAGGAGTGGAGGGTGCATCTATTAGCCAGAGGAGACTGTTCTATCGACATACAAGGAGGGCCTATACACAACATAATGATGCGGTCACTCCAGGTTTGAGCTTGTGTGCTCTGTACTTGGATTGGCTGCTGAGGTAACAGCCAGTAGGAGGTGACCAGTCTCATTCCGATCTGCCGCACATGCCTATGCGAGAGCTCCTGAGACTAACATCCCAGAGTGTCATTTCACTAAATTCAGATTTAGTCCATGTGCCGCTTTGATATCGTGAGTAGGTTCCAAACCTATACAGTAATTATCTAAAAAAAAAAAAGCATTCACATGAAACCTGACTATAGTGGCACTATCTTGCAATTTCTTGGCGGATGATGGTAAAACTAGCAATCACTCTGTGCCCTATAAAACCAGAAGAATACATGATTAGTTGTCTCTCAACAGCCTGCATGTTAGCAGTCTGCCTGAGAGGAGAATATGTTGTCGTCAATGAGATAATGTATTGGAAGGTGTGGTAGAACGGAATGCGTTGGCCATGAGCCCCGCAGAAAGAAATCTAGATAATCTTGATAAGGTTAAAAATTGTACGGTAAAAATATATTGTGGTTGAAGACCCTTTATTGATCTTTATCCACCACATTCTACGTACTAGACAATACACAGTTCTCACTGTTCCTATCGACTGCCACCCTATAAACGTTTGCTGAGGCAAGTTGGTAAACAATTAATATTGCAGAAGTAGTGGGTTGTGATTTACTGTGTTCCTTCCAGGCTGGTCTGCGCTCTTGTCATCTGTTCTGCCAACAGCGTTTCGTCTTTTTGTGTTCTTGTCACATGGTGTCAGTGTTCTTGTTCTTCCACTGGTATCTGTCTTTCCGACCTCCAAGTATAGCGGCAGTTCACTTCCCACCGCGTGGGCTCCTGTTCTTCAAAGGGCGTTAAAGAATTTAAGAAATGTGAGGGGAGGAGATAGAAAATAGATGTATGATGACAGCTTTATTACCTTAAACTTCGAAATTTACGCGGCTCTTATTCATAGGAAGACGAAAAATGTTTAAAAAATTAAATACAATTTACATCCTATTAAAATACACCAAAAGGCAATCACATATGGCAAATTTATATGACAATCGATAATTCCAAGCCTGTAAAATGTTTAATTAATCTCTCCAAATTACCAAACCAAACCGAGGGATGGGTTTATTGACAATGTTTTATAGGTAATAGTGTTTGTTTAGCTATTGATAGCCTTTACTGTACATTTCGCCATCGTCCCATTGTATTTGTATGGGATAGAGTTTCATAGAAGTCTCTCCATATTTACTTGAAGATCCTGATCGTAGGGGATCACAAAGTATAAATTAAAAGAATCCGATGTTAGAATCTTTGTGTTTGTATCTGAGGCTTTCAGATCTGCAGCATTGGTTTTTCCTTTGAGGACAAACATAGCCTGATTTTCCAGGAACAAACTGAACATATCAAAACCTTTATCAGAGATAACATAGTTTACCCTAGTCACAAAACACATGCAAAAAACGCCCAAACGACTGAATTATTTCGCTTGATTGGATAGAGCCATAGCCGTGGCAATTACAAATAATACAACACGAAGACCCTGAAAACATATCTTGGATGTATATCCGAACTGAAGGCATATCAATATACTGACAGTTTGAGAGATTGTACACACATAATGGGTTTTTATCATCATCTCATCTCCCATATTTGAACCTATTTTTATAAATGTATGTAAGCCGTGCGTTGCTATCTACGAAAGTTTTGTATATTGTTTCCCAAGTGTGACCGATGAAAACCTGTTCTACAATAGATGGTCGTAACTGCTTCGCTTTTGCTGCAATAATATTTTTTAAAGGAAAATACGTAAAATAAGAATTCGCTTCAATACTGGCAATGCATTTTTGAAAAACATGCCTGAATTGAGAGCAAGGACGACATATCAAACTCAAGCCTGATCAACTCCTACTATGAAAAAAACCATCACTTCCAAATCGAAAACTTTGCTATACGGTGATGGCCTATCAAAGAACTACGCACACATTCCACGTTAACGTCAAATGGGGAATCCTACCAAAGTAATGTTTCTGAAGAAGGCTCTATATTTCTATCCCCAAAAGTAAATATGTCAGTAATTTATGCTTAAACAAATTTCCTTTTATTCGCATACTGTTGTATCGTTGGCTATGATTCATCATTTTGCGTTCTGACAAAGGACGATAGAACTACTGTCGACTACTAGACGTAAGGTCTATACTTATTAATCTATATTTTAGGAGTTGACCTTTTGTTACCCTACTGCCTAAATCACAAAGATAAACACTAATCAACCTGTTGAGTATTCTTCTCACTACTCAATGGGAAATTTCGTATTTTCCTCCAACATAAACTAAATTGAGAAATGATTGCATAAAATTTAATATAATAGTAGTGTACTGGTTGACGCATGCTGCTCGAAAAGAGCTCCGAAGAATATGAAGAATTGATTTGAGGCCTGATTATTGTAACTCAGAGCTCGTTGTAGCCTTTGTAACAAACTTTCACGAGAGTAGAGCCTTGAGACCTGAAGCTGGTCGGGTGCCGCGTACAGCCCCCCCCCCCCCCCCCATGGGCCTAGTTACCACCTGCCCGCCGCTCTGCCCCATATCCATACGAGCAGCTCGGGCAATTGCTCACTTACAAACCAAGCATGCAATACATAATTCCCCGGGTGTACCGTTCGCCACCCCGGGCAAAGCTGTGGTTGTGTTCGCTGGCTCCGCCCATCAGCCGTACTGCCGTGTCCCCGCTGGCCCATTGCCGGCTCACCACACCCCGAGCAGACCCACTGTACTGCTCCCTTCTGCTCACACTTGCTCATTATTTCTCCCTGGCCTGTGTTGTTTATTATGGCCACCACCTGCCCTTGGAGCCATGCGCTGAGGACGGGGTTGGTGGGGCGACAGCTCCGATGCTGTAAATGGGCTTCTCATTCTCTCGTATCACTGCTAAAACGCCTATTTTGCTTATTTTCAGGTCTTATCTTCGAATCCTTATCGGGAACATGGAAGACGTAGGACAAGCTAAATTGGACAAAATTTAATATACCTGATAGCAAAATGGAGTCAACTGGTAAAAAAAACTGTTTCCTTTTGATAATGGAAGGAAGAAGGAAGAACATTGTTTACCAGTAATGTATGAACAGTAAAATATAACCGTATTAATTATAGCTGATAGGAATTCACAATAATTAATGTGCTATTGTCGTAGAGATTTGATACAGAGTTGATCTCTCATACTGCTTTCATTTTCATTTCAGGCTGTAATGTATAAAAAATATATACACCATATTGTAATTGTTGGAATGACAATTAAAACTGTGAATGGCAATTTTGAATACTCGGTCCGGGATTTCCATTAATGGAACTTCATGAAATTAAAAGGTCGGTAGAGTAAGCATAAAAATTTAAAAATTAATCCTAGATGGTTGAACAATATATTTATTTATTCAAGTTACTTCAGTGAGGAATACTTCATGAGTAAACACTGCATGGTTATGTATATTGCAATTGAAATGGAGCTCATTAAATGGTAAATAGAATTCATCAACTTATATTAATAAGGAATTCTTGAATTGTCGATAAGTGGTACAAAGGCTCTCCATAGAGTAACATCCATCACTCCAGTTTCGTGTCCCTTACAAGCTGGATACTAAGTGATAGCTGTGTGGGGGTTCTCCAGCCTATTTACTTTTAGAAATAGACAACAGGTTCCAAATATATTGACCTGACTTCTAGTGGCCCGTAGGGAGGGTATAAACACGAGGTATGCCACCTGACAGGGCAGAGGTTACTGACCGAATCACGTGAGGATGTCGGACTTCTTATGAATTGCAGAAGAGACATGAATTTGGGTTCGATGGTGTGTGTGGGTTTATGGAAAAATGATATGAAAAAAAACTTGATGGTGTTGAAACCGAGGACTATGGACGGTAGCGGGTAAAGCAGCTGGGAAAGGAATTGAGAAGATATAACCGGAGATTAGAAGGGCGGGAATGAGAGAACGAAAGGCATATAGAGAGGAAGCAAGAAGATCGGTAAGGGAAATTGCGGATAGGTTGAAAAGAAATTGAACTCAGGGCAAGGATTAAGTGAAATCGTTAGTCAACTGACGAATGTCTGGGGATTTAATTTTAGGAGTTGCCCTTTTATTACCCCCTGCCTCGTTTTCGTCCTCTCACTGCCCCATCCCTCGGTTCCACATGCCCTTGTCTTGTCCCTGGACAACATGCCCCATCCCTCCACTCCCCGTACTAGCTTCACCCTACCCTGCTCCTTCCTCACCCTGCCCAACCCATCCTCGATCTGCCCTCCTCCCTCCCTGCCCCATCTCTTCCTCATCCTGCACTCTTCCTTCCTTTACCCATCCCTTTCACACCATGTTCCATTCCTTCCTCACCCTGCCCTCTTCCCTCCCTCCTCCATCCCTTCCACAATGTGTTCCATTCCTTCCTCACCCTTTCCTCCTCTCTCCCTTCCCCATCCATTCCACACCATGTTCTGATAGTTCCTTACCCTTCCCTCTTCCCTCCTTTCCCTATCCCTTCTACAATGTGCTCCATTCCTTCCTTACCCTATCCTCCTCCCTCCCTTCCCCATCCATTCCACACCATGTTCTGTCAATTCCTTCTTCACCCTTCCCTCCCTTCCCCATCCCTTCCACACCATGGTCCATCCCTTGCTGACCCTTTCCTTCTCTCCCCCTTCCCTATCCATTCCACACCATGTTTCATTTCTTCTTCCCTCCCTTCCTCATCCCTTCCCCACCCTGTTCCATGCCTTCCTCCCCCTGCCTTATCCCTCCTCGTCCCATGTCTTCACCTTTTCGTCACCTCACTGTGGGACCTGCACCGACCCTTACCCTCCCCCGGCCAGGACCCCGTTCTGGTCATCATCACCCCGCGATGTCTCACTGGAGCTGGCCGTCAACTCCACTCTGCTCCACACCCTCAACACCAGCCACTTGCCACAAGCCCCTGGGGTATTTTTGAGGACGTGAGACCGGTGTCTTGACACTATACCACTGCCGCCGCCGCCACCGCTGCCAGAGCCCCGGGACCTCGCTGGCCGTCACTCCCGGGGCTCAATCCGGGCCCAGGGTCGCCACCCCCAGGGGGCGGGTCAGAATACGGCGGGCTTCTTTGGGGTTCCCTCTAATACACGGTCTAATTTTACCCGGCGCGGATCAGTGTGCGTCGCCGGGTCGTGTTTTATGGTCCCTGCTGCTCGCCGCCCCACCCTCCGACCCCGTACACTGACCCCCAACCCCACTACACCACACCTCCGTGCGAGCATCACGTGACCGCCGGGAACGCCCTTCAAGGACAGGTGAGCAGGAGCACAGGGACACTGGTAGTGCGCAGGTCTCCGCGGGGCGCTGGGGCTGCAGCAGGCTGTGTGGGAGAGGTGGGGTGGATGTGGGAGAGGTGGGGTTGGTATTTGAGAGGTGGGGTTGGTGTTGGAGAGGCGGGGTGGGTGTAGGAGAGGTGGGGTGGGTGTAGGAGAGGTGGAGTGGGTGTGAGAAACGTGGAGTTGGTGTGGGAAAGGTGTAATGGGTGTAAGAGAGGCGTAATGGGTGTGGGAGAGGTGAGATAGGTGTGGGAGAGGCGGGCTAGGTGTGGGTGGAGTGGGTGGGTGTTGGAGAGGTGGGATAGGTGTGGAAAGGGTTGGGTGGGTGTGGGAAAGGTGTAATGGGTGTAGGAGAGGTGTAATGGGTGTGGGAGAGGTGGAGTGGGTTTAGGAGATGTGAGGTAGGTGTGGGAGAGGCACGGTGGGTGTGGGGAGGAGTGAGGTGGGTGTGGGAGAGGTGGGATGGGTGTGGAAAGGGTTGGGTGGGTGTGGGAGAGGTGGGGTAGGTGTGAGAGAGGTGGGTTGGGTGTGGGAGAGGTGGCTGGGTGTGGGAGAGGCGGGATGGGAGTGGGAGAGGCGGTGTGGACGGGTGCTGTCCAGGGTACACACCCACTCAGCGTATCATTTACTGATTTTTACCTACCACTGATATTTTTATCGACCGATTTTCTTAGTAAATATGTCGGTCAAGGTTCTATTTCCCGAGTGATTCCGTACTGACTTTGTACTTCCCTCGAATATATTTGTCAACAATTATCTGCGCGCAGATGACGACTAGTGCGCCGACGTTCTAAAACAAACAGTTGTGTCGTTGAGATCAAAATCACATTCAACTACCCCTAAAGTGGAATGCTCACGGTGGGATTCATGTACGTCTTTTTAGGGGCAAATGTTGCTCCCAATTGCATGGGGAAAGCAGGTCACATGTAAATGGAACCCTACAATTTAGAGGAAGAAATTGTGTTTGAGTACAGCGGTTGCTGCTTTCCTTTCGGTATAACATACCCCAATTGCTCGATATTTATAAATATATTCGTATTTACCCCATATTTCACCGTCTTAATCAACAGTGTGTTCATTCCGGTATTGAAGACGGAGGGGTCTATCTTATCCATCTCGTCTGACAGCTCATTTACATGTCAGAGCCACGTCGCTGAGACAGAGGAGGAGTAAAAAAAGACCCGATTTGAGGGACTCGCGGACTCGCTCTTCTACCCGTGGGGCGCAGCAGCATCGCCAGGTGATATCACTTGGGGGCGATTTGTGTGGTGAGGGCTTTCAGCCGAGCCAAGAGGGACCAAAACTAATCAGAAAGTGTCTGTCGCCTATCGCTCTGTATCCGTGCAAAGCCATACAGCTGTGACTCTACTCGAACACAGAACCATACGGCGTCAGGCTCTGAACCTGGCACTGTACACCTCCAACGAGTGTCAGACTGTCAACCGACCACAATGCATATCCATGGAGTGTCAACTCCCAACCTGCACCTATATTGATATATATATGTTGTGTCAGGTGGTCCCTAAGGATATAACTTAATTATTGGAGGCAACAAGTAGTCTTACATAAGATTGACTTTTTTATTTACCGGGGGATGAATAGGGCAGTACCCCGTAAGTAACTATTTGATACTGTTACATAAATAGTTAAAGTTACGACTAATGCATGTGAAATGTGTAAGTATTGACCGACAGATCTGCTTATTAGCACAAACGCATATTTTGAGAGCATACTCGCACGCATTATATACGGTGCCTAGGCGTGCTTCTACAAGTATCCCTCTGTTCAATCATGGGCCAGCGTCGTCGGTTTAGATGAATCTACTACCGACGTCATCAATTGAAAATAGAGTACAAGGAACATGTCGTCCTACTCACTGGTCTCACCCACACGCTTTTTCCATTGAAAATAGACATTGCACTTGCTCCTAGTGTTTTTTTTATTTACGATTAATTTGAGCGCGCATGGGAAATGGGTCTCTGGGTTTATTCCGGGGACACACCAAGCGATTCAAGGTGGCGATCTTTAGAATCCCCAACACAAAATAGCATGTATGTGAGCTATTATTACATAGTAATATCTCCCACTAATAATTTAGGTTCTCCGAAGCAATAATTAAGTGAAATATGAAATAATATCTCACATAGATGCCATTTTGTGTTGGCGATTACAGGAATCGCTGCATTTATCGTTTGGTGTGTCTCCGGCTTAATTGTGTTAAATAATGAACCAATGAACCCTGCTGACTGAGGCACACTTTTCTGGCATCGTGTAAAATCACTCAACTTCTTTTGGAGCGAACTATACTCACGCTCAGATACGCTGCATTAGCCGTGAAGTATGAATTAATAGCTCACAGACTCGTCATACCTCGTCGACGACTCCAGAGACCGCTGCCGTTTCTAGCTTGGTGTGTCCCCGACATCAGGAGAGGTTGTAGAGGATTCATAAACTCTGAGCTTGCTGCGAAAACCTAACCCTTCACTATCTGCATGCCAGTTCTGTGACATTGGTAGGGTGCAGAGGACCAGTGTCTGAAACTCAAGCTGGAGACACACCAAGCGAGAAATGCAGCGAATTCCAGAATCGCCAACACAAAATGGCCTGTATGTGAGCTATTATTCAATATTTCACCTGATTATTGCTTTCAAGATGCTAAATTATCGATGGGAGATATATTACTATGAACAAATATGCTATTTTGTATTGGCGATTCCGAAGATCGCCGCTTTGGCTCGCTTGGTGTGTCCTCGGCATAAGAGGCATACCCAGTCGACCATGACCAGTCAAACTAGAGCGAAATACCTCACTGGCTCACTGGTGATTGATATAGTTGGACCCTCCGTAGGCAAGTTTACAGGTTGGCTGAGTACTAAGTGGGTTACAAATGTGACCGATAGACTAAATATAACCCAACCCTTTTAATTATTATTTCTTTCATAATTCCACGTTCATTTATCAATGATGATCATGCTAATTGTCGCTAGTCTAGAGCGGCGCATTCAATGCATGAAATAGGAAAATCAATGATAACTGATGATCCTCGACAAATTTCTCCCATAGATCTATATGTTGATATATTACTTTTGTTTCTAACACAAGATAAATTTGTTAATGTGCAACACAAGCAGTAAGACCCGTTATGACATATAATGAATACATGGCTAACTTGTTCGAAGAAGCACACAGTTAGGGTTTATATATCATACGACCTAATTGTAATTTATTCTTGGATATCCCGACTCAAGGGCAAAGGATTTTATTTGCAACTGAAAACCCATTCGTCCTATCTATTGGAAGTGCTGAAACTTTGAGGCTTGATTAAGCGAGCTGGAGAACTAACTCCGTTAAATTCTTGTCTTTTGTTTAAGGTTAGAGTCTAAATGGGAAGAGGGCACTTAAGCCGACAGCCATATAAATGAAGGCAATTAGTGTGGAGAAGAAGATAAAGGTGCTGTAAGTGTCTGAGCTTTAAGTAGGGGAACCAATCACCACCCACTCGTATTGGTCGTGCTGGTCACTGACCCCTCCTTACAGCCATCTAGCCATGGAGAACTGCTGCCGGGGAGGTGTTTCATAGATCTCAAGGTGTTGCATAGACCTGTTGGGTTGAAACGATCGCTGATGGTCTAAGACCCATTTGGATATAGCTGTGCCATATATGAGAATGTGTGATAATTTGACGATGCAAGAGGAACGGTCACTATCAACGATTGTCGCTTCTAAAATACACCTACCTGGGCCATTCAGCCTGTGATCACCAGCGCGACCATACATGGACAACTTGATAAGGCCTACTGCTACCTCGTACTGTGTGTTAGTACCCAACCCTCCATACTGCCTCCCAACCTTCCATACTGCCACCCGATCCTCCATACTGGCTGTATAGACCTTTCCCACTGCTATACTTTTGGATCTCAATATTCCATCCAACCTCCAGACCACTGGAAGGCTCCGCCAAACTCTACATACAGCTGCCTGGACCCCTATGCTGCACTATCGGGTTGGCCCCTGACCCTCATACTGCAAACAAGCCTTCTAAACTGCAACCCAGCCCTCCTAAAAGCCATTATCTACTGCCCTACGAAAACAGCACCCACTAATTGTTTTCTCTGTATAGTCGATTGGTGGTGGCCAACGACTGCACGTCAGTGTCTAAAAGTCGGTTAGGGTCCTTTGTATGCCTGGTTTATATAGGTCTATACTGACGGATTAGTCCTCCAAACTCAATGTCTATCACCAACGATTTCGAACCCCTTTGTTTTTAACGGAGGGTAAAGAGGTTGGTGGTTGGTGGCCTCATTGCATAATCTATGCACAATCTATGTATAACCTAAAAATCAATCGATGGTTCCAGACTGCAGATTGGTGAAGAATGGTCGACCAGTCGAAAATGGCTCATAGTGCCACCCAGGCATTCATATGCTCACCTTTTCTTCTGGTCCATTTATATTACCACCAGACCCTCCATATTGCCATCCAATCTTCGGTACCGCAGTCTCACCCAACAGCCTGCGCCAATCAACAGACTACTGCCTGACCCAATTTACTGCTAACTGATATGCCATACTGCCACCCAACCATGAATACTACCGGCCGACCGTATACTATACTCTCAATACTGCAACACGAATCTTTAGTCTATCAGCCAACCCTTCTTCTGTCATCTCACTCTCTAGTAAGCATCCTACTCTCGCTCCGCTCATGCGATCATGAATGCATGATTCAACTAGGAGCAAATAAAATTTCCATTCATAATGGAAGAGCGCGGTATACCAAACTCTCATCAAATAAATGTACGAGAATATCATAGGAAATTTTTTATCAGTAAGCCATTTATATTTGAAAGTATCAAGAATGCTTCAATAAACCCAGAGAATGGATTTAATAGTTGTTTTCAAGTATCATCAACAGGAATATGTATTATGGTATAGACATTTTCGATTTTGACTTGTGCCTGGTCTAGCATACCACGGATCCTATTCAACTTGCAGTTGTGACTGAATTTTTGATTGAGGGTCTTGGTCAACTGCCCTATTTCTCTAGGTCAGCTATGGCACTCAGTTCGCTCTCTAATAGCTCCTTAGCGCTTGATGCACTTATGTATGTTTGGCATAAGGGTACTTCATTTGGAGTACTAATAGTGCCCTTGGTAGTCCTCTTACTAACATATTTTTCATCTGTTTTCCTTCTACTTCTAAGATATATTTGGCACTATTATCATGGTCCATTGATATGTGATTCCTGTCCATTGATATGTGATTTCTGTTGATTTGCTTCACCACACCGCACACACATTCACAAGGTCACTCAGCTATGAAAGTTCTATTAAAAGGAACCAAGTCAGTAGTGGGCAGGTGTTTGGTAAGGTTTGATACTGGACCCCTGCTCATTTAACCAGGCCTTTATAGTTGGGACATTGATAGTGAAGTGTTATATTCTTTACAGTAAGCTGAAACCCTGTGTGAGCACTCTAACCTCTTGATGACGTATATGAGCGTGATTTCCCGCGCTCAATAATACTTACAGCTACACAGTACTCCTTTCTACTCAAGCACAGTAATCACTCAATTCTGAAGCAACCCACTCACGCCTCACCTCGCCCACAATCACACAATCACACAATCTCTCCAACTGCCACTTGAATCTTACTTCAGACGCCTACATGGCTAACCAATGCTTCTTGTGGTATTAGCTGTCCCTACTGCCATTTGTTCTTGAACCTACCATAGACTACTATTCTATAGGATTCCTCGTAATGCCATCTAACTCTGCCACCGGGCGCTCCCAAATGCCATCAGCGACTGCTCCCTGCCATTTTCCCTGTCACCCAACCTAGCGAGTTGTCATATTCTCGTCACACAGCACCTTGACATGCCCTCTGCAACACTCCCTGTCTTCTGTACCTTTTCTATTGTACTCGACTAGCCCTCATTGTAATCCTCCCTGCTTACTGTAACCTGCCACTCCTCATTCTCACCCTCCCTTCATATCGTACCCTCCATCCTTCGCTATCACCCTTACACCTACTGTACCTTACCACCCCTCATTCTTACCCTCTCTGCCTGCTGTACTTTACCACCCCTGACTACCATACTTTCTGTCTACTGTACTTTACCACCCCCCAGTGTTGCCTGCTGTGCCTTACCACCTCTTTCTCTCACCTTCTCTGCTTAACCACCCTCACTCTTACTTTCTTTGCCTGCTGTGCCTTACCATCCCTCACTCTCACCTTCTCTGTCTACTCTACCTAACCACACCTAACTCTAACTCTCTCTATACTGTTTCTTCCTTGGTATGTCCCTGGCTATACACTTAATGTACTTTACCACCCTTAACGCTCATCATCTCTGCCTTTTTATATTACCACACCTTATTCTCAACCTCCCTGCATGTTGTACCTTACCACCTTTATTCTCACCCTCCCAGCACTGTACCTTCCCAGCCCTCATTGTCATCCTCACTGCCTGCTGTACCCTACCACCCCTACCTGGCTCTTGTAACCTAGCACCCCTCACACCCCTACTGTGTCACCGTCTGTCACCTCGCACACCTCTCACATCTTTTGTCGTGGTCAGCGGTTTTCCGTCGAATCGCGAGCACAGGTCCCACTAATCGACCTCTCCCTGCTGGCCAATACGAGTAATTGGCCTAATTATGATGGTTGATAGACAGCCCTGGGGCATGCCAGGGTGGTGCGGCTTTGAGGGCCGATCATGCCGGCCGGCGGGCGATGGGCGGGGTGGGCGGAGCGGGCGGAGCGGGCGGGGTGTGCGGGGCGGGCGGGGTGCCTGGTCAGCGTTAGGCTAATGGAGAGGGTGCAGCCATGGCCGCGCTGTAACACGCCAAGGTCATTGCATAATCACCCGTGACCACCATCTGATGACCAGTCACTTAAGAGCCGCCACCTGCTGAACGCCAGACTGCGATTCCTACAACCAGCTGCTTTATTTTCATTTATCTTACCCGATATATGTTATTGTGAAGACATAATCTACAATGTTTTTGTTAATGGTATTGTTGAAAAAAGATCTGTGATGTTAGTCTGTAATGCAATGTTGAATAAAAGTGATCAAAGTCTAAAGTTGAGGTCGGAGTATGATGTATGATTCATAGACATTTAACCCATCCTACATAAACCATGAATTTCCTCTGTTGTTTAACACGTTTTTTCCAATTTTTCAGTATTATTCCAAACCTTCCAATACTCCAATCACCTTATGATTAACGCAACGTCTTAGCTGATAACCGTTATCCCATAGATACAAGCATCATAAATGGGTGGTAACTCCAAAACTTTTTTTTTTTATTGAATTCCATTGTTACATGGATGCCGTTCAATTACAGGAATTTATTATATGAAAGCATAGTTCCATGAAGCCCGACATAGTAACTTTAAGAATACAGTGTATCATCATAAACGCTTCATATTAGCCACGTCCTGATATCAGCTTAAGAATCGATCAAGATGACACCCTCTCTACCTATTTTACCCTATTACCCTTCTTGTCGCCCTCACTTCCTTGTATACCATACAATTCATACTATGACCAGCTGTCATTGTCTATGGTAATCAACACATTAGTTTCCTAAGTTATACTTTCCTTTTAATACTGCCTTCATTCCCAGTGTGATATCATGTCGCATGCCCCTGTCGTCCAATTGATATGACATGATTAACCCGGAAGATTAGATGTCTGCGCCTTGAAATAAGTGTGTTATGGCCCTCTGAATCTTTTAATATCTTCATTTTTATAGCATTTATGATCAGACTTAATTGCAGGAATCAGTCGCCATAGTACAATTTCTCCTGTCATTATCGTTGTTTGTGGTCATGGAACTTTCACAAATTAAAGCAATTTGTCGGCGAGGTGGCATTAAAAGTTTTTGCAGAGCCAGACTCAAGAAGGCAACCCAAATATCACGCCGGACGACGAAGCCCACTTTGGGCGCGACGTGTTTTTTGTGTGTGACGGTGGGTGCCGCTGTTCCGTGTGTGGGGAGGAGGCGATAGATAAAACTGAACTAACAATAACATGATCTGCAATGTTAACCCATCTGTATTTACCCTTACTGCAGCACACGTCTATAACCGTAGTATATGCATTGATAATGAAGCTAAGATGTAAATGTGGACTCAGTATGAGCTCCTACTTTGATACAATAGAATCTAGCACATGATATTTGTCGTCTGCTTAGTTCGTCACTTTAACCATTGCACATTAACCCTTACACCCTCTAGCTTTCACATTTATACGGTGATATCGTTTTCTTCCCTCCTCGTTCGCAATTTCCATACAGCCCACCTTGATGTGATACGAAATTCCGTATCAACAGCATGGTGGTAAATGTATGGCCCAGGAGGGTGGGGGCAGAACTGAGATGAAGGTGACCGGGGGCTGTTTTATATCTGTGAACGGTGAGAAGGATCACGACAATGATAGGAGAGTTCGCGGGAGGACAATGATCAGGATGGGAGAGTCATCTTCTTAATTAAGTGGTGTCCATATAATACTCTCCTTCACCTGACCTCAATCCTTCGGATGGACAATTCATGATGCACAGCCAACTTACCATTATTTCTTCAATATGTCTGTCCCGAGCGCTGTTTGGGGTGCCGAGTTGAAAAATAATGGTAATCAGAAGGTTCTGGGCTCAAACCCCGGACAAGCCCAACCTAGTTTTAGTTTTTCTATTCAAAATATATTATATTCTTATCATAATGGCTAATAGATTTATTATTTAGATATAGTTGTTAGAAACTATGAAGGATATTATTTCAAGGGAGCACATTGATATATTGTGGTCAGTTTGGCTATCACCCTCAAAAGAATAGTTTTCCAAAAGAATAGTTTTCAGGATCGAGGTCAGGACATTGACAACGGCATGGTAGGACATTTCAAGTCTCCGTCTTTCTCCCTGTCTTTCGAAAGGACAATCCATATTTTTCTAACGTAGACCATCCTATGACAGTCCTGGGACTATGATATGACAATCCCAGGAGAATCCTCTCTGATATCAAACGGTCCAAAGACTCCAGTGACAAATCGCTATTTCCATATACTACTCGCTTTCACCAATGACCATTGCCAAACTACAAATACAAATACATCAGCTTTAAGAAATGAAAGACACAGCTTGGTTGATAACGAGCCGAGGGATCCGGGTTTAGGAGGTGTGTGGTGTAACATGCCGGCCTTCGGTTGGCGACGAGACAGACATTTGTGGGTGTAACTACTACCTGGTATTAACCCTTTAATGCCAGCTGGGACCGTATTCTCTGCGCAAATTGGGACCAGCGACCTTAGAAGCTACCCAAAGTAGTGAGTAATCACTCCCAAGGTCGAAGGAAGTCATGCTGTGCTCTGTGTACTGTCGTGCCTAAGGCAGGTCATAAGCTGACTAAAGCCACGTTCCTAATTAGTCGATGGCTAATTTTCTAGACCCCTAGTTGAGGTCAAGCACATGGTCTACAAGCAAGTAATGGTGGTAAAGAGTTGATTTCTTCTTCTAACTTAACATTCACTCAAGCAGCACTTTCTGTGTTGAACATTGATTTCAATTGTGTATCATATTTTCTGCACAAAAGAACCACTTCTTATAGTATTACTATTGTAGTCCTCATATGAGTCAGTTCTCTCGATTTTTTCCTATGCACTGAGGTTTAGCGGTTACAAGTTGTCTTACTAGTTACTCTCCTGGGTAAATGTAGAAAATATATACAGAGAGTATATATGCATAGATCCATATTTTGTGATTCCAGACTAAGTGAACAACTCCTGCAGTCTTCTTGAGATCAGTGGACGTAATCTTTATTAGACGTGGCATTGTGATGTATTAAAAGTGTTATTCAATAAGGAATTGGTGGAATGTGCAGATCGCATTGTACCAACAGTAGGACTAGTTCCCTGAAGTTGTAATAGTATCAGTGGCCTTTCAAAATGTCCTGATACATTTTCTAAGCCCCACAGATTATATGGAAGTGACGTTCTGATTTCTACGTCGCACGAGGTTGTGGTCTATTTTTAATTCTAATGATTTAACACATATTGGATAAACACACAATATTACCATTTATCCTATCCCTCATAAAAATCTCCATAAACTAAATATGGTGTGACTGTATGCCACAGTTATGCAATAAAATATGTATATGCCCCGGGTGGCATATGAAGTTAAAGACAAATAACGGGGTAGGATAAAATCTAAACGTCATTCAATTTCATATGATTGTTTATAGATTGTTTACAGATATCACTTAGCTCCGCTTCGTGATATCATTCAGCAAAGTTAACTCATGCCATATAAACAATCATATGAAATATCGTGACGTTTCTTTATAGTGCCTATATTCTCCGCATAGCTGACACGCAGTAATATCCGAGCGAATGCGAGTTTATTGCAGTAGTGAAGGCTTCCATTGTTGTTTTTCTCAATTGTCCGCCGATACCGCAATATGAGCGCCCTCAGTTCCTAAAGCGCCCGCTAGGCGACGTCTGTTGACGTTCTGTGACTTTCTCCGTAATCTCCTTGGATATTATGACCATCAGTTTTCTCCTCGGTAGCGATCCCTAGACTCTATACGTTTAGAATGACAGGTTAGTATTCGGTGGATGACAAAAAACTGTCTTCTGAACGGATGTCTGGAACTTAATAATAAATTCAGTCCGAAGTGATTCTCGGAAAAAACAGCGGTTTTAGTTCGGACCAAATTTATATCTCACTATTTAGGACAGCAATGACTGAGATCCACTCAAATCACTGTCTCTCAATTCAATAATCCGCCATGCAAATTACCGTTCAAAGCAGGTTTTAATATTCTAAGAGGTGTCTATTCTTAGGTTAAGCAGAAAGCAGTCTCAGTAAGGATTATAGTAGCTTTCCCCGGATTACATTTGTGTCCATTAAGTGGGATTCACACGATGGGATTCATGTACCTCACAGAGCGTTTGTCTGAGACAAACCCTGTTGAGATTCGATACTGGAACACAATTTCCTCACCTGATTTGTATGGTTCCATTTTGCTGAGACAGGTTTTTTCTTGCAATTGTCGGCGATATTCACCTCTAACAAGGAACAGAATCTCATGAGATTTTTACTTTAAACAGGTTTAAAATTTAGAGGGGGTATTTTGGTGAGATAAATGTACTTCACGCATTCTCCCCCAGTCTGTGGGTTTTAGTGGTCCTAAATTACACTTATTCAGAGGGGGAAGTGCCCTGAATTGGCAACTGTGTACCCTGTGTAGGGGTGTAGGGGTAAGACTATATACCTGGTAAGTCTTCCCATGTGAATTGAATCCACCATGTTACCCTGAGACTGTACAAGACCCCAATCTGTGAAACTTTGTACCCAGCTGGAAATAGTAGCCAACTTACAAGTGCAAAGGTGTTAAGTACACCAGTATCAGGTTCATTTGTCCAACTTGTGAATCCTACTTTACTGATATTTTAGGCTAAATCTAGAGAGCGCCTTATTTAAGTAAAACAGGAACATAACTTCGATGTTGGATACGTCAATGAAATAAAAAATATCAGCCACATTTATTATAAACACGACCTAATAAAGAAGAGCATCTGAGTCAAAACGTAATATAAAACGGCAGCTGTCACGATTGACTGGATCTATACACCTTTGGGCAACAGTTCATGACAATTCTTCACCAGAATTACACAGTACTATACTATACAATAGCCACATTGAACAAAATTAGTGTAAAATTAATTACCAACATTGATACCTTTAGTACGGGTATCAATATCAAACTAGGAGTAAATGATTTGTTCATCATAGATGAATGAACGTGGAATTGTAAATAAACAACAATTGGAATACCTTTGATACAAATTGAACGAGTATGGTTTTGTGTGGTAATCTTCTCTTACCTAACTATTCAAAGGTTTAGTTTATATTCAGTCTTTGTATCATTTTCTTTAACCCACTTGCACCTAGCCAACTGGTGAAGTGTTTGTTTCCTTTTTCTTAAGCCCATGTGACCGCTCTAACCTTTAGACAATGTATATGATGTGTGGCTCAGGCTCAAATGCAAGGGGCTACCTTCTGTTATCCAGAGTCAACAGGAAGAAAGACACCCACCAACAAGAACGTCCCAAAGTATAGTCCGGTGCTTCGTAGTCGGTATAAGAAATTATTCTACTTTCTTCACTAAAGCCACGCAGTCTTCACAATATTAGGCACATTTATGTTACAATACATTTTTTGTAGTTGCTGTTGTTTTGTATTGTAATTGACAACTATCTATCGTCTTTATTTCTATATTGATCCAATTATTGTTTATTATCTAGAATTCACTTACTGAAGATCAGCTTAATGTCCAGTTTTCATTCGGAAAGATAATAAAATAAATTAGATAGGCGAAGCCAACGATGTTCAAAGATTGAAATCTTTTCAAATCTGTCGGAAGTATGGTCCTAATCATAGTCATGATTAACATGATACACAGGGAAATTAGTACATACACATGTAATAAACGCAAGACATGTGGTACCCTATTTAAACGAAAGAGGAAATGGCCTATTTTGAACAACGATTCATCGTCGGGTATTTTTTCCCGTTCACAGGGATATTCCTAGTACTGGAATAACCCGGTGTTGGAAAAAGATTTTTTCATCGTCCCTTTACTTTGCCATATCTAGAAATGCCTCATCAGTTTAACAGGGCTAGATGTTAAATGGTCGGACTTCCAAATTCTGGCGTAAATGGGATCAGTTCTATGAATGAGATATGGCCTGCCGCTCTCGGCTACAATGTCAACCTGGCAATATTACCATCATCTTGATGATGTAAACAAGCCACCTTTTAAGGAATGTGTTTGCTTTACTGTTTTTTTTATTCATTTATGACAGTGAATGAATCAGCAAACAGTGTAGAAAAATCGAAAAGTGCATTTATTTCTCAGTTAGCCTGAATAAAGTGGAAAATTCCGTACAACAATCACAAACTTATCATGGCTCTGAAACTGTAGCTGACATGTAAAGTAGATTGCCATCGGGCTATTTGATATACAGTTATTAGTGTATGTACACTTTCTGTAACCAGGCATCGATGATACTTTCAGAGAAACAGGTGAGACACATCATTAAATGTTATATTTTTCAAATATGCATTCCACTTGACATTCAAATATGTGTCTATGATAATGAATGATTGATAAAGGCTCAGGTTAGGACTAGACAAGTCAGGTTAAGTGACCAGAGATCTCAGGCCTCATCCGTAGTAGCCTATTAAGTTTCCCACAAAATATCTTTTAACCCTATCAGTCCGAGCAATGCCTTGAGGCATTCCCAGGCAGGGGACGAGGAATGCCTCCAGGTATTTTTTGGGGCCATTACTAAAATCAGTATTCTATGTGACAAAATTCATAAACTTTCTCATTTTGTTCAAAATAATTGAAAAATGATATATAGGCATCATTATTCAGTATGAGTGTTATATATGTAACTAAGACAATGCATATTAAATGCACCTATTAAATAAATTCTGGTACTAATGCCATAAGGGCATCGTCCCCTGGGGGTATATTGCTAAATATCTGTTGGACTTGATATGTGGGCCTCCTGCTAGTGGTCGGACTGAAAGTGTTAAGAGGGATTCACACAAAGGGACTAATGTACGTGAGATGGGTGTATTTCAAACCTTTTCCCTAGGCTCAGCCAATTTTCCTGTGGTACAACAATCTCAGCGTAAGGTACCGTTCCTTGTCTTTTTTTTATAACCCCAAGGAAAGATTTGATACACATGGAAGGACATATATATGGAACATAGTCTCAGACACAGCCCCAGTGAAGACTCACCCTGTTACTCAGGTGAGGCTGTTTTCTGGCTTCCTATTGGCTAGTTTTGGCACTTAGCGCATTTGTCTAGCCAAAATGCCCCTATCAATTTTATGTGTGTTCAAAATAAAAATCTCATAAGATCCTGTACCTCGTTATCGTCGCTGACGATTGCAGCCGAAAAAGCTTGTTTCGGGGAAATGGAACCCTACAATTCAGACGAAGAAGAATTGTGTTCCAATACAGAATCTCAGCGAATTTGTCTCACACAAAAACCTTGTAAGGTATATTAATCCCACCGTGTGAGTTCCACTTAAACCCCAGATCGCCCTGCCTATATTTAGACTGAGCATGACACCTTGCTACCAGCTACTGGACAATGATATCAATAAACTGTTACGTGTGTGCTTACGTCAATGTGTGGTTATGACAAAGGCATTGACACATGTCAATAAATAACAATGTACCTAACACTACATTGTCAATAGAGGCGACTAATTCAGTCGATGAATATAAACGGCTGTGTGTTTCATGCTTTGATGTGTGCATGCCTCTGGATCGTACATATCGTTTATAAAAGTCGATAACGTGAGGAAATAGTTGACCATTATGTAAAGCATGTCGTTACTTTTTTATTATGTAGAGGACATAACTATAATCAACGATATTCGAATATTATCATAATCTCTTTGTTGTTATCACAGGGCGAGTTCTTTTCATGTGTCATACCGGCGGAAATACCGCTAAAAGTCATGTATTTTAAATTATTGATATATATCCGTCCATTTGTATTTCTCTGGCTTGTGATATTCCTGCACTATCCTTGTCTAACGCACAGCGTAATCGTCACATAAATATCATAGAGACAGTAGGGTAAGTCCCTGCTGTGTCCACCTACTAAGATCATAATCGAAGACCTTCTGTCGCCATATGACGTAGAATGTTCAAAGTCGTGGATGATCAGCTCTGTGTCGTAGACAGATGTCGAGACTAGGCACATCACGATGCAACCAATGCACCAATGCAGATCTTGAGGTAGCATCTGTATATAAAACACTATATTTCAAGAGATTTTGCATGCTTCTTAATAATAGTTCACAAAATAATATTTTTTCCAGACACTTAAAGCTGAGTTGCAAGTCAAACCATGAAAAGATTGATTCGAGGCACTTCGAAATACACAATATTTGCTGTGCAGAATTGCTTGTCTTCTATCTAATTCCAAAATTTCAAAATATCATGACCCACTGAGCTTGAAGATGCTATATGTTCCTAACTGGATTTGCAGAAGTAATTTGAATTATTCTGATATGGTGATGCTATTCTGATAACCCTGAAAGGGGTGGGATAAATCCAGAACTGTAGTTGAATCATAAAATATACAATACTCAACTTGTCACTAAGCTTCGCCTTGATCACGATTACAGCGCATCCCAACTCGTGGAGTATTATTTATTTACATCATTCTTGATCAAGTACTATATAAGTACTGACTTCTCCCACTTCTCGGCTTAAGGATCATCTCTATCCATCAACAAGTTAAGGAGACACATTGGGGATGTACAAGAACATTACATAAAGAATACCAGGAGGACGGTATATACATCTTTATCTTAGCCTAGAATAAATGTCCATAGACTTAACATTAGGAACACGTTCTCAACAGGCTTGCGAGTACGGTAACTCATTCTCAACAGATAATAAACAGATAGATATTTCCAAGCTAAGATAAAATCAGTAACAGTTTCGTGCTTGGTCTGGGTCCCCATTCACAATCTCGTTTGGAGTGCTTCAGAATATTCAGAAATCGGCTATCGCCTCGTTCATATTACTGCGCACTCCAAACTCGATGACGAACGAGGACAGGAGCAAACACTCATCAATTTCTTTCCTAATATTGTCAGTAGAATATTACAAACACTAGGAGGACTCCACAAAAGTAGTGAGTATAATAATATTTTCGTGGGAAGTTATATATAGGTGTAAATCCACCGATGATCGGTGTAAATACACACCTCCTGTATATTCCAGACAGATGCAATTACATAGTTCTCCTATAATATTCACACGAGAAGACACATTTATACCACACCGCAATACGTATAGACTGAGCTGCAGGGCATATTTCTCAAGCCGGCCTTGAACGTCCTGTGCTGTATGGAGAGCTGTGGAGTACGATGGCTAAGAGCAGGCGGTCTCGAGGCGACTGACCGGTCTAAAAGCCGATGTCCCTCGCCCCACAACAATACCGGGGCCCGTCCACCCTGGAAGGCGTCTGGCTGCTGGAAGAAAGAGATGGTGGCTGAAGATGCGGTACGCGTGAGAGCCCACTAGGGATTGGTCAATGAACCATACACAAAGAGTGTCCATATGCCGCCGATACATGTGACCAGCGGTCTAGTCGTGTGTGCTGGATAGACCAGAGTCTAGCAGCATCCATGGGGAGATGATGTGCCCATCTTGCATCAGACGATCGATCCTTAACGGAGACATTACTAAGCTTTGGTGACCGATTCGTGTTTTTCATATATAGTCAACACAACAGCCAACAAATATAGACTGGGACCTTTCTATAATTTTTCTATAATACCAATAACGAAGGAAAAACGAGGAGAAAAGAAATTCCCAATGCAATAGTTGTGTGTTTCGATTCATGGCAATTTGATACTTTCATTGAAGTGTATGTAACAGCTACTCTTCTTTGTAGGTTAATCGTATTGGAAACAGGCCAGATGTATGATTTCATTAACTCTTACCGGGAGCTGTTGTTGTATACTTTTAAATCATGTCTATGCAGTATTATAGAGAAACAGGCTTACTGTTTCCGTAAGGATAAAATACGCGGTAAAATCGGCGATCAGATGAACCGATGCCTGAGGCAGAGGTTCATTTGATCGCCGATTTTACCAAGTATTTTATCCGTACGGAGACAGTCAGCCTGTTTCTCTATTATTATATACCTTAAAATATCCGATTTTTAACCTTGCTTCTGGGGGAGATTTTGGATTTTGGAGGTGTTTGAATGCATCACAAATTTGGTTGCGTAGTAATTTCACGAGGCGATGACCAAGTGAAATTACAAACCGGAAGTCGGCGTAACCTCGTTCACTCTCCGAACCGATATTAGCTTGCCGAATCCAGTAGCATTTAACATAGCATATGATTGGAAAACAAGCAACATGGCGATGATCTCTTCACACCTATGTTTGGTTTACACAACCCAAAGCAAAGATCTACCTAGACTGACTCAGGTCTCTGCATCCTATGGCTACCCTCCTGGCTGGGATTCATGGGCCAGTCAGAAAAGGATACATATCATAAGGAATTTTATTCTGATTGTGTTAATCATTTAATAAATGTTTATAATCAAAGACTCGAGCAAGTCTAAGATCTACCCAGAGACTGTAGATAACCTGCGCATGCGTACTTGACTTCCGTTTTATTCTTGTAATGTACGCACTGGGCTGTCAGACAGTGATCGTAACATCGACATCAAGTTACATTTACGAGCAACCTATGGTATACGATACACCTGCTAAGAGAGTAATTTATCATAGGAATGAAAATCGGGAAAGATAAAAAGAAAATGGAAGAGATTCTTCTGCAGTCTTTAATAAAGACCTAAGTGGGAGGTAACGAAGCCCAAAGGGGTGAGACTCACTGGAAACACCTTCTTAAAATACCATAGATCATAATGTCATAATGTACGTGTCTTTCTATGTAAGGCCCAGAATCCACTAATTACGATAGGAAATTAAGACCTCCAATGTACTACTATGCATAATGTCAAAAGTCATAGACAATCAGGAAACGTTTAGACTGACAACATTTGCATGCATAATAATCGGTTTTTAGGTATGTCGTAAGGCCTATCGTAGACGATTTGGAGCTCAACGGACACTGGGCCTAGCGTTTGAAGTGTCAAAATGTTGTCATAACCAAATGCATATATATTGTATGTATTGTCTGTTCCCTTAAGGTTTATGATTTTCGTATCAGGTTCCAGTTCTACCTTAGACCTTTTATTCTAGCATTACCTCTTTACCAAAAAAGACACACATACAAAATGATGTATGATGGACGGAAAGAATAAGACTTCCACGTTTTATGTTATTTTTGTGAGGATCTTAGTGCACCAATCATGTTTTTTCCTTGGTGAAATGTATCTTTAGAGAAAAAATACTGAGGCGAAAAGAATCTAATTTTATGGTGAAACTAACAATAGATGAAAGGTAAAGTAGTTATCGCGTAATTCATAATAGATAATATTGACGGCGCCTTTACCACAGATTGTGCAGCCATATTGCTTTGTTCCTTTTGCTCCTGTGTTTGACAGACCAATTAGTTTATTAACCCTTTCCGTGCAGCACCCAATCCCCCTGCTTAGCCTTTTTTTTTGGGGGGGGGGGGGGATAACAATGTCACATGATGTGCCATGCAATTTGAGTAATCTACAGTGGCAACTGATGATATTTTGTTATACCAAGTCAAAGGTCAATATGGCTCTTATACTTTGTCAACATTTCTTTAAATAAAAACAATTTTATTTTTATTTATTGAATTTTGTTTGTAAGTATCAATCTTCATGCGGTAGCCAGGGGAATGCCTGGAGGCATCATGCTGTAATTAAAGGTTTAAAGATGGTCCCTCCTAGCATTGTCTTTACAGGTCGTTCATATACTGCACATGTCATGTCAGACAGCTGCAATACCAGGAATTTCTGTTCTGGCTATTTCAATAAGTTCTATTTTCTCGTCACGGTTTTGTTACTGTTGAATAATTGCTACAGGAACAGATACCTCATAGAATATTAACTTCATTTCCTTTACCCTGATGGAGCTTAACATATGTATTAGTGTATCACCATTAGAACAACATATATTAACCCATTCACGCCGGGTGATGCCTTGAGGCATCAACCAGGGCTGGCCGGGTGATGCCTTGAGACATCATTTAAAAAGTATGGGTTTTTGTGAATAAAATCCGAAATATTTGCTCAATAAACATGAAACTTTCACAGCATGGAGGTATAACATCGTATTCAATATTTCTATGCAAAATAAAGAATATCATTAAGGATCACGTGTCATGTCACATGATGCAAAGATGAAAATATCATAAATAGGCCTTTATACCCGGCCACTAGCGGTATTCACTGGCACTATTACCCGGCTCCATACCAGTGCTATTGCCCTGGTCACCCGGCGCGATAGGGTTAACGTAGTTGAAGAGTGAGGTTTCGTGCTTCGGTTGGTTTCTACTCTACGATAACACATATCATTATACAAGAATCCATAGTCTATAGTGCTAGCCACTCTGTCTCTAAATGCCTGTACTATAGCTTTCTTAATTGTATTTTTATCCCTAAGAGTCTTCTTTGCAAATCACTTAGGTTTTTAAGTTTTCTAAACGCAGTTATTCTTATTTGGAGTAAAGCTCATTACAAGGAAACTGTATTTATAAGCCGTAAAACAATCTAGATTGTCTGATATAAGTACGTGATACCATCACACAATAGAACTAGTGGTGTAGTAAAGCAAATGACATATCCTAAATGTGTGGCATACAATGGGTTTATCGGGCATATCGACTGTGATGGATATACGCTGGGGTCACCGAACAGAGAAGGCTTACAGTCAGGAGTCATCGAGAGTGTAATCACAATGTAATTTGTTTCTGTCATAGTGGTACTGCATATAATCAATGTGTTTTTTTCACTCATTAAACTAATTCTAGTTGCAAATGATAGAGAGGAGAGGCGAGCTCACATGGACAAAATTATTAAATTGTCAGGGGAGAAAAATGTTATCAATACGTTAATGAGAAGCATAGCAGTGGTTCAGTTTTAGGATAGATGATAATAGTAATATAGCAACAACTTCTAGAAAATAGATGGACGGTAGGGAAAGGGTGAAATTAAAGAAATGGAAGATTTATGATGTTGGGTTCATACAACAGTATAGTAGGTGGTAGTGGTGTGACTTGGTGGAAGCAAGTCAAAAGATGACAAGGTAGGACTGGTGAATTGCGGAAAATGCAGGGTGTACTGCTGAGCCTGAGGAGATATCTGGTGCATGGTGGACTACTTGATACCTCTCACAGGAGCCGTTACCTGCAAAATTCATGATAAGAGGTCTTTTCCAGATGGATACACCTTCTGTTTAAGTGTTCAATGATTTAAGGCATTCATAGAATTTGCAGACATTCTACCAATCCAGCAAGGCAAGACAAATTAATCATAAACACAAATAAACTCAAAACAGAGAAATATAGAAAGTCTAACTCTATACCAAGGCGTATCTTTATGGGAGAAGTTACCTATCGATATTCAAACAGTAATTGACAGTCTTTATTATAGAATATACCCGAAACCATTTCTACTAGAAAATGCAGAAAACTGGCTATTTTAGTTAGAAGTTATTAGTATTTCCTGACAGACATAGCACTGTATCTTCCTGCCTCATTCTAAATATATACTGTCTATGTCTAGTAATGTCCTTTATCTCACCCCTCGTACAAGTTTAGCCATAGGAATAACATTAGAAAAATATACTCAACGATCACCCTGGTAAAGTTACAATACTACGCCACGGCCGTGGCGTAGTGGATTTGCTAAGTATACTCCGATTATTCTGGAGTTGTGATGTTATTTAAACGATAGAAAGGGGTAAGATAAATCCAGAACCGCACTTGAATCGTATAAATAGACAATACTCCACTCGTTTGGCTGTGCCATAATCATCACTCGGCTTCGCCTCGATGACGATTGCGGCCCAGCCAAACTCGTGGAGTATTGTCTATTTATACGATTCTCGATGTAGTTCTATATAAATAATTTCCTGTTACTGTCACTACTTGTATATCACAAGATTGCTGTATCTATTTTTATGCGATGACAAGGAAGAACGGCCATACAAGAGTGAATTATACTTCCTTTTTTCGAATAAAAAAGAACTACCTATGTGTAATTATACGTGCAACGTTAGTGGAACCCGTGCAACGGGAAAATTGAATACAGATAGACCGTTGCAGATTTATTATCGGTTATTTATTACATTTGCTTGTAGTTTTCACCAGCAAAACATAGATCATATTTAATGATATATGGATACACACTATTACACTAATACACTCTGATGAACCTGCCAATAATAGACAGTGTGGGTAGAATAAGAGACATTGGGTGATAATACAAAAGTGGAATAATGGATTGGATTGAGGCCTGGGGTCATTCAATAGGGTCTAACATATTACTGCAGCTCATGGCAGCTTGTTCTACATACCAGACTGTCCTTTTCAATATTTGACATCAATTCTGTTGCTACATTCTATGCTCTCTGTTAGCGTTGTGTGAACAGCCATTTCGAATAATGTCAAGCCAGGTTTCACATAGAGTAATATCAGAATGAAGCGTAATTGAACCCCGCTCAAAAAGACAGATTTCTTCTGAACGGGATTTTTTCCCCCCCTCTATAAATAATAATGTTTGATTTTACAACACTTATGGGAACCCCCTGTTTAGGGTACAATTGAACTAAAACTATTTTGAACTATTCCTATATACCTATGGCTGTACACTCTATGCTTACACCACGCTCTGGGGGGTGGAGTAACTATCTGATACTACCCAAGGTTGGTATACTACCCAAGGTTGCCGTATACTACCCAAGGTTGACATTTAGACCAATCAGATTGTCTCTTATTAAACCACATTTGAAGGTATATAGGAATAGGGAAACCAAGTACCGGTGAAAGGAAGCCAAAATTACTCGGTAAGGCTTGGAAAAATTACTGCCCGCGGCCAGGGCCTTGGGCAGTAATTTTTCCAAGCCTTACCTCGTAACTTTGACTTCCTTTCACCGGAACATAGTTTCCCTCTAATATTGGTACACCAGTTATCAGAATAACCAAGTGGTTTAATCGATACAATGCAGACTGGTTTGAAATAAAAGCGGTTCTAGGCTCCTCAGAATATCATCGCATGCATTCGGATATTCCTATATACCTATGGCTGTACACTCTATGCTTACACCACGCTCTGGGGGGTGGAGTAACTATCTGATACTACCCAAGGTTGGTATACTACCCAAGGTTGCCGTATACTACCCAAGGTTTACATTTAGACCAATCAGATTGTCTCTTATTAAACCACATTTGAAGGTATATAGGAATAGGGAAACCAAGTACCAGTGAAAGGAAGTCAAAATTACTCGGTAAGGCTTGGAAAAATTACTGCCCGCGGCCAGGGCCTTGGGCAGTAATTTTTCCAAGCCTTACCTCGTAACTTTGACTTCCTTTCACCGGAACATAGTTTCCCTCTATTACTACGCGTCAACTCATCAGAACATACGACCGCTTGCATATGAAACCAGTCAATATCGTGTATACATATAGCGCACACAGTTACAACACTACAGTATTTTGAAAAGCCTCACACTGCGCGCGTTTACTCAAACCGGTCGTCTGCGCATGCCGGAAGGTGAAGGGTAGTATCCCAGCATGCAGTCGGAGGTAGCGAGGCGCTCCTGTCGCTCGGCGGACTTCCCACTGCTCGGTAGTGTTCGCTTGTTCAGTACTTCACGTTACAACTCAAGGCGGAGACACTTTTAGGCCCGTATTCATGCAGCCCACGTGATACAGGTCAGGCAAAGGGGAGGGATCAAGCGGGCTTTTTAAGCATGGGCTATGGCATTGTGAACCAAACATAAAGCGATAACATGTGTTAGAATAAGCATTCTCACTGCAACTCTGGTATTTTATGTGTGGTAGAAAAAGTCTGAACTTGGATTGAATAATACATTACTTATGTCAATACCCCTCGTAATTTAGCTGTCATTTTTTTTAAAACATTGTTCTCGTTATTTGAATAATATATTATTAATGTATACGTAGTAACAAATAGATATTTATTCTGTTACGTTCCGATTTCAATTTTTCTAATATAACTATATATATATATATATATATATATATATATATATGTATATATATATATATATTTATTTTTTTTTCCCCGTGTACAGATAATAAACTCAACTTATGGGATAAGCCTGATGAAATTCACAATAAACAAATGTAGCTTGGTGGAGAGTGTTTTACGCCATAGCAACTTCCAAGGTCATATTAATCGACAGCAGGATAGAGTATAAGAGATCCGAACCTGTACCCATGCTTCGGAGGCTATTAAGTGTTGACGACTGGACAAATTATCTTCTTCTGAAATATATATAAATGTATATATGTACATCATCATGTATATGTGTATAGATAAATAGCTCTAGATATATTTATTCATGTGTGTGGACACAGCATTCGTTATCAAAACTTTAATATTCCTAGCTCGTGAATATACTTATACATATTCTGATGTCTTCCCTTATAACTTGAATCATGTAATAGTGTTTATCTTTTCGTCTATTGTTACTTGCCTTATATTCTCGATTATAACATTTGCAAATATGAATTATGTGAAATTCAAGACGGCATTAACATGCTATGAGATACAACAGAATATACAATAAACCTCCACGAGGAGAACCCTCTGTGTTGATAATAGAGATGTGCTATTATACTGATAAGGTGTTTAGCGACGCGAACCTAGTCTTGTGAAAACACACCACGTCTAGACAGACGCACGCAAACCACGCAGGCTGTGTGTTTAAGTAGGTCATGCCCAGCACCACATGCCGCGAAGCTGTTAACCACGGACGCGCATCCTTCCCGCACGTGCTTTGTTCTACCCTGCACGCGCCGGCAACGAGCGACGAGGTCTCTCGAGAGTGCGGCACGAGTCCGGGCGGCGCGCGTCTGATGGCGGCGGGGAGGCCGGTGGGGAGGCGGGGCGAGGGGCGGGGGGCTCCGGCAGCCACCACCGCCGCTGTCGCTACAGCTGCTGCTTAAGCCGAGGCTGCTGCTGGGGTGTTTGTTAGACTTGCTCAGTCCGTTGGTTATTGACATAATCAAGAAATAAAACTACTTTGCAACATTTTGACCTCCCCGTTAACCTGAGGGACACAAGAATCTAACCTGTATTACTGTGAGGAGGGATGGGGTAGGTAGAGGGGAAAGGATAGGAGACAGGGACCTAAACCCGTCTAGGGCGGTGTCTACAGCCACTGCTACTGGTGGCAGCCGATGGCCGGCTGCTGCTGCTGCTAGCTGGCTGTGACTCAGTGTACGCAGGAGGTAGGAGCGCCTGGGAGTCGGCAGTGCACGAGGCGGAGAGACGGCGGGCGGAGTCGGCCAGTCGTCAGTACACACGGTCAGGGAGCGGCCGGGCTTTACCACTTCGGACTGCATGATGCTCACACCTACAACCAGAGACAAGGATTTCCCTCAGGCCGACCCCACGTGATACCTGCTAGCAGCGAGCGACTCGAGGACACCAGTTTGTGACACGCACCACACAAACAAGCCAAGCTCCACTGCCAACCCAACCAACCCCATCCAGAGCGTGGGAAAAATTTGAAACCGTGGGAAGGTAGATTGTAGATTCGGGCACGCGGGCTTGGCGTCAGCGTGTATGTGTGTGTGTGTGTGCTTGGAGAGTGCGCGTGTGTGTGTCTGCGGAGCTTCAACTGTCAAGGACGACGAGTGACTCGCTCCAAGCGTTGTGAGCAATTGGCGGACCCCTAAATCCATCCTCAGCACACTACAAACAGCTTCTCTTCGTCAATGCGCGTCACCAGGGATTGAGCCCCGCTAGGAGCAGCTCAATAACACACGGATAACCCAGCACCACTTCTACACATGTGTTGGCAGGGCGACGGCCGGCCCTTGCTGAGTGGACCGAGGATTGGGTACCGCCGTGTGGCGCTGCTGCCGCCGGGGGACGGCTGGGTCTGCTGCTACCGCTCCGGAGAACGGCGCCTCGGCTGCCGCAGCAGCAGCCGCCGCCGCTGTGGTCACTACTATCACTACTACTACTACAGCAGCTCCCACAGCCACTCGGCTGCCGGGAACTGTTGCCCACCCGCCTCCGCCGCCGCCGCCGCCGCCGCCGCCGCCGAGCAGCGTGCCCCGCCGCCCGCTTTACCGGCGTCGAGCGTCGTCTTGTATGTCGCCGAGACGGATCCCGGGTGAGTGGATTTCACAGGGTGGGGTGTGGAGGCAGGAGGAGGAGGAGGAGGAGGAGGAGCGGGGTGGTGGATGGTACAGGGGTGTGTCAGGTGAGCACCTATAAGAGGGGAGGCGGGTGTGACTTGGTATTGGGAGTGTGACGCCAGCCGGTCGGCGTTGGGAGGTAGAGGGGGTGGGTGGGTGGGCATGCGGGACGGACGGCGAGAGGGAGAGAGAGAGAGAGAGAGAGAGAGAGAGAGAGAGAGAGAGAGAGAGAGAGAGAGAGAGAGAGAGAGAGAGAGAGAGAAAGAGACAGACATACAGGGAAACAGAGGAAGAGAGAGAGAGAGATAGAGAGAGAGGCAGAGAGGCAGAGAGATATAGAAAGATAAAGTGAGACACAGAGAGACACACAGAGAGACAGATATAGAGAGAAAGACAGAGAGAGAGAGAGAGAGAGAGAGAGAGAGAGAGAGAGAGCGTGACACAGAGAGAGGGAGGGAGAAGGGCAGCAATAGAGGAAGCCACTACCCTGCTAGGACGAAGCCACCTCGTCACATCAGCGTGTCTAGACCATGAAACACAGCCCCAGTGCCTGCATTGGGCTCAGCCTGCTGACTGACCTCTACTGCTGTCTGTGTGCACTGTCACCAGTGTCACCGCTGTCACTGACGCCTCACCCTGCACACCGCTGTCACAGATACTGTCAGCCGATCGTGTCCTCATTGGGTGGACAAGGCTGGTGGGTTGAGGTGCTCAGTCAATATGAGAGTCACAGACACGGTCTGTTCACCCGACACGGTCCTATGAACCGGAGGGATGGCTGGAGACTTAGATTAGCATCACTGATCTATGTGTTACCAGTGAAGGGTAGAAGACAACACCCTCTGCCTTGAAATTATGAGCGTCAGTGTGCTCCTTGACACTTGGGGTTAATTAAGTGTATGTCAATGTAAGGTCTCTATGATCAAGGTATGTGTCAATGTAGATCAAGTATCGGGACCCGGTTAATAATCTAGGATCGTACATGAAGACCCTTTTCTGTACCTTGTACAAGGGTTATCATTTAATGATATTTAAGTTTGTTGGCTAAAACGGTCTTAGCAAATAGTTGGCTTAAGTTAACCCACATCGTACGTGGGTCTCCATGGCGTACAGTAAATGTTCTTCATGTACGATCCTAAATTATCGAACGGCCCCCAGTAGTGTGTCAATGTAGGACTCTGTAAGTCTGTCAGGCTTGACATGTAAGTCAAAGTAGGTGGTTAATGTGTGTGGTTAATGTGTGTAGGCCTAGGACATGTGCCCGTGGCAAATGTGTATCAATATATGGCAGCTGTGAGATATAAATTTGTGCTGACATATGCCAGTGATAGATATATATATACAATGCATATACATGCATTTAGATTCCCGCCTTGTACCTAGGATTTGGACCCTACGTAGCCAGAAACACACCCATCTTTCATCTTTACTTCACACTCTTATGTAGCAGTTATGATAGTCATTTTACAAAATAAAACAATTACAGAGAGGATTTATTAGTAAGATAGACAACAGGTAAAACACTGTTCTATGCATTCAAGGAGAGATGCGCACGGTAAGCATATCGGTGTTTGCTGATCAGAATCGCTATGTAGAACTACTCAGCTACAGACTCTCACCAGTCTGTGTCAGGACATGGCTGGGAGGGTGTAACTATCTGGTGGGGAGGGTACCCAGTGGTCTGAGTTCTTCACCCCAACCCTGTTAACCTCCCTAGTTAGCACTCCGGCCACTGCCGGCGCCCTAGTCGTTTACTCCCATGGCGTTCTTAGGGTAAAAGTGATATATATGTAGCAGGTCTCTGTATTACCCTTCTTGTTCTCTTTTGTAGCTACTCTTCAATTTTCTATAGTCTAATGCTGTGTTGTACGCTGTACAGGCAACTATTACGCCATTCATTCCACTTACCAGAAGTGTAAGCCATTAACTCATTCCATGTATTTCCTTCTAAATATCAGTACATATAAATCTACCAGGTATTTCCATTACGGATCCATATATAATCATATCACCGACTAATACACCGGACGATGCCTCTAGGCGCCGATGAAAATAACTATTACAACGTAGCTGAATTCAATGGGGTCTGTTTGAATACGACAGGAATGCCATGCAACGGTAATGCATCGATGACAGTTCGTGTAATGATAACATGTTCTCGTTATTGTGATATGGCATTGTCACAGTCGAGGGTGTCTAACTGTAGAAGTAGGCACCTATAACGCCTGTTGAGGGAAATAGTTGATAGGCGGTGTATTGAGAGGGCGATAATGAAGGCATGTATTTACGACGTTGACATGGAAGGTTCTACCGGCGTTTACACCACACGATTATAGGAAGTAATTCTTGAATTTAGCACCACCTGATGACTTTCAGCCATAAAATGCAAGAAATTGTCTGGTGTAAACGCCAAGTGCGTGGCAACTATAGAAAGGCTGATTATGTTATATTATGAAATTTGGCACCACTTGGTAATTATGTAGACCACTTGACAACCGACGACTATTTCAAGCTGGCTTGAATTAGTTGTCTAGACCACTGGTGGTTCTGTAAAAATATGACTACTTTCACAGCCAGGATTGTATGATCGAGCACCACTAGACGACTATTCGCTCGACGATCTGCAGTCGCCATGTTTTTAGTCGTCTAGTGTAAACGCAGGGTAGGGTATCACACAACTTGTATGAGTTTAACACCACTGACATTGCTGATAACAAGTATTACATCGACGATGTCACTATCACGCATCCAACCAGACATATCAATAACGATTCATCAGAGATATTTTGTATCGTAAATCCTGTCAGGACTATCAGTGTCACATGACCTTACAGATATTATATCTTCATAATACATTGTGTTTGGGTTGTGTTGATATCACATATCTGTCAATGATATCAGTGTCACCACATTGTCTTACACAACCATTCAGGATTGCCAGTGTCACACGTCCTATGAGAACCATTACTGTCACGCAACATGATAGACTTCGATGTTGCATATCTTGTCAGAGATGTCAATGTTATGGTGCCTGTCATAACTGTCAGTATCGCAAATCCTATCAGAAACGTCAATGTAACACTTGTTATCAGTAATGTCAGTGCCATCTATTTTCTAATGGCATGCGTCTAGTCAAAATAGTGAGAATCACGACTGTCCCACATGATCTTTTAGAATAGTTAGTATGACATCTGACAAAGCCACCCATGTCACACATAGTATTAAATTGTCATTGTCACATGGCCTGCCAGTGCTATTTGTAAGTCAGATATATTAGTGTCACACTGTCTTTGATTCTCACCCAACCTATCAGATGTGTGGCTGTCACACTATCTATCAGTGCAGTGAACAGCTCTGTCAGACGCATTGCTGTCATGTTATCTGTCAGATGTGTGGCTGTCACATTATAATTTAGTGTGATTAGTAGCTCTGTCAGACGAATCGCTGTCACAATGTCTGCCAGACGTATCGCTGTCACAGGTGTGCTTTTTTTCGTTTCACAAAAGGTAGAATCAATCTTTCTCCTGATATTGAAAAACATGTTCATGTTATTGGTCTGTGTTAGATATATCTAACGCCACCATTTCGTATGACTTCCACAGCATCTGTCAGTGTGCTGAGGAGCCCTGTCAGAAAAAATCGCTGTCAGACCCTCTGTCTAACGTATCGCTGTCCTAATATTTGTCTGTCGTATCGCTGTCACACCCTCTGCCTGTTATATTGCTGTCCCACCATCTTTCTGTCATATCACTTTTACATCTGTCAGTGTGCTGAGCAGCTCTGTCAGACCTGTCGCTGTCACAATATCTGTCTGTCGTATCACTGTCACACCATCTGTTTGTCACACCATCTGTCAATGCGTTGAGTAGCTCCGTGAGACCTGTCGCTGTCACAAAATCTGTCTGTTGTATCGCTGTCACACCTTCTGTCTGTCATATCGCTGTCACAACATCTGCCTGCCACACCATCTGTAACACCATCTGTCTATCGTATTGCTGTCACACCTTCTGACAGTCATATTGCTGTCACACCATCCGTCTGTCGTACTGCTGTCACACCATGCGTTAGTCATATCACATCATCTGTCAGTGCGCTGAGCATCCCTGTCAGACCTGTCGCTGTCACAATATCTGTCTGTCGTATCCCTGTCACACCTTCTGCCTGTCACACCATCTGTCACACCATCTGTCTCTGCGTTGAGCAGCTCGTACAGACGGCGTGTGTGTGGGCGGCGCGCCGGCCACGTGAACGACTCAGTGCCCGACCACTCCGACCGCTCGTCAGGCCGACCCGACTGTCGAACTGGGCGGGGTTGCTACCTGTCCTCATTCGCACTAGGGTTCGCACATCAAGGTCAGACTCAGGGCACGTGTACGGGGGTGGTGGGAGGGGGAGGGGGCAGTGGTGGGGAGGAGGTGGATAGCATGATGTTGGCCTGCGTGGAACCGGGTTGCGCCGCCTCTACAGCCAAACCATCGTTCTCATAACGCTTATCACTTTCCCATCCTCTCCCTTACACTGTTTTACTTGTCTCTCTTCGATGCGTGTTTTTCCTCTTTAGGTCGGGCCCTATCCCTCTACCCATCAGTCACACTCTCGCAATATTCTACTTCTCGAATTACGCCCTTAGTTCACCTTGGGCTCTGGTATGAGAGTTCCTCATCAGTTCTCTGGTAAGACACATCTGAAGGTTATTCACTACCTCTATCACGATATACAGCTACGTCAGATAGTAAAAGTAACCCCTCCACCAACAGTGTTAACCTTTAGATATAGGTAGTGTTTTCTGGTACATAGAGTACTAGGGTGATTGTCTATAGGCCCGTCGTCCACCTACTACGATAGACATTTAAGATGGACTACAATAAATAATCTAAAAAATTGTATATGATTTAGAACCTCTGCCTCGTAGGCAAACATCTAGACTAGGCAATAGGTGCATCGTACTCGGTTATCATATACATTGTATGGCCTATCGTAGATGGTTTGGAGCTCAGTGGACGCAATTTCTAATTACTAGGTAGGTTATCAGAGTCACAGCTCCAGTTGAGTTAGTTTTTAGCCAAGATGAATACATGATTGCTGTAACTTATAAGGTGAGGTGTCCGAGATTAAGATAGGCAACGTGTGTAAGGTGCAGGATGCCAAAAATTACACTTAATATTCATTCATATTCAATCTAGGAAACAGTGTCCGAAAATCACATGTTTGATGTTACAAACGGTACAGTTTTGAACTTTTCTTACAGTGCAGTAGGGTGCCTGTATACCCTCTTTTATCGTACCCCTCACATCTCCGTAGACCCAACATGGTGTGACTGTATGCCACAGTCATGCCATGAAATATGTACATGTATATGGCACGCCTGACATATGAAGTTAAAATCATGTGATAGGGCAGATCTAAACGTCACTCAATTTCAATTGTTGGTTTATTTGGCGTTCGTTGTCTTCCGCTACAGACACCACACAACTCTGCTTTGAGATATCAATCTGCAGAGACAACTCATGCCATATAAAGAATCATATACAATATCGTGAGGTTTCTTGAGGATATTCTTTATCCGACAGGGTCCCAATTTTAGGATATTGTGTTTTCGATGCAATGTATACAGGTTTACTCTTTAATGCTTGATGTAAGATAATGTGCAAGTTTCGTCCGCTCATGTATGAGGTAAGGTAGGGTGTCAGTTTCACCCTCTCAAGGAGAAAGGCAGTTGTACTGTCTTGCGTTCTCGCCGCAGAAAAGGGAACTGATATTACCCGCTCATATTTGAGGTTAGATAGAGTGCCAGTCTTGGCCTTTTGCTTTTACTGCGAGGCAGGGCACCTTAGTAACATAACCCTCGTGTTTTCGCTATGAGATGGGGTACCGGTGTTATCCTCTTGTGTTCTCTATAAGATAGGTTACGCTCCAGTGTGTGAGCTGCTCTTTTCTGATTACTGTCAGGTAGGCCACACGATCTGCTCACTGAGTAACTCAAAGCGATTTCACCAACTGTTACCAGACGAGGTGCGTCGTAAACACCGGGGGTACCTAGGGTGGGGCGTGTGTGTGAGCACCAGTCGCTCTGTTACCGTCTAGAGCTAACTAACACTTGGTTCCCACACTCAGAAAACAAGGGGCTGTACAACTGGATATCGTTATTGCACACTTCGCTCTCTCCCGTCTGCCGGCTACCAAGTCTACCAGTGCCGCCAATCAGCGCTCCGGCTCATGCTATAAAGCCTAGAGGCCTAGGCTAGCTAGGTGTATACCTTAAAGATAAGGGAGTAAGAACTCAAATATATATGTACTAGGTAATACTATGAGCCAAAAACCTAACTGCTTTTAATGAGAGATTCTGCAGGATATATACAGACAGCAGGTGGCATCTTGCTGCAGGTTGATCTTGCAAGCTCCGTGCAGTGATTGGCTGTTGAGGGAACAGCCACTGAGGATTGACCAGTCTCGTTTCGGTCTGATATCAATCAGGCCATCCCCTTTACACTAAAACCATGATTCTCAATATATTTGCCGGACAACAATGACGGCAAACGTCTAATAGAAATCACACGATTGGTCACGCAAACAATTATACTCCTCATAGTTGAGATGGATATTTGAGCTGGACATGGGAGCCATATAGCATACCTTATTACTCATCTATGTTATGTATTTGGTGTTGATGTCATCCCGCAAATACTGTGAGCGGCTGGCGCTAGTCAACCTTGGTGGTGGACATAGTGTACCCTTATGAATTTTGTATATTTGTTTAATCGAAGTGTTTATTGACATTAAACATTCGCCAAGGGAATTTGACGATCTTCCATTTCAAGATAGTACAAATACTCATCCCATGCGCCATCTTATCAAATAACAGATTTTGATTGACAATGGCATTTATTTTCTTCGAACTCCATTTCTATAAATACATGTATTCACTGCCATGTGACAGATAATGACTTGGTAGATTATCTGATATAGAAACACCGCAATTACACGCATCGCTTTATTCAGGTTTCCCAATTATCAGTGATATTGGAAAAAACAGATCTCACCTTTCCTGTAAGGCATTGGAAAAACTCATCGCATCTTCACGTAGTGACAGACTGCAATCAGCCTCCAGAGAGTGTAGGGTCGAATTTTCAATACCTGCATTTTATGTAAAATGTATTTTTCTAGTCTCTATCCCTTAATAACCAGTGTACAATTGTACTTTTTGCATCAATAGGTGCGTCTTAAGAGATTCTATCATTCCAATATTGGGTTTCCCTATATGCGCCTATAATTTATTGGTGCGGATTGAGGAAAACAATTCTATTCTCCATATTTTCTAGTTTTGTAATACTAGATGATGAACAAATGCTTACGTTATATCTCGAGGGAAAAGGATCAGTAAATACGATTTCGAAAAATAATCTTTACTATCAGGGCTATGCAAAACATCATAAAACAAGGGAATAAAATGAAAATGTCCAAGAATTTTATTTTTTGAAAGTTTTTTAAATTGAAAAATGTTATATCCTTGACGCCTAATTTAGATGATATGCAACTAGAGGAAACAGTTAGCAATTGTGTCCAAAGCGAAAGTAGTTGACAGGCAGATGACCTCAGTAAAGCTGCAGTAATCCCCTGCTGGTAGCAACAATAGCAGTATATATACGGGGGCATTTTCATTAACACTTCTCATCGATTGATAGGTAACCCGTGCAATGTATACATATACATATATATACACAGTAAACAACGCCTACATTACGCCGCGTAACACTAAGGCCCGGCGTCCACCTACTACGATAGAAATTTAGACCTACCGATTTGGCTCCGATACAAAAAGTCAATATCGGAGACATATCGGGAAGGTGCAAAATCGTAGACATATGTCTAAACATGCCAATCCACCATGCGTTGTATGGGTTTTTTATCGGTGTCTAATCGCAGAAACGTGGTCAACTGCCCCGATATCAGGTAACCTTCCGGCGCGATTTTGATTTTTTATCGGGAGGTGCATCGTAGACCATATCGATGCCATATCGTAGTAGGTGGACGCCGGGCCTTAGACACTATCAAACGAGCTGCTATTACATGTGTGGAGCAACCGTGAAGACGCATGCCCCGCGTGAATCATTAACTCGTCGACATTCTATATGAGTATTCATAAATGAAAGCTATATTTCCATGTATATATCATATCTAATTAGGCCCGGCGTCCACCTACTACGACAGAATCGTAGACCTCCCAATATGGCACCGATACAAAATGTCAAAATCGGTGCCATATCGGGACGCTGCAAAATCGTAGACATATGTCTAGACAAGCCAATCCACCACGCGTTGTATGGGTTTTTTATCGGTGTCTAATCACAGAAACGTGGTCAACTGCCCCGATATTAGGTGACCTTCCGACGCGATTTAGATTTTGTATCGGGAGGTGCATCGTAGTCTATATCGATGCCATATCGTAGTAGGTGGACGCCGGGCCTAAGTGATGTAGATGCACTCGATTGTGGCGATATGGTTTATATATACGGACTTACCCCGCGTTAACACTAGACGACTAAAAACGTGGTGACTGTAGATCGTCTGGCCAATAGTCGACAGTTGTTGCTCGATTATGCGATCTGGGCCGCAATAACCGTTGATTCAAGAATTTCCTCAAACGGTTATACTAGAAGACCTTTTATCGAAATGTGAAACACAACTGAGTTTTAAGAGAATCGCCAGTGGTCTAGACGAGTAATTCAAGCCGGCTTAAAATAGTCGTAAGCCGTCAATGGGTCTACATAACCGCCAAGTGGTGCCAAATTGAAAAAAAAAACCATGACAAAATCAGACGAAATGTAGTCGCCACACACTTGGCGTTTATACAAGACGATTTGTTGGATTTTACCGCTGAAAGTCATCAGGTGGTGCTAAATTCTGGTGGCCTGGGTCTGAGAAGAAGAATAATATCTGTTGGGACACATGGATGTTTATACTTCACGCCGCCACATGGCTTTGCTGTGCTCTGTCAATGAGGTGTAAACAAACCTTAATGGCTCGTATCATGATCTGTACAAGAGCATCAGCTACATTAGGCTGGACATCATTAGGGCTTAATTATTTCCTTTGGCATGGTTAGTTCACATCAATATGCTCTTTGTGGATCATAGACATCAAGATAACCCGGGTAAATGTGACATTGAATATGTTTCTTTACTTGTCAACAAGCATCTGATCATCAATTGATTTGGCTATATTACAAAAAGGATGCACATTCTTATCAAAATACAATGTGATGCAATAGTGCTGTTTCAAAGACGAAATAGTACGATAAATAGCTATAACGCTTATTTTACTTTGTCCTTTGAAGAGTCTCACATAACGGATATTTCCATTTGATATATGACGAGGAAATGCATTTAGTGTTATGTAAATAATGGGCTTGGTCGACCAATAATAGAATAAGTATCAACACAAAATGCGTACAGATATATATGGGATGCATATTTCACTGACATATCCTGAATGAAAATTGTTATGCTGAGCTGAATTGGTTTTTTTTTTACTTTGTACTTTGTACTTTAGATATAAGCATTATTCTCATGTTCATGTCTTGTTCCTTGTTTCAGAAATCGTGGGATTTAATGCTGATATCTCACGGATCCTAGTCTACCCAGAATGCACCGCAGGACTACTCGCTAGGAACCCTGGGAAACTGTGTAACTATAAGCGTGACGAGCGTCCCTCCCGATGACCCGGATGTGTCTGCTACAGTTTGGAGGTGTTTACCCTAGACTTCTAGGTGTGGCTATCTCTGTCTCTGCATCTCTCACTCCCTCTATCTCTCCCACGTGGATGAATTCCTAGCCATCTGAATTTGGGTGTTTTCCTCTGGATGAGCCTACTGAGGGAGACTTGTGAAATGAGGGGCATTTGGAGCATTGGCAAACTCTGCGGGTCGCACCATTGGGGGCGCTGTGTCAAAGGTGACTACTACGGGCGACCGCTAGCCCAGCTTCTTCTCGAGGAAAGTTAAGCAGGCCAGAAGTGGATTGGTTGGCACTTCCCATGGTGCACCACCACACCACGCATGCGCGTCTTAGATGGCCACTGATGCGCCATTATGAAGAAGCAAAACGTTCGTACATTATCGCTCATTGTGTGCACGTTCACTTACCTGCTCGTCGGCGCCGCGGTCTTCGATGCGTTGGAGTCAGAATACGAAGTTGAAGAGAAGCGAGTCTTACAGTCAGAGGAGGATTACATTAAATCCAAGTACAACATTACTGATATAGACTACAAGAACCTCACCATCAACATCATCAAAAGCGTGCCACACAAGGCGGGCATACAGTGGAAATTCGCCGGGGCCTTTTACTTTGCCACAACGGTCATCACAACTATCGGTAAGTACGCTCTGAAGGGTATATACCAGATCTATTTTGCCACACCCCCCCCCCCCCCCTCCGACTAGGAGTTCTTCAGTGCCGGAGGTGAAAAAATAGGTATTCTTCACTACTGGAGGTGGTAAAGTAAGTGGGTGATAATAGGGAATTGTCACAACTCTAGCCTTTCTCACTTTAAGTGTTTAGAGCCTTTCATGTGAAAATATCATGTCATCATGTCCATGGTTTAATCTGTAAGTCACCTTTCTCTGCAATGCAGCCACTGAGTTCAATTTTGTAATAACAAAGAGCCAAAACACAGAGACACCGAATGATGGTGCCATTCCATCGGCAACCTGGTGACTGCTTCATAAACTAATAATGGCTATGTACCCTATATTCTCGATTTGGGTTTTGGTTATTTTTCTATGATACATTTGTCACATGTTCCCACAATATTTTGATTTCACACTGGTCTCATGAAGATTTTAGGAAATTACTATCCTGCTTCAACACGTTGGACTAACCTTTCCTGTGCGTACATTTCCTCGAAGCCAATTTTTATTACATAGTCATCCGAGCAGTCTGCACGCATTACATTCCTAATTGAAAGGGACATGATTGCGAAAATTGATTTTCACATAATTTCTGATATCTTAATCAGATAAAAAGTTGTGGAACTTTGCATAATATTCTGTGGAGGAATGCTCTAAGCTGGCCATCTTTTCAGGCAAGTGAAAAACCACGAAGACGCTTCGTGATTTTCAATGGCGAATGCTTTATGATGTATGAGGTATCATCCGGATACTGTTGTATGCCGCTGTACATCAAAAATATTATCAATGGCGCATTCTTTGGGTTGTATGTAGCGTAACAATTTCCACTTTGTAACAAGTTCATATTTCAGCATGTTCTCTCTGGGCCTAAGATGCCATACTAGTGGTAATTGTAAACCAATATCCGTTTCTTAGAAGGAAGCCATCCATGTTCTATGTTGAAGTAGTGACTTGCAAGTGTCGAATGATACAACTATCACATTTAACCTTTAAATTGATGGCATTATGGATCTCCTTTGTCGACTCCACACCATTAGTTCTTATAGTAACGCAGTTGTAGTGGCTTTCAACATCACACTTCATTCCAAAAGCCACTCCTAGGTTGCTTGGTTCTCGGCTCGGGTGTGTATGAAGGAGCAGAGAGGAGGTGTTGGTATTTCTTTACATGAAATCCTATCTCAATCTCTCGAGACGATAAGTGTTGTAACGGCTGCTCCCATTGGCTCATTTCTGACACGCGCGATAGCAACAGCTGATGGGATTGGTGAATCTGTGCACGTGACTGTCCGGGAAAGGCGAGTGTGTGCGAGAGTGCGCAAAGCGGGAGGGCGGGGTTGATTCTCAGCACTATTCAGTGATGGGGAAGTCGGGGGCGGTAGCTCTGGAGGAGTGATAACGTGTTCAAGACGTAAATTATTAATATACATTTAAATGATTGAAAAAAAAACCAAAATATGTAATCTTCCTCTGGCAGGCCAAGGAATCAAACCAGCGTCAACCAGGCCAAGGAGAGTGTAAGTGGAGGGGTAAGGCCCGGCGTCCACCTACTACGATAGAATCGTAGACCTCCCGATATGGCACCGATACAAAATGTCAAAATCGGTGCCATATCGGGAAGGTGCAAAATCGTGGACATATGTCTAGACATGCCAATCCACCATGCATTGTATGGGGTTTTTATCGGTGTCTAATCGCAGAAACGTGGTCAACTGCCCCGATATTAGGTGTCCTTCCGACGCGATTTTGATTTTGCATCGGAAGGTGCATCGTAGACCGTATCGGTGCCATATCGTGGTAGGTGGACGCCGGGCCTTAGGGTGGTTTGCGTTGGCGCAGTTTGGGAGGCGGGTAGCACACACTCACACAGGGACTGAGGCCGGTCTAGAGGAGTGGGTCAGTGCGCGTGTAGGTACGTGTGTGTTGGGGTGCGGTGAAGAAACGGAGGGTAAACAGCGGTAGCGCGTGGCACGTGCTTCCCGATGAGCTGCTCAGCCCGACATGGTGTCCATAGCGAGCAGCTCGCTGCAGAACATACACTGGGATAACTTGTTATAAGTTTCTTTTCTTCAAAGTCGGTTTTCATCCGTGATCATGATAGCAAATAAAAGTACGAATTCTAACCAGTCATAGTTGACGTTAGGAGCTTGGTAGATTAGATATCATATGACTAAACTCATAAACAATAAGGGTGTTAACGGAAAGGGGAGAAGGGTATTTTTGTACTTAAATCTAGGATTTATAATATGAGTAAGGCTAGATATCCGGATATCCGCATCGATCATATAGCACTATAGCCCTCTACTGTTTAACCTAATTATCTGATAGAGCTTGATTAGAACTACAGATTCTTTCAGTGTGTTCATTTTATACAATAAATCAATATCATGTCGACGAATTAGATCGCTATGGCTGCTGCACTATTCACCCAAGTAATTATAAGGAATGCCACGAGAATTTGCCATGCGTTGGGTTCGCAGAGTAGTCACCTAGTGAGAATTCTTAGGAACAACAACCAGTGAAGAACTATTCATTTGTTATGTATGAATATGACTTTTTATAAAGCCACAACAACTCTGTATGTTAAGACACAACAGACCTTATAATAGTTGGAAGCATTGGAATACTCCTCACAGTATGAATTGAAATTATATGTATCAGTAATGGATATGCTTAAACAAAGAAATAAACAACAAGTGAAGATCTACATTACTGGTGCTGGTGTATAAAGCAGATACAGTGTGCAGAGATATTCATGAGAAATTCTTCTCGCTGAGGAGTGGCACAGAAGTCTGTACACAACGACGATTAAAAAATGGATTTAATCTTGACGTAGCTAGCGGATATCCTCCTAGTGGCCTCTAAACACGGACATGCGAATAGTGAGCATGTGAGTCCCAGAGGAGGGGTGGGTCTGGGGAGGTGCTCACCCACACCTCTCAGTCTCCCCCTCCCTCCCTCCCATCTCCCTCCCCTCCGACACCCTCCAGTTGTGTATTATACCCCGGGCCCTGCATTATTCATTGAGCTGGTTCTCTGCGCACGCCGGGCGGTGGCTCAATTTGCTCGGTGTAAACACGAGGGGCACCAGCGTAAGGATATGTTCCAACCCAGCCAGAAATAGAAGTGTCCCCCGTGTACGGACATTGCCTTGCAGGCCGCTGCCGTATCGATCATCTTCCCCAGCTTTACTGAATGCTAAGTGAGGGTCGACAGGGGAATTCAGCCTTGGTTAAGGGGCGATGCACAGTCACAGGCGCATGAGCATATTTATGTATACGTTATATATGGTCTCAGGACATGGACCGTGCTTTCACCCATTAAGAGGATAATGACATGTTCCCCAGTGTAATGCCAATGAATGCCTCCAGGTATCCCGTGGCTCTCGCCGGATGATGCCTTGACGCCTCAACTGTAATCAAATTATATTTTTAACGGAAGATTTATATTTGTTAGAAGGGGATGGTTGTAATAACATACAGATGGAAAATATGTATGTAGACGATACTTTATTGACTAACAGGATACTTTTTTATTTTGATGGCGTATTTTCCATCCATATTTTGTCATGTTTTTGCCTGGTCACCTATTTTCGTCCACCAATACTGATCTTTTTGTATGTTCACCTATTTTCCAACCGTCAATACATGTATGTATTTATGTCTTTGCCAGCTGCGCACTGTGTACACCAATTCCGACTAGTTAGTACCCTCTCCCCCCTCCCGGCTGGAGGCGCGGCGGAGGTGACCTTGAAAAATAACAGAGTGCAATAACACCTCTTCTCATTAGGATATTGGAAGCTCTCTTTGTGCGTGCACTATTTGATGTGTGTGCTATCCACCTAATACAAAGTGTCCATAGAACACACATAGGGAGCGTGTGTGGACATATCTGGTGCATACGGAACTGTTGTATGCTCAGGGGGCGCACATACGGAAAAATAATGCATACGGAAAATAATGCACGATTAAAATGAACTGATATCGACATATTACTTGTCCAGAAAAGATGGATGATAATTACAATATAAGACTGGTTTCAGATAAAACCAGTCGTATGCTCTTCAGAGTTCACTCTGCGCAATATCCTCTCATGCGCTCGGACATAACTGTACGTCCACTTCTCGGAGCATACATCCGCTTTTATCTGAAACAAGTAAATATTGTGTATGTGTTTCAGTTTAGATGAGAAATTCTCTATGGCGAAGCATGTATCGATCACATGCCAGTAGCGCACATAGATTAATTAGCTCAATTTGCAAAGTCGTGGTAGCCAATAAAGACAGTTAATTCTCTAATGGAAAATATAGCTAGTGCTTAGGAGCCATTGCCTGAGTGTGCGCTTATAAGCAGGGCCCATCGTGCTTGTGCATGATACCAAAGATAGTAGCTAATGCATAAGCCACTTGCACTTTTATAGCATGGCACCGCATTGGCGATACAGTGAATGCCATTAAATATCGTTATAGATAAGATATCTCCTTATCTAACTAAGAATTATATCTGAAGTGATATAAGAGGTGTATGTTTCTAAGAAATCTACCATGGAGGAAACCCTATTTACGGTCAGAGTTCGTATCCCCTTGAGTTGTAAATCACAAGGCCAAGCCGCGCGATTTACGTAGCGATTCAAACGAGATGGGATCCAGCTCTTACAGTACACTGACTAATTGGTTAACAATTATGACATAATCCCCAATTGAGTATTTTTCTAAAGACTACATGGGCATTGAGTATTTATATAGAACTGCATCGAGAATCGTATAAATAGACAATACTCCACGAGTTTGGCTGGGCCACAATCGTCATCGAGGCGAAGCAGAGTGACGATTATTGCACAGCCAAACGAGTGGAGTATTGTCTATTTTACGATTTGAGTGCGGTTCTGGATTTATCTTACCCCTTTCTATGACATTAAATATCCTCACAACTTCAGAATAATCAAAATATACTTAGCAAATTCACTACGCCACAGCCGTGGCGTAGTATTGTCACTTTACCAGGGTGGTCGTTGAGTATATTTTTCTAATGTTATTCCTATGGCTAAACTTGTACCAGGGGTGAGATAAATGAGTTCCCAATGTTAAGTCTATGGGGGAAATACCAAGGCTGAAATAAACACGATGTGTGAATGGCATGAGAATGTCTTGGTGCTTGGATACGTGTTCGTGTCCGTGCTTCAACTGGCGGTATTTATCTCCTGAATCAATCATGAATTGCTGGCCAGAGGGCGTCAGGTATGCGGTCGCCAAGAAGTCGGCCTCGTGGGGTGGGAGGTTCAAGGTGTCGACAGGCGTGGAGGTGGGCGCAGGCTGGCAGAGAGCAATATAGGCGGGGTAGAGTAGGGCGGCGGATGCTACCAATGCAGGAAAGAATTTTTTTTTTTTTTAATAAATTCGGTGATTTTTCATATGGATGTCACACTTTTAACAGTATATATATATATACAGTTACAGAACGAACAAAGATATTATTTATATTCACAGTATATTACATCCTTTCATACCCAACCAAGTTCCATAACTATACTTTCTTTTCGTCTCTAATGAAAATAAATGTGATGGGGAATGTACCTGCGTGCGTTTAAGTAATTTCCATGTATTGTCTTGTGGGACTCAAACAATAGACCTTGTGATCCTACTTTTTTTGTTCATTTTTATTCAACCAAAAAAAAGTTCTTTATATGGGTAGATCTTGCACTGTTCCTTACTGCACCAGGATGATAAACTAAGGGGTGATCAGTGGTATGTCGAGGTGTACGGGATGCCTATATGGGGTAGTGGACACATAAGGGTACTTATAGTAGACAGGGAGAAGTTATTATAAATGGATATATATCAGTAGTTGGCTAGGATAGTAAGTTCTCAACCTAATGGCATTGGTGTTGTAGAGATTGAGGATTGATAGTATAAAGGGATACGGGACCCGCCCAGCAAGAGGTTTGCTCTGTGTGGGATTCTTTCTCCGATCGTGTTTTTCATTAAAATTTTACAGATTTAAGCAGATATTTACTCATAAATAGAATTATATATATATTCTATTGACATGACGTTGTGGGATTGTTGATTAGTCAGCTATAGCCTGTAGATGGTGTTCTTATGAGTGACAACACTTACTGATTTTAACACTAAACTAACGTTATTGTTAGTAAGGTCAGGTCGGGTTAACGTTCGGAAAGTGAAATGACATACTCAACAGATATAGCTGGATCGATAGGGTTGGCTTGAGCAAAGTGGGGATAAGAAAATAAGTCCGCTGAAAAGGTAGGTACTAAAAGTAATCACAGGGAAATGCAGGGACTGGATCATAAAGGAGAGCGGGGCCGGGTAAACAGGTGGGGATAAGCTAATATGAAGAGCAGATGAGAAGGATGAGCAGTTGGGAGTGAGCTAATGCTTCAGTACCCTAATGAAGTGGGCAGATGGGAGCGACATAACAGGGCAAGTAAACAAATGTAAGGGTTGGAGTCCAGGGTGAGGGACGGGGTAGAACTAGAGTAAAGTGGTAGATTCGGCGCCCAAATAACAGGGCCCCTTTAATAACCTAGGGTCATACATAAAGACCCTTTCCTGTAACTCGTACAAGGGTGATTGTTTAATGATATTCAAGCATGTTCACTAAGAAAGTCTTAGCCGACTATCTGTGGGTTTTTTTCTTAATTGAGCAGTGTTTATTTCACAATAGGATTCAGGAATAGGAACAACTGTGCTATAAAGTGAACACAGATAATTTCCGTCCCCTCTAGGCACATGATACAGTGGTCTATTTCAAAACTGGCTCCCTTTTGTTATTTTAAAAAAAGAATATGATTAATAAGACTAACTAGAAATCCTAACTGGATGATTCTTCAGTACCTAACATAGTTGCCACCCTTTGATATATTACTCATTTAATCTTTTCTCACTTTGAGAAGGAGAATGTCCTGTTAAAGTGAACAACACTTGCATAAGGTACATCTTCCGAATGGAAAAGTAATGGATTGTTTCTTAAAGGTACTGAGAAAGAGATACATCGTTCAGTAATACAGTGAATAAAATTGCCCCACATCGTTCCTGGGTCTCTATGGTAAATAGAAAAGGGATTACACGTACGATCCTAGATTACTAAACAGATATCGGGGACGATACGAGGGGGGGCCTAGCACAACTGCACTGATGTTTAAGGTGAGTTTACCACTTTGAATTCGCACTGGAAATCGTATTTCCGTTTCCAGATCGGATTTTCATTGGTTCTGGTGGTTGGTTGTCTGTGGTGACCGTGTACACATTGATTCGAAGACTGTTATTGGTTCTCTCACAGGATATGAACCTGGTTGACCTGAATTTTTAGATAAACCAGAATACCACTTCTCAAACACTAGATTTGAAAACATTCTGGAACCTAAAAGTTTAGAAATACTAGATTACTAAACGAGCCTCAGAGGTGTCTCGGGTTCTCTGCGGTGGATATTCGGTTTTGGACTGAGGTGGAGTGATACAGTGGTCTATTTCAAAACTGGCTCCCTTTTGTTATTTTTTAAAAAGAATATGATTAATAAGACTAACTAGAAATCCTAACTGGATGATTCTTCAGTACCTAAAGCCGGAGACACACCAAGCGAGAAACGCAGCGATTACCGGAATCGCCGACACAAAATGGCCTCGCTATATGAGCTATCATTTCATATTTCACCTGATTATTGCTCCCGGGGCGCTAAATTATCATTAGGATATATTATCATGAAATAATATCTCACATACATGCCATTTTGTGTTGGCGATTCTAGAGATCGCCGCCTTGACTCGCTTGGTGTGTCCCCGGTATAACATAGTATGAGTCCCCATATGGGGTTGGTGGGCTGGACGAGGGGTGGTGATTATAACCCGACACACACTGACCACTGACACCTGTTCTGCACTGACAATATGCCGGCGGGTAACCGGGCGCACACAGGAGCCCGCCACGTGTTGGTATTGACCGTGCACACGTGCAGGTGATGTTACCCTGTTAACCCCGCTCCCCACGCTCGTCTTCCCCTAATAGCCATATTGCACCGAGTCCCCGAGCGCTGCAGTCCCATTCGTGCGTCCCATTCACGCTGGACAAGCACAGCTGATGATTTCAATGGATGCCCAGTGTAGCAGGGTGCTCAACTGTGCAGTTTATAGGGCAATTAGCTATTATGCTATGGAGGCGGCCATCTTGCCTACTTGCAAAACACCAGGTGGCGGGAACAGTTATCAATGGATTTTTTTTCCTTCAAATTCTGGTTTGCTATAAAACGGCTTAAGCCTCATCTCACAATTAATGATAGATTATGACGTTGTCGCATAGCAACACGCATTGTGACACTCATAGTCGCTATGAAACCGGCGGTTTGGACATAGCTTCGCTTTGGAACGGCAGTGAGCAAATCACCGATTTTTTCGTTATTTAAAGGTATATAAGAATAGGGAAAGCAGACTCCGGAGAAAGAAAGTCAAAGTTACTTGGTAAGGAAAATTTAGTAAAAAGAATTTGTTCACTCTGCCAAGGCCTTGTGAAGTAATTTTGTTTCCTTACCACATAACTTTGACTTTTTTCCCACTGGGAAATAGTCTCCCTGTATAACAGAATTTAGTTCGGATCTTCAATTTGAGGCGTTTGGAGGAGGGGGGGGGGGGGTATCGCCTGTAATGTATATTTACTATTTTCTGAAAAATTCTTTTTGATTTCCAAAATAATTTCCATTCCTGGGGATTGTTTTTTCTCTATCTAGATAATTGATAGTCATGAGATTCTTCTAGGAAATATTGGCTGGTGGGAGTTAGCACCAAAATACACTTTTATATTAGCAAAATTTATTCACTAATCACATTCATCACATAAATATGCGTTTTCCAGTTGAGCATGTGTATCTCATTAATGTTCCTCTACCTCCACGACCTTCTATTCCTGTTTGTTTGGCAGCTTCTGTATCAACTTAAAGCGTTGTTATTTAACTCTTTCTCTACTTTGATATTTAAAAAAATCCCCAAGGATAATAGGATAACCACCATACAGAACTACAACCTTGTTTTACCCGTGTACAACCCTGCAGTAATTGGGTTGCTGTTGCTGACAGTCTTAAGGGTATTTACAGAGGTATTTTTAAGACGCTGTTGACGCCGTCCCTGACGCCCCGGAGTCCCTCTAGCGGAGGGTGCCCGCATGAGCCCGGACGAGGAACAAGCACTTCGTCTCTATTTGCCCCTGATCGATAGATTACTACAAGACTCGAGTATTTGCCGTATCGATCTTTGTTGGAACTTGCGGAAGTGCGTCCAGCCTGGGGTGAAAATCGATTAATTTCGTTCACACCTTGTGGGAGAGTGCTGAATCTATTGAGAAGGAAGGAGGGCCTGATATGATCATTTATGACCTCTACAAGTCCTTCTACAATTGCCTCAAGTGGGCAGGTGAAGAGATCTTTCCGCTACATGGAGTGCACCGCAATAGAAAAAAAAACAGTAGTTCATTCATATGGAGTGCCACATTCAAGGACATGTTGTTATTGAGCATGGGGAACGCGCTCATATACTCTGCTTAAAGGTTGAAGTGGTGACATAGACTTTAAAGAGCTTGTTGCAAAAAACTAACCCATCACCATCTGTGAGATTTAGAAAGGAGCAGAGGGTTATTTTCTCGGCTCCAACTATGGGTGCTAATGGGATACAGCAAAATCACCTATACTGGGCAATAGAATGACTGTAAACCAAAACCTTTAATTGTTATCTATTCAAAATTCCACCCTAATTCATCGATTTTGAATATTTCTTTATTCAAATTTCTTCATGCAACCAGCGATTATTCTAGAGAAGACTACTCAATATAGCCACTACTGAAACACTGAGCTATCGACCAGCATAAAAAAAAAAGCTTTGATTCATCGGTGAATCTCAAGGTTTTCCATCCGCACGGTCATGCGAAATCCAGTATGTGAGCTATTATTTCATAGTTCTTCAAGTCGGGGATCCACTAAGCGAGAAACGGCAGCGATCTCTGAAATCGCCAACAAAAATGGCATGGGAGATAATACTTCATAGTAATATCTCCCGCTGATAATCTAGCATCTCAGAAGAAATAATCATATCTCACATACACGCTATTTCGTGTTGGCGATTTGGAAATCGCTCCGTTTCTTGCTTGGTATGTCCTGTGCTTGAATCAGGGTAAACCCGGACACACACCAAGCGAGAAACACAGCGATTTCCGGAATCGCCAACACAAAATGGCCTATATGTGAGCTATTATTTCATATTTCTCCTGATTATTGCTCCCGAGGAGCTAAATTATTATTAGGAGATATTACTATGAAATATTATCTCACATTAAGCCATTTTATGTTGGCGATTGCAGAGATCGCCGCCTTGACTCGCTTGGTGTGTCCCCGGTATAACTAAAAAATATCGGTGCCGTTTTCGTTGGTCAATGGAAACGGGCTTTATATATACTACTCACACCAGCCTCACTCACTGAATAGTACACTCACAGCAGGCTATTGTCATATTGATCCCCGCCGTCCGCTGGCTTTATTTACCGCTGAGGACTGTTGATGTGGCCTACCTGTTGTCCCGTGTCGCCAACAGGCGGGTGGTGTCGATATGGCCGGGCCAGGGACGGGCGATTAGGCCGCCCGGCGTCCGGATCTGCGGGATCACTGTCCGGCCACGTCGCCGGGGCTCAGCCGGTCCCCGCAGAGAGGCAACACCGTGAACAAGGCCGGCATACGTGTGTTATAGTCAATACTGGACCTGTTGACTTGTGGGTTATACCGGAGACACACCAAGCGAGTCAAGGTGGCGATCTCTGGAATCGCCAATACAAAATAGTATATATCTGAGATATTTGTTCATAATACTATCTCCCACCGATAATTTATCATATCAGAAGCAATAATCAGGTGAAATATGAAATAACGGCTCACATACACGCCATTTCGTGTTGGCGATTCCAAGAATCGCTGCCTTTCTCGCTTGGTGTGTCTCCGACGTTAATTACACATGTAACAGTTACACACCCATATAACGTGACTCACTGATTAAGAACCAAGAATCGGTATTCATTTGAAATGCAATCATGTGAAAACTCAACTATCATGTATTGCATACACAGGTGTTAGACTAAACATTTATTTCCCACAGCTCAGCGTGGCGGTGAAATCAGATATAAACACATAATCAGCGAATATCATCTGCAAAACATGTAACTGTTAAGAGCTAACACCTCTGAAGGGAATTTAACCGGGGAACTTGGATAATAGAATGAAAGTGAAGTCCAAAACCAGACTATCCGAATGGAATACATGTGTAAAAATACCATTATATAATATATAATAATATATAGTTGTCTGTTGTGTATACACATTTAATACCTCAGGGTAGGCATGGATTATCAATGTAGAATAGAACCCCTTTCTTTTACCGTTTTGTGTATGAGAATAATGATATTTGACAGAATAAGGAAACACTTACAGAGCTTAAACTCAGGTGAAGTATCATCTTGTACTCATGTAGATGCATGACGCTACAAGATCAGACCATCTATAAATGTGCCAGACTTAAAATAGAATTCCTGGAACAGGTAATGTAGGTAATATAGTGTGTGGGTGTGAGGCATGTTGTATGGAAATACCTTTGTGTACTTAATCTTCTCCAAACATGGAGACTCATGTTTTTGAAATGAATAACTATGCGTCTAATGCCGTGATCGAATAAGAACAATAAATGCTGTGCAACACCAGCAGAAGTTGGGAAAGGAGAGAAGCAAGACCGTTGATGTGAAAAAGCATCCTTCTACAAAGTAATCGATTATGGCATGGAACAAATTACCTAAAACCGCTCAAGACAGAATGAACATTTAAATATTTAAAGAGCATATGGGAACTTTCACGAGGAAAGAACAATAGGCGCCCGATGAATGTAAATCATGCAATTCGACTATAATTAATAGAAAAAGCCCACATATTATATCAAACACTTTGTTATATTACACTAAAACCAGACCCACATTGCCAGCTGGAACCATCATGTTGTTTTATTATATTACTGATTGCCTGACCAGCAAAGAATCTCATTATTGGAGCTAATGACAAGATCAAATGACACGAAAGGTATTGAGAAATGATGCCGGAAAACAGTTGAGAGAGGAAGTATAAATGTTGGAACTTGGAGTAGAAAAGGCAGTTTTAGTCGAAACAGAGGGGGTTGCCTGCAGTCTGTGCGTGTCGGAGGCACACGGAGGTCATGCTTGACTGACTTTGGCTGTTTGGCCCAGATTCGACCACTAAATAAATGAAGCTCTTTATGCGCAGCTACGTAGTAGAGTGGCTGGAGCAACTCGGAGTGGCTCTGAGAGGTGCACGTTGTATCTCAACCCTGGTACAAGTTTAGCCATGGAAATAACATTAAAGAGATATATGCAATGATCAGTCACATAAAGTGACAATACTACGCCATAGTCATGGAGGAGGGATGTTAGATTGCGTCATGAACGACTGGCCAATTATGGGCCAGGATGTGATAAAAAAGACAATGCATCAACATGGAGATTTATACTTTTCAACTGGATTTGCGAAGTGAATTGAATTATTCCGATATTGCGATGCTATTCTAATGTCATTGAAAGTTGTAAGATCCCCCAAATCATGAAATAGAGAATATTCCACTAGTTTCGATGCGCCGTAATCGTCACTCAGCTTCGCCTCAATGGCGATTACGGCGCATCCAAACTCCTAGAGCATTGTCAATTTATGTGATTTTCGATCCAGATCAGTATAAGTCCAGTCGGTCCATAGACAATATGATGTAGCGTGCTGTTGATGAAACGTAGCGTCTAGATACCTGATGGAGGGAGGCGTACAATCACTAGATCGAAATTACTGGATTGTTTTGTTAGATATCTCACCTCATCTCGTTTCATCCCATGGCTTCATGTGGTTTTCTCAATGCGACGGTTCTTTATTATCCATCCTATTAAAAGTGCCCATGGATCGAACAAAGCACATGCACATGGAGTCACACAAAATTAAAGATGGCGTAACTATCTATATTTATCGTAAGACTACACCGAATTACCCTCATGTTCGCTAGAGCTGCCACCTTTCCATCAACAAAAGGAGGTTCATCAATCGAGTTTCAAGTCTTTGGAAATATTATACTTTGGCAATTATTAGTGACGAATGTTGGTTAATTCATCAAATATATAGGCCTACTGGTTACCTACTATATCTAAAAAACTATGATTCTAGTAGGATCCGCTTGGAGAATCTCCCGCACATAGAAACAGAGTTAACAAGACCTAGGGCTGGAGACTGAAGAGCCACGAGAGTGAGATTCTCGTGTAGAGCCAAACTTAACCCTGCTATTCTTTTTTGTATTAATCTACTCAGATATACTTCTATCCATAAGATTCATTTCCTGCCATACAGAAAACATAATTTAGAATTGTAGTTTTCTGATCTACTTTTCTCGTGAGAAATCAATGAGATCCCAACTTTCGCTGGTGTCAATCCATAGAGTTCCGAATGCCGATAATCAGCTCAAGCACCTGTGTCATACGAAATGATAACCACGAGTTTACGATGGTTTCCCTTCACCCGCTAGAGGGACCAACGGCAGTTAGAAATTATAGGGGGAAGGGGGGAGGGGGTAGATGGTAGCTAAATACGAATCGACGAAGTCGCTAGTTTAAGATAAAAGTGGTTGTAGTCTCCGAGGACCAGACTCTACAGAGTAACCTCGCGTGCGCTCGGATATTGCTAGGCGTCTAGTCCTCGGTGATTACGACCGCTGGCATCTGGATTCATTTGATATTTAGTATGTAACCCGCATCGCCACTATTGTTGCAGATTGTCACTTTAAGAGTCTCCCTGTTCCACGTCACAATACAGCCATCCGGCCACGGTCGCCATACATTGTCACTCTAACGAGTTTAGAATTGTGGAAATGCATTAAAATCTGCCAATGCATTCTGAATAATTGATGGACTACTTTCAATAGAGGCATACTAATGCGAGCTAAAAATAGAATCGGTAGAATTGGAATATTTTACGAGATGATCTGGCTCGCATTAGGTCACACGGGGCGGTCATGTGATACCCGCGCATGCGTTGTCGAGACTTCACGGCTACCGATCACCCGCATAGCCAATGTGAGCGATACGGCAATTCGGCTGAATAATATAAAGAAACTAGATATACATGCATGGTAAATGGAGCTATTTGTGGCGGTAATGCGCAGAGTGTATTGTCGGAGTGGTGGCAGGAAAGCGGCCGGCTGGCGCTCCGGTGTTAACACAGGCGTATTGTGTTCAGTCTCGCGCTCACCATTGTGCGGACGTGTTTTGAAGAACGAGGGTAAACTTGGCCGCAGCCCGTACATGCCCCGAACGCGATCACGTCACTCACAGCCGGCGACGTCACACAATGGCGCCGCGCGCCGCTTTGTACACAGATGGCGCCACCCATAATTACCCTCCATATTCAGAAACTGGATTGGATGAGGAGTGGGCAGATTTCAGATGTTAGGTCAGATGTGGTTAACTTTGGGTGGAATAAGGGCATGAAACAAACTAGGTCCCATTGAACAGTTATAATGACATACATTGTCCTAGCAGGTGGGCCAAGTGATCAACATATTAATATGACATCGCCCTCCGGGAAATAAATTTAGACATCGACCAACATAATTTGGCGTACAACAGGAACCCTTTATGATATATAAATTGAATATGCTGCATTCGTCGACCTATGATTTGATGATAAGGCAAATCACAAAGTTATATTTTTTTTGTAAATACCATGAACGCGGTCTATGTGTCAACAGGGCCAGATTTCTATAGATTTTTATTATAATTATATTATATATGTTGACCCCTCCCCCCACCCCCTCAATCTTGTACGCAATAGAACAAAGAAGGACCATACGCAAAATTTCCAAAAAAACTTTTTATCCTCCACCCCGTACGTAGGCCTACTCTATAGAGGATCTCTTTGTGAAACTACAATGAGTGAGAGTACCACAGAAAGCGTGCGGAGGAGACCAGTGTGGAGCGCGCATGACGGAAAGATCAGCGACCGCTCAGAGGCTTAAAATAGATCGATTAAAACCCGGTACATCTCCGCTTCATTTTGTCTTGACGTGGCTCGATTTCCACAGCCTCTGCCCTGGTATGAAGCGCGGTCCGCTTCTCAATATAGTGGCCATAGCATCTTCCTTAACATATGCGAGTAGATTTCTTTTCCTGTAACTTCCTATATGATAAGGATAAAAAATATTAATCACATAATTTATCAATGCCTTGAAATTCCCCAAAAATAGAAATTAAACATACATGTATATAGGATATCTAGGCAGGTTAGGAGGAGAGAGAACTTAATGTACCCATGTCTTTGCCATATCATGTATATTCTGTTCGACCAATGACTGTCTTATCTTAATGGTCATAATAACTGCTACAGCAGAGACCATCGTTTGTACCCCCTTACAGTGCAATAAAAAGAAAGAAAAAAAATGTCTTCCGGACTGGTGTGTTACATCATGAATTCAGCGCGCTTTTTTTTAAAGAGTTTTTATTTCTCATTTTCGAATACAAGATTCGTTACTCCAAACAAGAAATACAGTGCATTATAATACAAATACAGAATAATCTACCACCAAGATTATAAATATTAGTCAATGACAAACAAGGGTACCATGCCCATAAGCTACTCATTACCATAAAGCCCGCTTGTAATACCTTTAAGCTACAATAGATAAACATGTTACTAAATTTCAAGTAAAATTTATAATGAGTCCTGTAACATGCATCATGCATACCTCTAGGCTAATCGTGGTCTGTCCTTCCAACCACCTTATCAGGGGAAGTAAACAAAATAGATGTAGCTAGAAAATCCCTTTTATGATTGCGAAGGTATAATTGGCAGGTACTGGCTGATACCGATTACACCAGTTCGATATTGATGGTCAATTAGACTAGGAGGGGATGGTTGGCCTTAGGATATAGCAGCGATCTATAAATTAGATATAGCAGGAGTTATTGCACGGACAAAACACCAATGCCTGTGTTGAGATGTGGAAAATATCCGCAGAGCTGCATTCAGCACAAATGAATACACACAATTTGCCTTATTGATTTAAACGTTGGGCTATGTCAACATCGCCGTATTACGGTATACATTCTCCTGATGTAGGCTTGTACTGGTGGTTGTACCTTTAAGGGCGGATTATGTGACCTTGGGAAAGCTATCTGAGTAATTCAAAACGCACACTGTGGTAACCAAGCCTAGAATAACTCATGATACCAGCCCTAGATATTAGACCTCTATTCTGGTACAGCTTGAGCAGATGCTACTTGTTATATCACAAGGTGTACATTTTGTAATAACACACGGATGTCGGTGTAAGGCTCTACAATTAAATCACGTCACCAGCTACAGCTTTTAATTTGCACCGTGACAGAATGAAAGGGCTTCAAGAAATCCAATAACACCCTTATACATCATCGGCGTGTTAATTGGAACCGAATGATTTATACTTTATTCACCCTTTGCATTCTTTTCATACTTATACTGATTTTATGTGACTGGGAACGGAGGGACGAGGCATAAGTATGGGCAGTATCACAGAGTAGACAAAATTAGATGGATTATGTGTGTCGGGGATGGGGTGTAAGTGTAAGTGTATATTATAGAACTGCATCGAGAATCGAACCGAGAATTTAAAAGCACCAATAAGAAAGCTATGAAAGAAAAAATCGTAAATCATAAAATAAACAATACTCCACGAGTTTAAATGCATGGTACTCGTCATCACGGCAAATCCGAGTGACAATTGCGGTGCATCTAAACGAATGGAGTATTGTTTAATTTCTTTTCTTTCATGACTTTCTTATCAATGCTTTTGAATTCTTTGTAAGTGGGAGTATTACGTAGTAGAGGAGGAAGTTGATTCCACTTTAGTGACCCATGATATTTGACATATATCGTCTAGGCATAGTAGTTAGGGGTGTACTGTCCCTTTACGTGGGTGATCGTTGCTGGGTTTTTTTTTCAATGTTATTCTTAAGGTTAAACTTGTACCCGGGGTGAGATAAAGCGTGAGTGGTCATGGACTCCCTTTCCCTGGTGGCTTGCAAATACGTGGCTCATATAGCAGCGCTATGGACTGCAGATCATGGGGTAAAACTGTTCCTTCTTAGCCCTAAATTCACTAATTTGATATTCACGAGAAACCTCTGACTCTGAGCATTGGGTGCTTCATTTCTGAAAAATTATTTAATGATGTTCAATACATAGCTGCCATAGTCGTTGGTATAGCTTTTAAAGGCAATATCAATTTCTGCTCTCAACAGGGCATTCTCTTTTGTCTGGTAGTAGAGCAATGATCCTTTTTTTGGCCAGTTCTCCCCAACTGAGCAAGTCTACTTTTTCTTTTCTTTTTAATGTGTTTATTGAGACTATAAGGGCTTCGGCGGTCAGCCGGGATGGGGAATCTATACAACCCGATACCTTCAACCTTTACAACAGTTCACAAGAGAGCAACATATATCATTACATACCAATGGGCGAATACATGTCTCACTTTTGCTGACAAGGTTTACGGATTATGTTCGTCACTGAGTGACGAAAAAATATCCACACGTCCCTCCGTACCACGTGACCACTATATAATTGCCTTCTTTATATATGTTTACAGGAATATAATAATAAGGAGACATTAGTAAGTATACCTGAATTTCATCAGTTCCTCGAGATTTTAGTAGGAAATATTCACTTCTATTTCGCACTTGGTGAATATTTCCGATCAAAATATCTCTAAACAGATTCCATTCAGAGATATGAACCATGTTTACATATTTTAGGTATCCCAATTGTAAAATCCGTAAAATACGACAGTACCTATCGTTTCACCTGCATTACTCTCCGGTACCTGTGTATCGTGGGCATTACCGTTGTGTGTAGTGCGGCATTACCGGGGGTGATAAAGGGACTGGTAGATGGTGGAGAATATGGGTGTACACAGGCCGTACGGTGGATACCATCCAATACGGGAGTCATCGCTTTGCCGTCATGCTTGATCAATACACAGGTCAGCCACCCACACTCAGTGGTGGCCATCTGGCGTGTGGGACGTCAGATAATACGCCACCATGTACTTGGCGCGCCACTAATAAGGCCATGCGTACCTTTGACTAACAAGTTCTCCACCAGTGATAGAAGTGTCTGGTACACTGCGACCACGGCGACCATACCACTTTCTTACTTATTCGTTACGAAGTCCCCATGAAGAATGTATGGGGCCACAGTAAACCACTACCCATTGTTTATTAGATGCCCTAAACCGCACCTTTATGACTTCTCAAAACCCATTATCGAATTTCTATAAATATAAACTATTATTAATGACCATTTTTTTCTTCTTTTTAAGACCATGGTTAAGAAATACAAAAATCGATGGTATTTTTTATCCTCATCTCTGTAAACCACTCGATATATAGCCATATGAGCATCATTTTTCGAGACCTGTTTGAAAACGCATACATTCACTGTATTTCTTAATGTTAGAGATAATTTTCAATGCAGGTTCCTTACCTATATTTTTATTTTCAGCATCAGAATTGTTGTTGATCACTATAATGTAGGACTGGGAAAATCGGTGACATTTTTTCAGCCAATCACAACATATATTCCAAATATGTTAACTAATGTTTTTTTATACCAAAATACTATGGTGGTATATAATTAATACCAATTTTCTAGCAGAGGTAGGTATTTCTCTAACACACTGGCATAGCTATATAATAATACCAAACATGAATTACTTATAGCAAGATGATTTCAGTATTGTTATATTTGACGGAAACAAAATGCCAGTGCAGCTGCAAGTGCTGCCGGATGCAGGTGACACCTGCGCGGAATAGGTGGTGAATGATGGACCAGCATTTTACCTTATTAAGCTGCCATCATCATAAACTCACACCTACACCCAATCATAGTTGTCCTCTGTGAACCTTGATCATTGATTCTACATCCTACATAGATAAATCAAATCAAGCGTTCAATATGAGTCATGGTGATAGCCACGTGAGCCACAATAATAACCGATCTACCCACGAAGCATGTTAATAGATTGTGCTTTAAATACAGGTATATGGAGGGCGATATTAGCTTTGTGTCCATGTCATATCTTAAGTAGACTATATTAATTAGTGTCATACGAAGAAAGACCGGACTCACCTGTAGTATGTTTATTAATAGGCTCAAGCGGATATATATAAATATGTTACATCAGAATGACCCAGTCCACTTGAACGTGCTGGGCGTGTTTCGACTATATACAATCACACTACAGGCACATTGATTGTGTATGTGACGTTCGTACCGCTTTGTTTTTTTAAAAAGATCTTTATTAATATCAATGTAGTTACATTGGTCTTACAAGAAATGGCAATCACAATTTGTTTAACATATATACATTTACAAACAGTATAATAAGTATGATGACTGACAAGATGGTGAAGATGACGGATGGTCTTTGGTCTTACATATGCACCAATATGCTACAACATCACATATTATATGCTAGGTTCGAAAGTTTCCTTTGACATTGGGTTTAGGGATTTGTTTTGAAGCGGTTCCTTGTACTTTGAGGTCCAGATCATTCCAAGATATCATGTATGTAATGGTTATATGGTATTCTATGATGTGTCTTTTACGTATGTGTTACTTGTGTATCACCTTTATATCATTATACATGTACATACTTACTATGTAGATGGTATGTGTATGCCGTGTCTGACGTTTATTTACTATCCATCGTACACAAAGTCCCCATTGAAAATGTATGGGGACTCAGTAAACAACGACTCATTATATAAAACCTGTCAGATACCATAACTGTGATATACGGATTCAAATCCGTAATATACGGCTCTCATAACTATGGTGCACGTGAAAATAGTCCCTGTGTACTATAGAAAAATAGTCCCTATTGTTATACCCCTTTAATATTACAATTTCTGGGCTTGATTTTTTTCCCGAAAAGATGGATAATAAATGCAACAAACGATGGTTTGACGCTAGCGCTCGTGTACTACTACGTGTTAATCCCTTATGGTTTAGGGCCGCCTGTCCACAAAACCATCGATAATTGTCTATATGTCCTATTTATAATGCATATATGGTATTTTAGGGTATGTGTGTGACGTGGCTATGACGCATGTGATGTGTATAAAGCAGGGCTGCACGTGTGAATGGCGCTGGGGTCTCGGGGGAAAGTCGCAGGTGAGTGACGCAAACACGTTATTCAGCTTAAACGGAATCCATCAACAATTCAACGTGGAATTTACGGGAGCAGAATGGCGAATGTGTGTGAGCTGCTCGGTGAGCTGCTCAGTAAGGCCTCGTCATCCCCATGCATGCATGCACATGCACATGAGGTGGCGCATTTAGAAGGGCGTGGTCACCCTACACACGACCTCAGACACACCACCACCACCACCACCGCTACAACCACCTGACCCGCTACCAGCAAGCAGCACCAACGGAGGTATAGGCACTGCGGGTGGCGTTACTACTACCACCAGCCCCAGATGATATTGACATCAGCATTTAGACAGCAGCTTCCTGCGACATGTATCACGTCGCTGTCGCTACTACCTGCTGAACCTGAGGGTGGCATGTCTAGTACGCAGTATTATAAATTCTTATTGTTGGGTTTTACAAATATGAAAGCCTGGATATATGATTGTACGTTCTCCTTTATCTGAGTAGAAATCTTAGTTTACCTGTAGAGACTGAGGCTGTTTAGGATGAGTGTGTCGATGACAAGTTTGGACGAGGAATGTGTATTGAGAGTGTGCAGTGCATACCTTTAGATTAGGAATGTGCAGTGAGAGTGTGTAGTGAAGTTATAGGACACGGAGTGATTGCTAGTTCCGCCATCATCCAACGGAAAATTATAAGATAATGCCACTATAGTAGGGGACAATCATAAATTTGAGATAATTGTGAGACGAGGCTAAACAAACAATTTTTGGGATAAAATCCATTGATTTGATTGATTGTTTAATGTCAGGGGCAAGATGACTGCCTCCATAACACAATAGCTATGTGCCTTATAGAGGCTGAGACTGTCTAATCAGAGTATGCATTGAATACCTTTAGACTAGGAATGCGCAGTGAGAGTGTGTAGTGAACACCTCTAGACTAGTAATGTGCAGTGAGAGTGTGTATTGAACACGTTTAGACTAGGAATGTGCAGTGAGAGTGTGTATTGAACACCTATAGACTAGTAATGTGTAGTGAGAGTGTGTATTGAACACCTATAGACTAGTAATGTGTAGTGAGAGTGTGTATTGAACACGTTTAGACTAGTAATGTGCAGTGAGAGTGTGCAGTGAACACCTTTAGACTAGTAATGTGCAGTGAGAGTGTGCAGTGAACACCTTTAGACTAGTAATGTGCAGTGAGAGTATGCAGTGAACACCTTTAGACTAGTAATGTGCAGTGAGAGTGTGCAGTGAACACCTTTAGACTAGTAATGTGCAGTGAGAGTGTGCAGTGAACACCTTTAGACTAGTAATGTGCAGTGAGAGTGTGCAGTGAACACCTTTAGACTAGTAATGTGCAGTGAGAGTATGCAGTGAACACCTTTAGACTAGTAATGTGCAGTGAGAGTATGCAGTGAACACCTTTAGACTAGTAATGTGCAGTGAGAGTGTGCAGTGAACACCTTTAGACTAGTAATGTGCAGTGAGAGTATGCAGTGAACACCTTTAGACTAGTAATGTGCAGTTACAGTATTATTGAAGTTATAGAGGCTGAGAAGTAATAATTCATAAGGAATATTGAGACACGCAGTAAGGGCATTCGTGAAGGTTGTAACCCCGTTAAGTCCCAGACAAAGGTATCGCCATATGGCCTGAATCTGTAATGTCTATGTTCAGACCATGTAGCTAGAAACTACTGTAGACATGCAGACTGTACACTCAGCACTTATAAGGCGGGACCGTCTCACCTGTTGCATCCTACATCGAGGGCAAGGCCAACGTTCTGGAAGACGATGACATGAAGCCAGACAAGGACATATCAGAGAGGCATCAGACACCTGTCTTTTTTTGAGTCAGAGCAGTGCACCCCAGGAAAGGGAATCTGTTACCTTTGGTGAAAGGAAATCTGGGGTTAGTGTACAAACGAATTAGGAAATTCCTCATCTTGAACTCATAGCAAATATCATCAATACAATTATCATCAATACAAGAGCGACCTTGATAAAAACTAAATCGACGGACTGATATCGGTACAGATATGTAGAAACGAAGAACGAAATTAAGATGACCTTCAAACTAGGGAAATGGGGCGTGGCCAGAAATAATTTGACACCCGGTCATTGTCAAGCAGCGCCAGGCGAAATTCCTCCTCTCTTGCTCTCTGCCCGTTTGCTTTGTACTATAATCTTGTTTGATACTTGAATGCTACTTGCTTATCACCTTGTCATTACTGGCTCACTAATTGTTCGTTACTTGATCACTGCCTTGTTACCTGCTTGTTACCTGACCACCCCTTTTCTGATACTTTGTTACATCTCACGATTCATTTACATTTTGTTCACAACTTGGATACTTTTCGCCCAATCTTTGGTTACTTTTCGATTACTACTTGGTTTCTGTCGCTCGGTACTTGGTTACTGTTCGCTCAGTACTTAGTTACATTTCGCTCAGTACTTGGTTACTTTTCGCCAGTATTTGGTTACTTTTCGCCAGTACTTGGTTACATTTCGCTCAGTACTTGGTTACATTTCGCTCAGTACTTGGTTACATTTTGCTCAGTACTTGGTTACTTTTCGCCAGTACTTGGTTACTGTTCGCTCGGTACTTGGTTACTGTTCGCTCAGTACTTGGTTACATTTCGCTCAGTACTTGGTTACTGTTCGCTCAGTATTTGGTTACTTATCGCTCGGTACTTGGTTACTTTTCGATTACTACTTGGTTACTGTCGCTCGGTACTTGGTTACTGTTCGCTCAGTACTTGGTTACATTTCGCTCAGTACTTGGTTACTTTTCACTCACTACTTGGTTACTTTTCGCTCACTACTGGCGCGGCACTTGCTCTCAATCTAATCGCCGCTCACTCTCTACTTACTACTGGCTCACTACATGCTCGCTACCTGCTCACTCCTTGTCAGGAGACGGCGGGCAGGCTGATCTATTGACGGCGCGTGGTCGTGGCCGACGCCCGGGCCGCTGGCGCCGAGTTCAGTCACCCAACACTCGCCCGCCGCCTTCAAACGACGGTCAAACCCAATTGGGAGCACCTAACGTGGTTTGTCGGAAGTCGGGCTCCCCCGTCAGCCACCAAACGGTCGATACGGGCCTCTGGGCGCGGCAGCAGAGCGCTTCATCGACTGCTCGCCACGCTTTCTGTGAGACAGGGAATCGCTGAGCGCACCTCGTGTCAGACTTATACAGAACTGCATAGAGAATCGTATGAATACACAATACTCCACGAGTTTGGAAGGGCCGCAATTTTCATCGAGGCGAAGCCGAGTGACGATTACGGCCCTTTCAAACGAGTGGAGTATTGTTTATTTTACGATTTGAGTGCGGTTCTGGATTTATCTCATCCCTTTCAAGGTTGGGGGAGTTGAAATTTCTTGTCTTGTCATCTCTCTGAAATCCTGGCCGCTGATTGGTCAATCGCCTATGACGTCCTCTCATATTCACTACGCCACGACCATGGCGTAGTATTGTCACTTTACCGGGGTGATCGTTGAGTATTTTTTTCTAATGTTATTCCTATGGCTACACTTGTACCAGGGGTGAGATAAAGTGGGATGATCGCCCTGCCAGAGGTCTGGTATTTCACTACAGGGGCGCTTTTTATCTCGTACTCTTGTAGGGGTGCCCTATAGTATCAAGGATGTCAGTTTTCCCACTTTTCCGTAAAAAAATCCTCGTTTTTATTACCAGTTTATTAGATTTTCCCATATACAAAATATTATAAATTGTGCCCCATTTATACAAATAGAACAGTGATTTTAATCTCCCCAGGCAACCTCAGCCTCACTCCATGGATGATACTGATGTGTTTTTCATGTTTTCTCAGTCTTCTCAAGAACACTGCACCGCTCATGATATTACGCATTTTGTTCGATAAATGGTGGCGCTTTTGGCACCCTTCTGTCGCACCACCTATTATATGAGATACTTCATAATTGGTATAAAATACCGAACAGGGTTTCATACAGATACCAGTTCTTGACTGTCTTACAATGCATCAAACTGGATCCAATCAACTCAAATGGGGAGTAACTGCCTACGTTACGGACAGAGTGGCAGTTTATGCCCCATGCCGCAGATAAAACGTCCCATTGCGCACATAAGGCTTACCCCTCATGCCACACATTAATGCCTCATACATGAGGTGTGGCCACCAAATGGTGATCTCCTGTCACCGTCACTGTGCGTGTAATAGCGGGCGGACGGCCGCATTGTCACATCTCCTACTGAGTGGTGTGCCATACCTGGGCCGTTAACACGCCCGCTGTATTACTTATGTATGGCTAACATCTCTGTGTGCACACCACCGCCCCAGACAAGCACACAGACCGGCCATTGCGGGGCCACCTGTTGGTCATTGACTGCTGGGGGCAGCCATAAAGCATACCTTGACCAACGACAACGGTGTGTACCTACCCTCGTGAAAAAGGGCGAGGTGTCTAGGTCGATATCAAATGGACACGTTACACCTATTGAGCTCTACTGATTGTCATGATACAGGTCTCCTGGTTTAGACAAGTATATATCTAAAAATGTAATTGCTAATAGCAATCGGCCCCATATAGTGGAAAAGGTGATGTTCTTATAGTTTTAAGTTTTATCCTCATTCGAAGCTTCCATCACATTGTCAAGTCATGGGAGTATAATAGCCTGGTTCAAAACCTTAAGGAGAATCAACTAGAACATTTGAGGTAGAGTTTAGATAAGATTGTTTTCTTCACATATGATAGATCCCTTTATATACATATACGAGGGGGGGGGGGTCGGTACAAAACAGTAATCCTGGGTCTACTGGCCAGTCATTGGCTCGCTAACTGACCAATTAGAACACAGTACTAATTTACCAATAACTACCTGTAGCCACGTTCCAGTCCACTTACACTCGGTGTGGTGAATAGCGATAGATAGGCCAATAGATTTAACTGGAATATAGTGTTTAGAAGAAAACTTACCGCTATAATGGTGAACGGGCATAACTATCCTACGAAAACAAGATGATATCCCCAGTCGATTTGAAAAGTAACAATGACTTCATATCATATCATCTTTGATATATAAATGAGTTGATAGTACTTATTATCCACCTAATAAGAAGACTCCATATGAACTATATAGGGAGTGTGTGCAAAGCGGAGGTTACGAGGAAAAAGTGCCTACTGGAAGGTAGTCCGCGAGAGCATCGGCGGTCTCTGCTTTGATAACTTGAATTTGCAATGTCGAACGATGAATAGAATATCAAATGATTTTAGGCAGAAGCGATCTTATTCTCCTCGGGTTGTCTCTACATATAATATCCTCGCATTTCCTGGGATATTACTACGCGCCAGTTTCCCGGAAATTATCGGAAATCAGTTAATATTTTGTACATAGCCTATACTTATATTTCACACCTTGATCAACATTACAATTGATGTTATTCTACGTGGGAGATGTAAGCAGGAATATGTGTGGGTTTTTCAACCTCTCTGATATAGTTTCTCTTAAACTTTGGAGGCAAGGGACCATGAACGTAGTCGTAGCACGGGGGTGATGTCTTCATCATCATGTGACGTATCAAATGACGTCCCCGGGCTATACAGAGAGTGTTCTCCGTCGCCAACGTGAGACGTAGCCATCATCACGCTCCTCGGTTAAAACATACTCCTCTCACCGGCTTCATTAATCTGCCCAGGTTAGTGCGCCGCCGAATAATTAGGCCAGGGTCCTAAAATCAGTCCCGAAAGATTCACTGGGAAAGTAGAGAACTCAGCTATCGGCAAAGTCATATTCCCACTGCTTAGAAAGGAGATGACTAGCAGCCAATCAAATTGCTACATCTCTGGAATCCGGAGTGTGACACATGTAATATTTGGTCGGTGTTTCAGTCAGGCTGGAGTTGAAGACCAAATGAAAAAGAAAGTGAGATGCCAGGAAGCAGCTTCTATCAACATTCTTGATATCGATGTAAAGTATCCTACTTTAACACACATGATAGATAGATCCTCATAGATATTAAAGATACACATAATATATTGTATATAAACAATATGTGATAGTATTAATTATTGCATGTACTTTCAGTATGCAGACGTTCTGGTCTTGTATACGTCCACCCTTGATGATCGAAATGAACGTAAAAGTCTTTGTTGACTACTCTGAATAGCATAATTTCGTGGAGCAATTCAAACGGCCCAACTATGAACCAATAGAGGAGCATATCCGGCTGGTTTGGCAAACATAGAATCATCTAGAATTAACTTGTTATGGTGAGGCATTACCTCACAGGCGTCCTTATGGATATCTTAGCGTATACTTGGATTCTTCGTGAAAACTATCAGAAATAACACCAATGCAAGACTTTTCAAATTTGCCAAATTACGAAGCTGTATGACTACCGATGTTGCACGCCTTGTGCACCTGAATACAACCCGTCCCCTCATGGAGCATGCAGCAAATGCAGAATCGGGGCCTAAAATTGATTATGCATGTGGGAAATAGCGATGGATCGTCTGGATGCTGAATGTAAGTTTAAGGCAGATGATATGGTCAAACGTGAATTGGCATCTATGAATTTTTTTATTTCATTTTTTTTTTTTTTATTGATCAAAACATCAGATCTGCATCTGCAGTTCTTCCACTGTGTTGTACATAAACACATCAAAACAATTGGTAATGCCTTATTGAAGCTGAAGAAGAAGAAGAATTGTTTGCTATATGCTTTGTAAATACTGGTTTTAACAACCATCCACCATTTTATTAATCAAGCAACATATGTATATTGTTTAGCTTGATGTAAATCCATTCAAGGACGACCCGTCGTCTGACAGATTGAATAAAAACACGAAAGGTGACATAGTTCCCTCATTATCAACATATTGTGTTTTTCTGCGCTGTGCCCGATGTTGTCTTCTCTACAAATAGTCCCTACTGCTGGAAGGTTTCTCTATTTGATTAAAGTCGCCTCTTGTCTTTAAATAGTGCCAACTTCTAAAAATAGTTCTCTTCCAGGTATACTTACAGTAGGGGACTTCCTCTTTCATAGCTCCTGTTACACCGACAACTGGTTCCTGTAAATGGTCGCTTTACTTTATATATGTTATCACTAAAGCTATCAGAATATTAACACATTGACCCAATATTTAACATTGTTCTCAGATTCTCCTACCCGCATTTATTCCCTGATATAGCAGATTTTCAATTTTTTCCAGCGTAAAACAAGAAAAGCCCAATTATATCTCACCCCTTATAGAAAACTTACCATTATAATTATCCTTCTTAATACGTTGGATATGTTCTCCTGCTGTTAATATGAAGTTACTCCCTCTTCTATTCTATTCTATTCCTCTTCTAGCCTCCCCCTACAGGTACCCCATGCCGTATCTGCACAACCACACCCACTGTGATTCTCCCCGCATGAAAGCAAAAGCCAACCTTTACCTTTGTCAACACCCCCTCCATCCTCTCTCAACGTGCTCAGATCCTATTCCTATGAATAATTCACAGAAATAGACGGTGTATCTATGTATATGCACAATTGTAGGTTCCATATCTCCATAGCGTGTTAAATAAATCCTTAGTAGGCTGTATAAGCCAGTCCTTACATTCCAGAAATGGTGGGACTAGGGTGTGGCAGAGAAGCGTGGTGGTATAGGCAGATTTTCAATATTTAACAGACCAACCGTTGCGCGGATTCCGAGCGTTGATCTATGTCCCTGCAGGTTGTCCACTATTTTGTTTCGCGTTGCATTATTGATGAGGCGGGCTCGGTAGGACTGTCATCCATTCATTTTGTAACTGGTCTGCTACTCCACTGGCTGGCTCTGCTGGCTGGCTCCGACGGCATGGTGGGTGACCTTCCCCTATCACCTCTTGACCCCTCCTCCTCAGTGGTCACGCCTCAGTGAACCTGGTGGTTCAGAGGTGCTCTTAGACTGGCTCCAGGCCCTATATCTGCCTGGCCACCTACTTTACCCCTCTCTATGGGATAAAGGATTCATGGACAAGTCAGGGAAGGATACATATTATAATAAGATTTATTCTGATTTTCTTCGATCATTTAATGACTGTTCATAATCAAAGATTTTAGTAAGTCTAAGGTGCTCTCTACGTCAACACGGCCGTGTTCCAGTCCACTGGTGAGAAGAATTGTCTCCGAACAACTCCAATATAGGGCACATCGCTATCATGGTATGAAGGCGACCATCTTGGCCCCCGACGCCATCCATCACACCAGGTGGCGGGACCAATTATTAATGGATTTTATCAAAAATATTTTTATTTGGCTTGCCATTGAGGAATTTTAGCCTCATCCCATTTCTACAGATTAAGACAACAGATAACAGTAGTTGCCCCCGACTACAGTGGCGCTATTCAACAAGTTCCTGGCGGATGATGGCAGAACTAGCAATTTCTCTGTGCCTTATACACTGAGTCCGTGCCAGGAGGCCAGCTGGGGGCCGTTTAATATTTAGGGACAGTAAGAAGGATTAGGTCAATGATGGGAGGGTTCCTTGGAGAACAATGGCCAGGAAGGGAGAGTCACTGTGTTAAATAGGTGTTGTCCATATGTTATTGTCCTTCTCCTAACCTCAAACATTCAGAAGGACAGCTCAGGATGAAAGCCACCATGTGATTGGTTGTTCTATGTGTCTGTTCTTGGTGGTATGGGGGTGCCCAGTTAACATCAGTTTTAATAAGAAGGTCCTCGGTCTAAATTGTTAGAAACTCTGAAGGATATTATTCAAGTATGCACATTGATTATATTGTGTTTAGTTAGGCTACCTGCATACGACAGAACTCCAATTGATATTTCTTCCGAAAAGGAGAGTGACAGTTTTTTATTAAACAGCCCAGAAGGATATTTCAAGTCCCAGTCTTTTCCCTGTCCTTTGTAATGATAATCTATGTTTATTTAACGTGGTCTCCTCCTATGACGGTCTTTGGACTAGCACATGACGATAGGAGAATCGTGCCAGACATTAAACGCATCCCCTGGACCTGCTGGGCAGCGCGCAATGCAACTAAGTATACATTTAACAATGAGTTAAAATGCTTAGAATACAACGCAAGCGAATGCCTGCTGAGCTGTAAATGCAGGAAAATAGTTATAAATCAGTGTAGCTAAATACTGACATAGAATATTTTGAATCATGGTTACATTAACGAGATTTTAGGAAGCCACGTTTTAGCAAATTGTTACTCGCGTTTTATATGCAGTAGACAGTAGACGAGTAGACAGCATGAACATTGTTGTTACAAAAACGTGGTTTTTAGGCAATTGTTTTCATAATGGATGAGCAATGGATTGGTGCATCTTGCTGTGTAAGGCAATCATGTCAATATACGCCAGTCTCAATTAGGTAGTTCGCTCATCTCCCAGTGGGTGGCTACCATCATGAAATCAAACTTGCGCGGGCAGATCTGACTCAGCATAAGTTTATCTCCCATAGGACATACTACAAATATCGATAAGCGATATTGAGCTATCGCGAAACGCTTGTACAATCTAGTCTAGTTTGGAGAGCACCATGAATCAGATACCTGCATATTATCCTCCAGATTATGTATGGCTTTGTAGATAGAGTGGAGCCGGTAAGTGCTGGGGCCTGTTTGATAACTTAGGCCCGGCGTCCACCTACTACGATAGAATCGTAGACCTCCCGATATGGCACCGATACAAAATGTCAATATCGGTGCCATATCGGGAAGGTGCAAAATCGTAGACATATGTCTAGACATACAAATCCACAACGCATCGTAATGGGGTTATATCGGTGTCTAATCGCAGAAACGTGGTAAACTGCCCCGATATTAGGTAACCTTCCGACGCGATTTTGATTTCTTATCGGGAGGTGCATCGTAGGGTATATCGGTGCCAAATCGTAGTAGGTGGACGCCGGGCCTTAGAGTCGTACATGAAGACACTATACGCCACGAAACCCAGGGACGATTCGGGACAACTTTTTTTCAACACATATGGACTACCTTTGGTCAGGTAGAGCAGTCTGAGCGATCTTGAATATAATTAAACGATGACCCTCGCACGATGTCTCCTTGTACCATGTGATTTCGCAGGGAAAGGTTATTCGACAGGCTCCTGCACCGTTGTTTCTATGCTTGCACCACTATTACTGAATAGGTTAAACGGCTCTGTGGCATGATCAATACCTAATCCTATCATCCTTTGAAAAAAGAGGTGTCCACATTACTTATCGAATTCCTGGCAGACATGGAGACATAGCTATGCCAACATTGACACATATCAAACAAAACGAACGTTGATTAGATATGGCCATCGGATACATATTGCAACTTGTCAGGCGACAGAAAAATGCACTGATTGGCAATTCGGAATTGAGCCACTTAATTAAAGTAGTCCAATTCAGATCAGATTAATTAAGCCACTCAGGAAGAGTCCTTCTGAATTCTAGATTGCCCTTTATTTGAGTTTGTGGCAAGAGTATATATATCACTACTGCACCTTTACCAAGCAACACATAGGGGTAGTTATCTATACCAAGCAGGCTTATTTCGGTCGCTCAGTCAATAAGGGGAATTTTCTTGCGAGTAATTTCCTCCTGGACCTGATTAGCTGTTAGCAGTTCGGTGGATCCCGACAATACCCGGTACGGACTTGTTGGATTGCATGCTTTCTTGTCATTTGCCCAGCGTGTCTTTTCCTAGGGATCAGATGTATGAAGGACCGATATTCATAGAACAGCCCACTTATGGATCTGTGCGATGGTAGTTCTAGGAAATTTATTTATTGATATACATCACTAGGGGCTTTTTTGTACGTCATCTGTTAGGAATTTACTGAGGGCATGTCGAGTAAAGCAGGAACATATTTTTTTCTACAAGGATGCAAGTATCTGCAATGAATTGTATGATATATGATAATTTTAAACTAAACATAAATAACTTCAAGGAAAGTCATGGAAAACTAAAGACTTAAAACAAGTGATATATAGATATATAGGAGCCGCATCAGAATTGAAAACACTATCACTTTTACAAATCAGAAAGAGTGTTGATAATTATGCCTTTTTTTTCATTTTGCCCAATCAGAAGTCAGATAAGTCGCGAGAGGGAGTGTCCCGTAGAACAATAGGGAAAAATGAAAGTGTGTGGTTGATTGTTCTTAAGGATAGAACCTCACAAAACTAGACTTTCCGTTTCAATTAGAAATCAGTTTTATTTATGATAATAGATGAGTACAGGCAAGCTGTTGGGATGTGTGATAGGTGATGATTTTAAACTCGATGTTTCGATAAACTTATAATCTTCATCAGGAATTCTTAAGGATGTTTTTGAATTGGTCCACCCTGTTAACGTCCGGAAGCTAAAATAAAATATATAGGTGTCAAGATAGTGCCTCTCTGTCGGTACGGTAACAATTAATCTATAATAGAAGTATCAGATATTTCCAAATCCAAATTCCATTACCTTGAAGTATCCTTGAAATATCCTTCGATACACCTCGTAAGTATACCACTAGCTGCAGCTCATAAATGCGGTTTCCACTTTCGGTTTTGAACCCACACTTGTTACCCTTCCCATTTCATGATAGAATGCCCGTACCTGTGAGCTGTTTCAAAACCATAGACTTCACTCGACTTTTGAAACAGCTCCTGCAGGTTTCGATTGGTACATCTATATCGGTGTTTGACTGCAGCGTCGACTAGTCCCAACTTTCCTCATTTATAACCGGAAGTGGACACACGTCATGCGCACTAGGAATCGAGAACTGGCTCTTACCTGGACAGAGTTAACCAGAAGAAGAATACGTCATATCATTGAAACCAACAACCTACCGTGGGGGGCGGTGGAGGCGGTGTATGAGGTGTATGAGGCCGGGGTGTTGTTGGTGGGGTATGGGCGGGTAGCTGGCTGAAAGCGGCGGTGTTTACGGCGGCACAAGACGTAGTAAGCACGGCCGGAAGTAGGTCTGACCCACACGGCGCCATGGCCTGTGTCTCCCGTCTCACCTCCCGTACCCCCCGCTCCCCCCAACCCGCACACGTACAAACATCTGGTCCTTGTTACTAAGCCCCATGTCTTGTTGCCTGGTTACCGTTACCAACGTCAGGCCGCCAGGTCCTGGCTGAGTGAACCACCATGTCCTGAGAACGCCACGCGCTATTTATAGTCGGCGCCGCGTGCATGCTGCACGTGCTTGACGCTGCTGTGTGGTTATACGCTCGTCCTACTCTGATACAGTTCCGACATGCACGTTGTGCGTGTCATCTCAACCTGCTCGTGTTCTCAGCGTGTGCACGCGGTCGTCCTGGATATGCAGCAGGGGGTTGTTCCATGTAGATAACATACCTGTATGTACACCTGTGTGCGTGTGAGGCACGGATACCGTGATAGGTCTGTACGTGCCAACCTGCCTGACCTGTGTGCTCTTTGTGAAAAAACCCACCTTCCATCTTCTCTTTACTAAAATATCTGTACCAATATAACGTCGCTGGCATCCTTTAAACAGGAGGCCTACCTGTGCATACCTCTCTACCCTTCCTTGTACCACCATTATCTGCATATACATGACCCAACATGTGTTATTTGTACTTACCTGCGTAAACCTACATCTAGGGCACAGATTTATTTCCGCCATCATCAACCAGGAAATTGTAAGATAGCGCCACAGTAGTCGGAGGACAACCACTATCATCTGCTGTCATAATCTATAAATAATTATGAGACGAGGCTAAAAGCCTTTTATGGCAATCCCCACCCCCGAATAGAATCTTTTAATAAAAGCCATTGATAACTGGACCTGCCACCTTGTGTTTTGTTTAGCATCGAGGGAATGGCTGTCTCCATAATACAATAGCTATGTGCCCTATTTGTTTCTCGTATATTGTCAATCTTAAATATTAATATTGGAGGGCTCTGGGGTGCAACTATAGCCCAAGAGTCTGATTAGTAGCGGCCTATCTGTTAGGTACTAAATAACATTTATTGTCTTATTTTCTACATTATTAAAAACATAAAAGATGATTTATCCTAAAAATATGATGGTGGTGTCAGACTGCTTTGTCGCATTCGTCACTCCAGGCTGAGGCATGAGGGTGTCTTGAAAGGGAAAATCTCACAAGAACGTATTGTTTGCTGCAGTGCTTCACTGTCAACCATGTTTTATGATAATGTTTGATTGTATTGTTGAGAGACAAGTATTTCGTTTCTAAATCCATTTGGGCGAAGGTTTCTTAACTGTTAAGTAGTCCCAGCTGCCTTTAAAACCGTGGAGTTTAAAGGCAGACTTTTATCATTCTTTGATTTATCATTTAAAATCACCGGGTGAGCAGCACCACTGCATTCATCTTTGCTGCCCATACTTAATTTTGATCTATTTGTTCCTAGTGGTCGTTATTCATCGTGCCATGATAGTTCCCCTTTGTTTCTTGTAACATGGTATGATATAGACTGAAGCACTGGGTCATGCACCAACTACCTTACTCATTTACATTAACATGCACCTTCATATCATATCTATGGTCTGCAAACTAAATTATCGGTACGAACCTCATTGTCTTCCTGAATATTGAACACTGTAGTCCTCCAACCTGTACGTACATTCCGACCTTGTATACAAAGTTATCGATCCTATGCTCACTCCAGTAGAACATTCTTGATTAACATACATGTAATAATTTGAAGTTAAGTCACATATGTTTGCACATAAAATAAACTTCTATTAGCCTTATAAATCACACTCCGTATACATCATACACAGTTTCCTTCATAATATCATAACAATTGTATATACCGGTATAGTCTATAATAACTGTCTTTGAGATGGTGGGTGGGTATTGGTATCTGCTTGCAGTGTCTGTGTATGAATACCTGCGGGAAAAGGGTCTCTGTATCTATAAGGTGTATGTTGTCTCACACGCAGATGTTCAGACTTGACTCTCCATAATCAAATAAATATTATCAATAATTTTCCACAATGATATATACTCTTCCTCCAAAGAGTAATAAATACTTGATATAAACAATATGAGTATTCATCAAATTTGCTAAGGTCTAATATTAATTTTCGGTTGTTTTCTTCGTTCAGGTGATGCAAGTTGTCTTTATTAATCATTCGTTCTATTCTTTAGGAAACGATGTTATTTGGCGCAGACTATGATCTCGTCTAGATCCATGATCAATCGTCTTGAAGAATCATCTTTATATAGGCCATCTATAGAACGTGCCGTAGCTTAAAATGTTCCTTAAATTTGAGGGGAAGAATCCATTAAAAGAGGATAGCAACCTATTTGAAGGTCATTTAGTTTGCCCTTTTTTTATTCTAATCATGACATCTGGTTCACATCTAGCAGCTATATTTACTCTAAATTGAATCGCAGGGTATGAGAAAGGCAGAGAGCTTAGGGATGAGACAAGGTGGGTTCTACTACTAGCACTCCCCACACGTGAGCCTTGTGTCATGTCCAGTAATCACCTTCACCCGAGTAACTCAAAGCAAGTGCAGATAGAGGCACCAGCTGCCGCTAAACCTGGAGCTTGTATCGGGCCCGCTTATGTACCCCCAAACAAGCGTGCCCCCTGCACCGACCGACCCCACACCCCAAACCTAGACGAAGATGCACCCTCCCTCCTCCTCAGTACTCCCCCGCCGACACCCTGACGGCGAGGTCATGGTGCCTCATGCCTGCCTCGTGCGCCTGGCTTCTCCTATTCCTTGGTTCCCACTGGAGATGCGAGCGGCGCAGGCCACTAGCGTGTTATGGCCAGGTCAGGGTGTACTTCAACCTTTTCAGCCATGTTAAGGAGATATCCTAAACATTTCTAACAAATTTGGAAAACTTTTAGAACCAAGGTAGATTTTATCAATAAAGCAACTATTCTTATCCACATATTCCAGAAATGTTCATCTGTCACTTTAAATATCCATACTGGGTTGGGGAATCTCAGTAGAGACTGGGTTGTTGTATTTCAGTCGAGACCTGCTGTGTCCAACCTAAACTTTCAGTCGATAGATTTAAAACGTGTGCATCTCAGGAAGTCGAGTCTTTGCACTGAATGTTTCAAGCCATATGATTGGATAAAATAGGGAAACGTTAGATTGACTTGTACCCCATCTCTGGCTAGCGGATGACTGGGAAACCAGCGTAAGGCTAGGTCCCCAGTGATCTGCTAGAAGACTCAGCAAACTTTCATACTTTTTGTCCTACCTTTTCTGTAAACCCTACATGTTCATAGGGCATCGATGTTCCTAGTGTCGGTCAGTTTTATAGCGACCGTATCCAGGGTAAGAGATGAGACTGGTTTCCCATTCTAATGATGCATGTTCCTGTAATTAGTCTCAAGGGAATAATTTCTAAAAAATCTTATTTAATTTTCCAATGGCACATAAATGGAAACCAATGATATGCAGTGATCAAGTAGAATTCGGGTATACATGATTACAGATTGTTGTATCCATTCAGTGATTAAGTGGTAAGGATGTTCACCTCGACCATTGCAGGTCATGGGTTCAAACCCCAGTCGGGTCATACCTAAGACTTACACAAATATGGTATTCACTAGTCATTTGGCTTAACACCTGCCACTAGAAAGAGGAGTATATAGCCAGGGCCTGAGTGGAAGGACGGCTCTTTAATAAAAAATTGCTAAATTGCAAAAAAAAAAATCCTAAAATTTCTCAGACTGTTTACAAAATTCCCGAGCCTCAGTATATGAACCGATCCTATGTCTCTGATTGGTTGAGCTCATAACGGCGCTAACCCTGGCGTGCTCAGTGTGTAAGCCTCTCTATGAGTCAGTTTTTTTACACAAAAAAAACTTTGCATACACCGCCCGCGCTGTTCTCGGTGTGAATGAACTATCATTACCTCAAGCTATAAACACAGCCCACTCTCTCCGTGTCCCCCGCCAGTCGGACCGGGCTCCCCTGGTGGGCCTGGCGCACGTGAGTCTCACGTGGTTTGCATGAAGGACCTCCTACGTGGGAGGCGTGTCCTCAGACGGCCCTCCGCCATCGCCGCAGCTCTCCCGTTTTTACTCTTCTATCATGTCTCGCCATTTGTTCGCATTTATCATAGACCCTGCGGGCCGGTCAAATTAGCATAGAGTAGAGACTGTGCACGCCCAATGGGAAATGACGACAGGAAAGAAACAAGAAGTCCAACACAGAATTAGTAAAAGGTAGTGCGAGGCAGAAACGATTCAGAAAACCTGAAGAAGTGTCATGAGTAAGAAGGAAGCTCAAGTCATAAGGCGACCCTGTATGTTTTTATGCATTAGATCACAGTATAGTGTCGGCGTCATGCATCTTTCACAATCATTTGGGTTTTTTCCCAGCACCATTCCTTGAGATTGATACAAACATTATATTGTAGATCTTGTGAAATTACGAAAAACTATAGTCAAAAAGAAAGAGATCCTGAGAAGAAGATAGGTTACAACATTATTGTGTTGTATGTTATGTAAATTAGAATTTAGTACACTCGGAAATGTTTTGTGACGTATAACCATACGCAGATGTGAAGTTGCTGGGAATAATGGCAGGGCAAGATCGAGGCATCCTAGTGTTAAACATTCAAACTAATTTCCGGAAGAGATTTTCTAGTATACCAGAGCTACTCAATAACGACATTCGGTTACAAGGGACTGATTTGATTTTGATGTTGTATATATAGAAGTGCAAAATGAAAAAAATAGAAGTATGATATAAATACTAAGTCGACAAGCAGTTTTCCGCTGATCCTTCTTTTCTAGGAATCGATTCGATATGTCGCTTATTCTATTATTCCGAGTTTGACTGCAGAGTACTTCATGAAGCAAAGCTTAGTGAATTATTAACGATCAAACGAGCACTCTCTCAGCAGATCTTTCATGGTGCTAGCGCTTACTAATCTCTGCCTCAACCCAACGCTGGTTCCCCAGGTATCTGTTAAAGACCAAGCAAACATTTCAGACTCAAAACAGCGTAGCTGTCAAAAGTTATGAAACTCGAACAACTCATACAATATGAGTTGGGAAATACTGTAATTGTTAAATGAGCTTCACTAACATTCCAGCTGTTTCCTTTTCAGCTCTAATCCACTTTATAGTGTGAATCCAAAGTTGGGTCACAGCATGAAAATTTCTGTTTACATATATATGTTTACATTCTCTTTATACCAGTTTCCTTGAGCTTAAATTATTTTGTCCTATCATATATATACGCTTGATTCTGTATGTATCCCATGCCAGGCCAGTATTGTGTGTGTTATTTAGGCTATGTTTCTTTATAAGGTACAAGCTGATTGTATCAGGAGACTGTGGTTGTAGACATGGGGTCGGGGTCGGGAATCAGAATCAGGAGCGAGGGCTTCAGTGTTGACAAACAAAACACTGCAACACATGAGGTTCTTTCCACTGAAGAAAGTAATCCCTAAGACTATATCTGGTTTACATAACAAATAACCAAAATGAGTGCATATCATTTACCATATAGATATGTGCATCTCTATTGACAAGTAAAACACAAAATACTCCACAAAGTATTCAGAATTTAAGATATTTTATAAACTGGCGTATTGGGAAATACAAGCCGCCACAGGAAGTAGAGTGCAGGATATATGCTAGGAGAGAATCAAATGAGATAGAATGTGGACCAAGTTATTATCATCGAGTGGGTTTCTGATGCTATCTCACCCCATATACATGATCAGAAACATTATCAATCAATTAAAAATATCACCCAATTAGCCTTTGAGTACAGGGTACAACACCTCCACAGACGTTGAGTACGAGGTCCCTGACGTTAAGCCTATTGGGGAAAATACCCGGGTGATATAAAGCCTGGTTCGGTGGCATGCATTTTAGGTATTGCTTTAAGAAGCACTACTATTAGCGACTAGTGCTAGATGCCGACAGTTGCGTATCTCTTGTTGCTGGTTTGAACTCAGGTACTCCCTGATTCCTCTTTCTGTTCACACTAGGAGCAGCAGACTACTTGACCTACTTAAACCTGCGCTGATAACCGGCTGGTACAGTTCCCAGTCCTTGGCAGCGGCGCGACATCAGCTATTTTAAGACGCGGGTGATATATTATGAGCATCCATCTAATCTATGTCCTAATTCAGGGGTGGTTTACATCTTGACGGGTTATCCCCCTGAAATCACTTCTCAGCACTTTGCACAACACTTCTAAAGTGTGTTCTCTATTTATCTTGACATGACATTATTGTGCAACACTCTCGACATTCCCACTATGTGACGTTTAACCCACTGAGGCGGTATTATGTATTGACAAACATTATCCTCCTTTAAGCATTGTTTGGAATCCTGGCCTAGCCTAGCGCCTAAAGCAATTGTGGGCGTCGCTGACGATATGATAAGAGAAAACTTAGTTAGTGAACCCGTAGCAAATACCGTTCGAGGTATTTTGACTTAAAGCTACGCCCCAACGACGGGGGGAGGGCCGTAGTTATGGGACAGTAGATGGATGTAGGGCGATATAAGAGGTAGTTATAGGACAGAGGGTTGTTGAATAAAGTTCGTTCGTTTCTGGTGCTGTTCTGAACGATACGATAACTCCAACGATAAATGACATCCTGGATGATTTCTTTTACATTCATTGTAGTCTGACAAGACAGAATATATTATCTAAATGAACGAATTTGTATACATGCAACACCTTGTAAAGGCTTTAGATTAATTCCATCATCAAAACATCTTATGCTTTCAACACAGTATTTTATACAACACTATGGCCCCAAAGACAATTCTAGGAGGTGTCAAGTCCCCCTGGTAGTTTTCTCGTTCAGGTATTTCTTCCAGTCTAAGTGGGGTCAAATCAGCTCATTCTCACACGTCACCACCAACGGTTCTCAGAACGGCCAGGCCCTGGACGAGCCACACATTTCCCAAAGCACTACAGCTTGTTTAGACCATTGTGAGTTGCCGGTGTGTCCAATTATACCAATGCACTGAGTGCCCTTCAACCTGGGCCCAAGGTCGTGTACGTTTCATCAAACAAACACGTAATTGCGGACCTCACGAAACAGTCATTGTTACTAAAAATAGCTTAAGCGAGGAGTAAACATGAAAGTGGAAAATATCTGAAAAGCAATAGAAATCAATTTATCATGCCTCACGCAAGTTATAACGCACTGGCTGATATAAGCGTTAGAAAAATTCATATGCCGATGGAGATCGTCGTCTGTGAAAGTAATGATTTAACTTAGAGTGATTAAAATAAACAGAACATAAAACAGCACGAAAAATTCAGTTTACGTATTTTTGATTTCCGCGTATGTCTCCTTGGGCGTAAACACGGTTGTCCTGTTTGGCATCATATTTACGCCTGCTTATGTACACGTAGATGATGGTCCCGTGCTAGGCCAGTTAGAGTTATGTTTACGCAAATAGTATAGCCGCTCGGTGAAGATACTGGGTAGAGTTATTTAGTGGATCTGCTCAGTGGAGTTATTCGGCGGAGGTTTTCGTGGAGCTGCTTATTGCAATTGGAAATACTGGATGGAAGAGTTTGGAGAAGTTCCTCAATGGACTTTTGAGCTGGGACACGCTCAGATACGCTGCCTAGGTTATTAGGGAGAGGTTATATAGATACAGACATTTAGCCTGCTGCAAACACTATTTCATGCCAACTATGTGACATTGGTAAAGGTGCAGAGGACAAGTGAATTAGTGAGGAATGCCCAGCTGACTATGACCAATCACAGCAGACTGAGGTACCCACAATGGCCGCTGAAGAAATGGTTCTTGGATGGTTGCCACGTGAGTTATGGCAAATGCCGCACAGACTAAAGATTAATCCCAGACCTTTAATTCATCATATATCTATAATTCCATGCTCATTCGTCGAAGATGAACATACCACTTATTCCCTAGTTTGACGGAGCCGCTGGGTGAAGTTACTTGTCGGAGTTGCTCAGTGGAGGCAGTCAGAGGCTTGTGAAGGTTACCTCTGTCATTAACATCGCCACCATCTGCGCACACCGACCTAAAAACAGACAACAACAAAACATCCTGGAGTTATTGGGAGGCGTCGAGAGCTGACTTCCTGGCTTCCACGCCGCTTCTCCGGCCATTTGAGCTCTGAGCTTGGAGCGAGAAGAATTAGTTCCTCAGACTGGTGTGTACTGAGAATTGCTGACTCGACTAAAAATGAGAAAACATTGAAGAAGAACGGGGAGATTGGCGCGGCGGTGTCCTCCTCTTGCCGTAACCACAAAGCGGGCCGCAGGTGGTGCACCCTGGTGCCTCATGTGCTGCATTGCTCGTCGCCTTGCACTTGCTGACCCCACTGCCGGTGTGGCTTAGTGGCAGGCGACACCTTGGCTTTTAATGATGAAGACCCTGGAGTCGCACCCGCAACGCTTTTAGCTTGTTTGTTTTTGTCTCATATTCTATACTGGAAAACGATGGTACGTACTGCGATGATTCAATATGAACACATCGTGGAGATCGCGAGTTACTGCCTCGTGGTATGTGGGGGAAGATGATGGAAGATGTGTTTATTTACTAGTCCGTGTGGTCTAACCTGAATATGATTACTCATGGTACATTTCAGGAGTTATGATCTACGAATTTGCTCCCATGTTGTCTTTTTTCAAAATCTTTTGGTATGTAAACTAGCACAAGTCCACATAACTTCTCACCAACTCAAGTCATATCTTGTAGGCTAGTCGCCACCCGAATGACTTCTGTGCTTTGATATTCATGCAGATAGTCCAATACATGTAGTTGAATTTTACGGCTGCTGTTATTACAGATAGTTCTTATATAGGGTGGTACAGACTTATGCACAACACAGAAAGCATGGGGAAATCATAGCACGTAGAAGAGACACCTGTGATGAAGTCTCTTTGATATACGTGCGATATACAGAAGAACCATACGGGTGGGGGGATTTGTGCACTGAAAAGTGATATTTTAAATTAACAATCAAATCATATCCAAGGGACCAATTCATGGAAAATAGCACACCGTTAGATTTGTGGTGAGTAATCGGTTTCCTTAATCTATTCAGAAAGATGGTTCTCTACAACACAAGTCATGTTTAAAAGACCTGTTATAAACTCACGGAACTACAAATTCCAGGTGAGCAATTATATGAAAGTGCACATGTACTGATAGCAATAGCAAATCTATGACATTCGTGAGCTAACAAGCAGTGCACAAAAGAGCAAAAGGCCTATAAACTTTCGGAAAAGCTCTGATAAAAATGTAAAGTTACCTTGGCCACCCCGACTATCACCAACCATCTACTTTTTTAGATACACCTCCTGAAGTGTCGTGAGTGAGGTGAAAGTGGGCCCTCCACATTCTGTATTCACACAGTGAGAGTCAGTGGCCTGTGACACTATAGTGACAGCGACTAGGAGGAGGCTGACACTCACACACTGTAGACAGTGACAGACGTACTCTCAGCCCTGAGTGGTGTACGCTGACAGTTGGGTACACTCCGCAGAGGGTCCGGCCGCCTACTTCAAAGACCACACCAGGAAGTGGCGCAGTAGGGGGCAGTCCGGATTGACACTCGGTGCTGCACCTAGCGGGGCACACCAAGGGCGATAAGGGCGACGACAGGGGGCGCCATATACCACCCGCGGCCTGGTCACGTGACACCTGCTGACAGATCAACAAACACACTCAGGGCCGGGCCTCAAGGAGGGCCTCCTGGGCAAGAAGAGGAGTTAGGGGGAGGAGGAGAGGGGAGGTATTAAGGTGAACGCACTGAGGTGAGATTTACAGGTAGAGGTGAAGGTGTTTAACACAGGGGAAGTATATAATGTGAATTTCTACTCCAATCTCCAGTTAGTCGTAACGGAACGAGGAGATGTGGTTATATCTGTTTGTAAGGCATTTATTACAAATCAGATCCGACGAGACACGACTAAATTAGTCTACAGTGTAATCTCCTCTCCCTTCTTATTTCAGTTACTGTTAGATGCAATCATTGTGGATGAGGCAGGTCCGAACTCTCTTTTTTTTAAGAAATATTAAGACATATATTGCATTGGAAGATATTTATTTTCAGGTCAATAAATATAATGTTCAATTTCATAGCCTGGCATAGATGGACCGCATTCATCACAGAAAGAAAAAAGACAGAGATTTTATCTCACCCCTGGAATAAATGCCTATAGGCTTAACATTGGGAACTCGTTCTCCATGCCCCTACGAGTATTGCGGTCCGTTCTCCATGGTCTATATCCTGTGTGTCATCCATTCTTTTAAAGTGTATAGGGGTGAGATAAATACAGAAAGCAACTCGTTTCGGTCAAAGAAGTCATTCTGCAACTTGTTTGAATGCTACATGATATTCACTCGGCTGTTGCCTCGTTCATATCACTCCGCATCAAATTCGTGGAGAACGACAACTTTGACCAAAACTTGTTGGTTTCTTCTTCAATACAGATTTTTCTCCTCCATGAACATACCTTATTACTGCTATTCTGCAGAAAAAAATAGCAATTTAACGCTGATGAAAAAATGTACAGAGAAGGCTATGGAAGAAGAGGAACTGCTATGGGAGAGAGAACTAACACATAGCTAGCATAGATTGACATCAGGAGAAAGGACGGAGAAAATAAGATGGAAGTGCACACAATAGGAGGAAAAGGCAGTGTGAGGGATGCAGCAGGAAGTGAATACTACATACAGGGAAGAGGGCTGAGGAGGCAAGGTAGAGTTGTGGAACATTATACAGACCACACACCATCCATAGAAACCACGCACCAAGTAGCACCACCAAGGAGGTGTCACCAAGCAGGGAATAAACAATCGGAGTAGCTCTCCAGTCTGGTCGATGGAAGCTGGCTGGGGCAGGCAAACTTGGCAGACTCCTGGTCGGCAGTATACAGACTCTTAGAATAGGCCACAGTTCACAGGGGAGGGGCACTTACCGGATACACCCCCAGGTCAGGGTGACCGACCGCGCGGCCACACAAACATATATACACACTCACAAAAACGTATCTAGAGGATCGTAGATAAAAATAAATAACGAAACCCAGCCGCTCCATTGAGCGGTATGTATGAGGGGGCTGACGGGCGGCCGGCCGGTGAGGATGTCTTTGTGGTTAAGTCGCCTCTGAAGGGGAGACATCTGTTTGGGTGGTTGTGTATTTATTACATGGCTGTCTGGAAGCCTGCCTCATCTATCCGCGTGCCGCCCGTCACGCTGCGCCTGGCGACTCGCCCGGAGAATCTACGTGTCTGGATGGACGGAGCTCTGTGGGACTTTATGCGGCCACTGCTCCCCAGCCGTCACCCAGCACCCGGCACATCAGTCACGTCCACCCTCCTCACTAGCCATCACACTGTGCCGATGGACCTGCCTGCATAATCTAGGTCTGGATTGTAGGGTTTATGTCCTGTGCCTTATCCCACCCCTGGTATTTCTGTCCCATAGGCTTAACATTGGGAACTCGTTCTCCATGGCCCTACGAGTATTGCAGTACGTTCTCGATGGTTTATATCCTATGCATCGTCCATTCTTTAGTTGTTTGCAGGGGTGAGATAAATTTTACAGAAAGTAACTGGTTCGGGGCGTAATCGTTGTTCTCCAACTTGTTTAAACGCTACGTGAAATTCACTCGGCTGTCGCCTCGTTCATATAACTCCGCATCAAACTCATGGAGAATGACAACCTTGATCAAAACTTGTTGGTTTCTTCTTAATTACATCACTGCTATACACATTGTTACCTGCTACCCTGAATATCATCTATCCCCTTCCCCGATATCTATCACACTTTGGTAACTTGATGCGTTGAATGGTTCACTCACCTACGTGCACTACCTATGCATCTGGAGCAGGGGACTCTTGTGTACCCTCTGACTATTATCACTCCGACATTTCCCACCTGGGACACTGCCAATCATCCACTAAACATCTCTTTTCCACCACAAAGCGGTCAATGACTTGCATGCAGAATCCGGGTTTGGATAAATGGATTCTAACACCGGACACATCGAGCGAGTCAACGCAGCGGTCTCTGTAATCGCCAACACAGCATGTATGTGAAAAATTATTTTACAGTAATATCTGCCATTTCGCCATTTTATGTTGGCGATTCCGGAAATCGCTGCGTTTCTCGCTTGGTGTGTCTCCGACATAGGCCTGCCGTCACCACCCTAGATGTCACCCATCATACTGCCCATAATCAATTGCCCCCTATCCATCACCCTGCATACATTGACCTGCCCAATCCGGTGCACAAGGGTAGCTGGTCATCACGACCTTATTTGTAGTCTGTAAATAATCTCCTATGGTGGGTCGCCAGTCAAAATATTCTAACCTGGGTTGGTCCCTAGGTGAATTGTATACTGCCTGCTCTCTTATGAAGCGATTCCACCTACCGATTATGACCACCAATTATGGCATTTAGCACCGCCGACCGATCATAACCCACTTTTGGTGCGATAATCGTCAAATGGAAAGAAAAAGGGTCAACGATTTTTCCCCCTAACATTACATAATCTAGCACCACTGACGAAATATCTCTCCATTGAATTCATTGATGGTGGAATGGACTTCGTCTGCGACTACATCAGTTTCCATGGGAAAATAGCAACCACCGATTATGCACAACAATTATTTCTCAAAAAGAACCACCGACCGATATTTGTACAGGTTGCATATAATCGGTAGGGGTTTTCGTCGGCAAGTGGAAACGCCACATAATCAGCGGCACCAACTCCCGACATTTTTCTGATGTCCTTGATTTACGGGTCAGACGTGGCCGATCATGTGCTTAGGTGTAATTCGGCTCTCCTGGTGGCATAAGGTACTATTGGACGACTAAACACTCCGTATCATAACTGTTTTAAAACAGAATAGCAACAGTACTCATATTTTGGGCACTTTGTTAACATAGATGGAGGACACATCTCTCGAGTGGCATGCCCGACCATGCTCGACTATGTGCAAAGTATGATACAGGTCTTTGGGTGCAGTCCCAATGAACAAAAGATCGCGTGTGTTGGTGGAAGCCCGTTTTGCTGAAGACGTATTGTCTGCGGAGAATTCCTGGTAACCCATGAATGCTAGAGTTCACTGCAGTTCGCATCCAACCGAGTTGCTGCTCCACCAAGGCAATTGGGATCCTTTAACCCATGGACGAACGTAACCCACACCTTTCTTGACGTGGTATATCCTCATATAATTAACACTCAAACAACCATGGGGTCGTGCAATTAGGTTAGACTGTATCGTATTCTATATGCGCCTAGATAATGAAGAAAAAATTGCAACAGATTAAAGAAGAAACCAACAAGTTTTGGTCAGAGTCGTCGTTCTCCACGAATTTGATGCGGAGTGATATAAACGAGGCGACAGCCGAGTGAATATAACATAGCGTTCAAACGAGTTGCAGAATGACTTCTTTGACTAAAACAAGTTGCTTCCTGTATTCCTATCACCCCTGTACACACTAAGAGAATGGGCAACACACAGGATACATAGACCATGGAGAACGGACTGCAATTCTTGTAGGGGCATGGAGAACGAGTTTACAGTGTTAAGCCTATGGACATTTATTTCAGATGATATTTGGTTTCTTATCATTAGAAAGACTATTGAAGGACCGATGAATATGATTTGTAACATTTTACTTTTTATTCAATATGCAAATTGCCTAATCTTGTCACACTCCAATTTCAAACCACGAGAGCATCATCACTGTGCACTATCTGTTCCTTCAGAATCTCGGACGAACACTTTTTATCAGCCCATAACCCAGCACCAAGCTCATCATCAACTGGCCCCAATCCATCACACTTAGGACATGGACCTCCCTGCAGAATCTGCATGTCTCTATAGTGTGGCCTGAGTCTGCAGTCACGGTCACCCCACGCTTTCACTTCTCATCGTCAGCTGCCCTGACATCACTTTGAGCCTTGTGCCCTTCATGCACAATCTGCATGTCTGAACGAGGGGAACTTGTCTGGGGCCCGTTCAGTAATCAAGGATCCTATATGTAGACCCTTTTCTGTATGCCATAGATACCAACGGAGGATGTTGGTCAACTTCATTCAACACTTATGGACGACCTTATGGATGGCTAATACTGACATATTATCAAACGATAACCTTTGTGTAAGGTGCAGAAAAGGGTCTTCATGTACGACCCTAGGTTATTAAACGGGTCCCTGTGTCACCAATCTTCTACCAGCAAATTTTCTATGACATCAATGATCAGATTGATGAATAGGCGAATATTATATACATTTTGTGTCCTATGCCAGCTCCACGATCTATCCCCTCAGCAGTTACCCTCTACCATCTATCATGCTATGGCATTGACCCACCTTCTGAATCTACATGTCTGAGGGGACAGACATTAGCTGTCCTGTGTGTGCCATCAATTATAACCTAACTGTCACCCACCACTTTACTCATCATCTATACCACCTCCCATTCATCATACCATGGTCAATAAGCTGCCTCGTTACACTGCATGTTAGAGTGGATGAACTTGGTGTATTCTGTGCCTGGTCTCACTGTTTTCCTAGTCTCCCCTAAAATCTCCCATCATCTACCACCCAGTTATTCTCCTTATACCCGGGCACATTGTGGCCACTGATTATTCTGCTGAAGTTGTGGATGCATGGACGTTGAATATTGCGTCTGACGGACCTTCCCCTCATACACCTACCATGCAGCCAACCTGTTTCTCGCCACCTCCGTGGGGAACCGGTATACATCGACAATAATCGATGGTATTGTGGACAGGCGACCGTAAAACCACGAGTTGTTGGCGCGTAGTGATACACTTACGTCAGCGAGTGTTTTACAACGTGAAACTCGCGTGGTTTAAAGATCCACCCATCTACAAAACTATGGTTTGTTATATCTAGTATTTATCTTCCCCAATAGATAAATATCAGGAATTACCATATTAATGGGTATATCACTCGGACTATATTTTGCTGTATAGCACAAATTGACTTATTTCCTGTATGCCATGACTTTGGGGACGTATACGTCAATTTCGAATCCTTATACCATGGTTGTGGTATCTGGCAGTTTTTATACAAAATACTACCTCAACCTATCTATATAAAAAACACATTAGGGCTCGAAACAAGGTCTGGGATCTGGAATCATAGGTTGGTCTAGTAGTTGAATGCCTGTTACAGTATAGTGCTTAACTGTGTTGTGTCGCCCAAAAGGACTTATGTTGTACCACATTTCATCCCATTTACGTCTTTCCAATGTGTCTTCCTGTACGAATAGTGTTAATTACACTCTAAAACTTTGTTTGTGTATGAAATGCATAATTGTAAGAGAAGAGGCATACAAAACCTGCTATTGCAGCAGACTGCCTGTGCAATTTCTGTTCAATAATAATATAAAAAAAATACAATGGGGAGTGGTTTGCTAAGTCCCCATACGTTGACAATGGGGCCTTATTATACCATGGATAATGATATCCAGTATAATAATAATGATAATGATAGTCAGTATACTATCCCTTCAGCCACCACCATCCCCCGTCAGATCATATTGGTTACGGGAAAGGGAAGACTTTCTGTGTCCTTTATCTGTACAACCATCCTCTTGTCTCTTCGCCATCATTCTGCATGTATGTATCGATGACTATCGGTTGGGCGTTATGTGCGTAGATGTGTCATGCAATGGAATCATCACTGATCATTCTGCTTGATCATTAGTGTTGCACTCAACACTCTCCTCAACAAACAAAAGCCTTACTAACAGACCTTATTCCTGATCTTAGTTTCCGACCAAGTCTTGTCAACCCTGTTATTACCCATTGTTATGTACTTATGCTAATACGTCGCACAGATACCAACCTCTGGGACCTGTTTCACTAGTTTCGTGACATGTCTAGATGCCGTCTAGATGCTGTGTCCGGTTTTAATAAGAACTAGACATTAGACTTCATTTTGTCCGTTCTTGCTTGCGCTGTTGGTGCCGCTTTTCATATCTGTCTAACACTTTTGTCACGAAACTAGTAAAACAGGTCCATGATGTGTAGATTTGTCTTATTCTTTTGTTTGGGGTCTGTTTTTCCCTAAGGGCAGCTACTTGTGTTGTCACGAAACTAGACAATCCCAATGTCTGTATGGTGTCACAGACATGTCACGAAGCTAGTGAAACAGGTCCCAGCTCCGGTATAGATATGATTGTCATACGGCACAATATGTTGGAATAGAAATAAATACACACATACTTTGAATATGCGATTGATGCAAGGGAGTTTAGACGTGTATGGAACGATTGAAAATAGAGAAACACATGAAATGTCACAGTAACAATACACAAACAATTGCAGTAGAATATTCATTAAAAGAAATTGTATAAGAAACCAAACATACACACTTAACATGAATTCTGTCATATCAGCACACTCTGAATAGTGACTTGAAGTAGTCTTATATTTGGTTGATATTCCAATATTCATTCAAATTTGGAGGTACATGTATATAATAAAAGTAAAACATATTCACCTTGTTGGGACGTCCTCTCGTCGCGTTTATTTCGATAAAAATATCAAACGAGTTCATAGAGTAAGTTTAATATTCTTATCAAAAGAAGCCGGGTGAATACGTTTTACGAAATAATTCATCAGCGTACGGGTCAAACTGCCAATCACTGCCAATACGTTACCATAAACCCCAGCACACACCACCTTTACCCTTCACCCTCTAATCCCTGAACACCTACTGCCCTAAACTCATCACAATTTCATGCCCGCTCCGGCACCCCACCAAAGTCTTATTTAGCACATGACACGCCACCCTGCCGTCACCCCTGCCGTCAACCTGCTAAGTAGTATACTGCAAAGAGGCGATTGCCTCAGGGAGTGATAGACCTCCCATGACCCTGCAGGCACCCGGGAGCTGCCGGGAGGGGTCTGGTGAGAGCTGGCCGGTGCTGGGAACGGGACGTGCTCACTGGAGGCAAAACCAGGATGGCGAGGGGCGGGGATGGAAAGCATGGCAGGTGGCGAGGGTGGAGGCACTTAGTGAGGAGTTTGATAGAAGGTGTTTCTGCCGCGTTGAAAAAATACATCAAAACTATTATGATATGTAGTCATTACCGTTAGTTTCTAATGGTAATGCTTGCTGACGACATTGATAGGATGAGGGCAGGTGTTACATGGTAATAGGCAGTAGGAAGATTATAATCTATTATAATCTAAGATTATATAATCTGAGGGCAGTTGTTGGTGAGAGCAGTATACTGAGGGTGTTAGTTGTGACAGCAGTATTCTGAGGGCACTAGTTGGTGACAGCAGTATACTGAGGGCACTAGTTGGTGACAGTAGTATACTGCAGGCAGTAGGTTATGACAGCAGTATACTGAGGGTATAAGTTGGTGACAGCAGTATACTGAGGGCACTAGTTGGTGACAGTAGTATACTGCAGGCAGTATGTTATGACAGCAGTATACTGAGGGTATAAGTTGGTGACGGCAGTATATTGAGGGTAGAAGTAAGTGACAGGAACATTTTCTGAAGGCAGTAGTTGGTGACATCAGCATACAGAGGGCAGTAGTTGGTGACAGTGGTATACTGAGGGCAGAAGAAAATGACAGCAACATTTTCTGAAGGTAGCAGTTGGTGACAGCAATATTATGTTAGGGCAGTAGTTTGTGACAGCAGTATACTGAGGATAGAAGTAAATGACAGCAGTAGTTTCCGAAGCTGGTAGTTGGAGACAGCTGTGTTTACTGAGGGCGATAATCGGTGAAGGTTGAATGTTGTTACAGTTGGGGATGAGGAGCTGTACAGGTTCGCGTATATCTTCTCCTCCCTGGTGATGTGTATAGCACCTCTCTCAGGACGTACACGGAGCATGCCGAGCACGACAACTGTCGCTCCGGGACCCAATCACTCACCTCCCGCAGTGACAGCAAACACAGGGCCTGCTCCTAAAAACATCCACACAAATATCTCAAAGTGCAGATTCTGTTCAACAGCCTCTATGTCATTCCACATCTCCATAGAATTAAAGTCAGTAATATCATACAATCTTATAATAGCGCCACACACACAAATATGCCACAAAAAAGTAACTTTCAAAGGCAGGTGCAGAACTACCGGAGGACAAGCCATTGCAATTCTCAAGCCAAATTTTAGGAACGGGATGCAGGTATGTCCTGTCCGGCACGCTCGGGGGGTGGGGTCACGAGACTCAATGGCTGGACGCCCGGTGGACGGCCTGTTGTTAGTAGATTTTTTTGTTAAGTAGGAGCGATGCACAGACGGAAGTTTTTTTAGTTTTTTTTTTAGACCATTTTATTTATCCTGGCATTAACAAGGCAAGACTATGCCTGTTTTCAGTCAAAGTTGAATGGTCGAGGGCCGATGGGGTACGACAAGAAAGGGGGGCGACAGAGGAAATGGCAGTGGGTGGATGACAAGAGGCAATGTTGGTGGCTAGTGAGGGGTGGGTGGGGGACTGCGGTGATCCATTGCCGGACTGACTTGATGTAGTGACGGGCAGCGGCTTCCACGGGGACCGTATGTGGGCTCCTGTCATTTTAGTACTGATGGAACACACTGTGGGGACCCCGCCTCCATATCTCAGACTTAAACAGAGGCAAAGACTATTACTGTTAGAGGAACACAATGGCTAAAAGCATATCTCATAAACTGTGTTCTCACACCAATATGTTTGTGGTTTTTTTATTGTTATTTTTATCTAGGTTTATTGTATCTCTCAATAGGTACAATTGAGTTTTTCAGATACAATCACCCGTGGTTTTCTTGATTGAGATATCTCATTTGCATGTAGATGATATCATATTCCATATCCATTCCAGGAACACTCATATTGGAGATGTATTATGAAAGAGAATTCAACGTGGGGAAGCACGCGGATAATTCATTTGACATATGCACAGACTCCCACATACGTAAAAGCAATTTACTATATACCCATGCCGTAATTACTGTAAATACGCACTGTTTCGGCATATAACATAAAAATACTGTACGGACCGCTGGTCCGTACACTAAAATATGGACCACCTTGCCATACACGTTTATTGACAAATTGGCTGTTAAGCCAAATGAAATCGATTTCTTTTTAAAATTTCAGGTATATAGTAAATATATAGCGTCTAACCATGCTTGTACAAGTCACAGAACTCCATGATAATTTACCGTTTGTACGGAACTCGGCATAAATGCCTCGGTCCGTACAAACCGTAAATTAGCATCTCGTTCTGTGAATTGTACAGCATGGTCAGGACGTTTTATATAATTACTGCTGATGCAGATTCACAAATCCTCAAGAGCCATATCTGTGCCATGTACACACTGTCCCAGACATAAACAATGAATTATATCTAAAGAGAACCACAATTGCGAACGGTGTCTATCTGATCAGAACCATTGCAATAATGACATACTTGATCTTTAGGTATCACCCAGAAACTAGTGTATGTATAAAGGTCGCCTTGTGTTAGTTTTGTGAATGAATCTGAGGATTGTGATAGACAAGGTAGTTTCTGCAGCTCTGTCGAAAGGAATCTAGTACCAGCGTTTACTCTTGTGGTGGTTGTATCCACCCTGTTTCTCTCCTACTACCCAGATCATGATAGAGGGTAGGAGAAAAACCAACAAGAGCGTTGATAACTAAGAACGCAAGCTTGCCTCGTATTCTCCCCAGGCTCCATCTTGTTAAAGCACACCGCACATAGCCGCAACGACTGCGTTGGCCCGAGGCAACCGCCGAGGCTATCCGTACATGGCCGAACAGGAGGACCGTGCGCACGCAGCCCCCGAGCCTGCCTACCACTGCTACGTGGTGACTTCGATAAAAGGCTATTTTTAGACGCAGAGCTGCTCCAGGGCGCTGGGGCGAGGTGCGGTCAGCCTAAGTGGTGAGCGGAGGTGGTGACGGCTGGAGGTGTATCAGAGTGCGGACTACGCACTTATATCAGATATCAGATATGCCTAATGGATGTGCCTGTTCTCCATACATATCTGTGTAGCATTTACGCTAACAGTGCTATTTACCTAGACTATTTACTATGAGTATATTGAATGGAATTTGATAGGCATTCACACTGCCATTATTGTACACTCGCCATACAGACTCATTTAATTTTTTTGCTCTCTTTGCAAATCTCCATGCAAGTTTATGCAAACATGGTGGAATGACTTTGAAACTATACTCATCATATTTAGTCAACATGCAAGCTCACTATACATTCACTAGGCTTACTTCGCACAATTGCAATACAGACCCAAACTGTAGACTTCATGCATACTTCCATGCATATTCCCCATGTATACTCACGTAGCACATTCACTAGATGAACCTACAATGGACACCCACCATAGACAGTTAAGAGTCACACATAGCTAACATTCACCAGAATGCCTGTAAATGAATGGAAAAGGGTGTGTCCAAGGTATATCTCAATTAGTTCTGCAGTTTTCCCAGAAACGATCTGGTGTTTTACTGGTAATATAATTGGCTTATCGTATGATTGGAAATTTTCTACGATTGGTAATGCATGTAAAGAGCATCCTTATATACCTGTTGTTTGTGTCTTACGATTACATACTGACGCTGCACATATATCATAGAAATGTATTACTCCCAGCGTGTGCAATGTTTTTCCATAAGTATTGAAATTGAAGTCTCCCTCATACCCACACACACTGCATAGATACAATCCAGAGAAGACAATAGGACAGGGGCGGGGGGGTATTGAGTAGCATTCATAGAATACCTCCTCTAATACTGGTAATTCGTAATGTTCCAGGCATAGAGAATGACACGCTCAATAAACTGTTAATAAGGCCTGAGATATTACATGTATTACGTGTAAGTATGTTATGAACATGGAGGGTTGTTCCCCAAACCTCCTGCTGTAATGCGACTGAATCCCGTCAAAACAATAAATCCACAAGGCAATATCAGCGGGATGCCCGGCGCACAGGGAGTGACAGGCGCAATTAGGGGTTCTCTAATTACCGCTCTTATGTAAGGCCTGAATAAGCGCCTTCTGCTGGCCTTCATTCTTCCTGGCCGCCATTGTTTGCGCGGTGGTCACAAGATTGACATGTTTTAATTCCCAGAGGAGATCTACCCGGCGTCGTTCTGAAAGTCAGTAAATGGGTAAAGGCCTATTCTGCAAAGGAACTCCATGATTTAATGTCTTTCATATGGCGTTTTCACCTGCCGACGAAAAGGGTACCGATTATATACACCCTGTGCAAAAAGCGGTCGGTCTTTCTCCTTAGGAATGTGCTGACCACAAAATATACAGTCTGCTTCCAGCTGACTACCGATTATGTGTTCCTTGTGCACCGATCGTTCAATGTGTATAGGACTTGACAACCCTAAAGATTTTTTTGAAATCCTGTTTTTTGCATATCTCACATTAGCTGGGTTTTTCAGATACACATTTCATATACAATGTGCATTTCCTGTCAAACGGTGCCATATAATCGGTCGTTGGTGCTAAATGCCATAATCGGTGGTCTTAATCGGTAGGTGGAATCACCACATGAGGTAGATGATTTAAGTTGGATAGATCACGAAATAATTGACTCAATTCTGGGCAGGGTTATTATAAACTTGTAAATTAGAGACAAACTGAGATGGTAATTCCCACAGGAATGTCTATTTTTAGGAACCTACAGGTCCTTAATACAGCCTTGGTATTATTATCACATTGCTCTCAGACAAAAGGTGTCAATTTGCACATGTCGCATTTCCACATTGCATTACATTCCATGAACTACCTGTATGTATGCCGATATGAAGCTCTATCCGTTTGTGTGAATTTTTGTTTAGTTTATTCCCGTAAGTTCTACAGCGATGGGTAGTTCTTCCAATAATGATTCTCAATAACACAAGTTATAGGTGTTCCACACTTGAATACAGTTGTTACAACCAATGTAAGTATATAGGTTTAACATGCAAGTATAGTAACCAATGTAGGTATATGAGTTTAATATGCCGCTGGTGAAACAATAGACAGTATACATGCAGTGCTGTGCCAGCCTGATTATAGCATAGACCTCAAGCCAGATCATATACGTTTCTGAACCACCAAATGAGTAGCAAGTGAAAAGGTTCTCACCGAAGCTGGGTTGGGTATTGAATACCCTGATAAAGTATGACCAAAAAAGAGAAGGTTTCTCATCAATAAAAAAGCCGCATTCTTCCATTAAGATAACGACCCAGTGAACATAGGATAATACAAGGTACCCACCTATAGTTCTTGTACGATATACACAACGACCGCCTTAGAACATGGTCTGGTTACTGTGCTCTTCATTGATAAAACACATCGTTTTGTAGGTGGGAGGGGATAACCAGAGGTAGGGGTCGCTACCTGGCCTCCTACGATAAAGGACGCACAAAACGCCAGTAACCAGCAGCCAGCCAGCTAGATAGCGAGCTGAGGACAGACCGGTGAGGACAGATAACGTTACCATGGTTACGTTCTGCTGACCCCGTTTATTTGTCTGTGGGGGCTATGGAGGAACTGGATCGTCTGGTGATTAAACGTGGTTTATCGGCATAGTTACCTCCACGGGATTCCCTGCAAACACCCAACCACAAACACACCGACACACACCTGATGCGGTATTCTCCCTGTAGAGATTCTCAAGGGCATAAATACACATTATTATTATCATTATTATCATCCACCTAATACAAAGTGTCCATAGAAAACACGTAGGGAGTTGGTATGGACATACCCGGCGCATACGGATATGTTGTATGCTCCGGCTGGCGCATACGGAAAAATAGTGCGTACGGAAAAATAGTGCATAGCTAAAATGAACTGATATCGACATGTCACTTGCCCGGATAAGGTGGGTAATAGATACAATATAGACTGATTTCAGATAAAAGCGGTTGTATGCTCCTCGGAATTGACTCTGCGCAATATCCTCGCATACGCTCGGATATTACTCTGCGTCAACTCCTCAGAGCATACGGCCGCTTGTATCTGAAACCAGTCAATATCATCTATATATTGACTGGTTTTAGATACGATCGACAATGTACTCCCGTAGTTGACGCGTAGTAACATCCGAGCGCATGCGGGTGAACGCCAAGGAGCATACTACTGCTATAATCTGAAACCAGTCTATATTGTATCCATCATCCCCCTTTATCCAACTGGTGGCATGCCCATTTTCGGTCCGTTCAGTTATGCACTATTCTTCCACAAGGACTATTTTTCCGTATTCGCTGGTTTTTGCAGCCCGGAGCATGTATACACTATATACGTATGCACCAGGTATGTCCATACAGAGTTCCTATGTGTACTACATAATTTGTATTAAGGTGGATGTTAAACATTGGGTACGCACATCTGTCTAACAGTCATTGCGCTTCTGGCCACTGTCCAATTCACACATGATATTATATACATAGTATTTGATATATGTGTTTATATAACACCATAAGTTTTATTACACACAGGCACACCTGTCTAACGGTCATTGCGCTTCTGGTCACTGTCCAATTCACACATGATATTATATACATAGTATTTAATATATGAGTTTATATATAACCATATGTTCTATTACATATGCATTGTATTGTCAGAGATCTAATTGATAGTAATATGTAACTTAGTTTCAAAGCTGGGGTTCCGCATGCTTTCGATACCCTTACATTGAAATTCTATCACTGTTCTCGTGTCAGGTTAGCTGTTGCTGATTCAAAACTCATTAGTATGAATTAGCACATATTGGTTTAAGTTCCAAGTTGCCTGGGCTACTGGCCTACCTGGTACTCTTGTTGTATGTCTAGTATCTTGAGACAGAAATACTGCCAAGTAACATATCATATTATATAACGAGGCTACTGCGGATGTCAATACCCACCAACTCAGGACCCATCTGCCTTTTGCAGGTAACATATTGGCAGAAATGCTTGGTGGGTTATGTATACAATAGATTCATTGTGTTTTTACAAAATGGTAATATTCTATCTTTGTGCCTCTCACATAATTCACATCTCAATATACCCAGCGGTTAGAACCAAAAGCTTGGTATATCTCTCATGTAATGTCAACCGTCAATGCTATTAGCAGTGGCATTTCTATCTACCACTGGCATTATGCTCAATGAAGTCAGGGTAGTCGAAGTTAGATCGAATTACCATAATGAAGTAAGTATATTATATCCCAAATTACTCTAATTTCCTTAAGGAATCGAAGCTGTATTGATTTTGATGCTACTCTGTGCAATAATCTTGTAACAACTACCAGAATCACATCACAGTGCGATTGCATCAGGGGGGATTAGGTGACCAGGAGGCTTTGTTGGGATGGTCAAAGCAGTCAATACAACAAGGTCTGCGGCGTGTATATTTCCATAGTTGTCAATACAGCTACTCCCAGAACTATATGGTGTGTGTGAATGAAATTGTACATGTAAGAGATGTATATTGTAAGCACAATAAGCACACAACCTTATAGGGCACAGAGTGACTGCTAGTTCCGCCATCATCTGCTAGGAAATTGTAAAATAGCTCTACTGTAGTCATGGGACAACCACTATTTTCTGCTCTTATAATCTATAGATAATCCTGGGCCGAGGATAAAACCCCTCTATGGCATGCCAAATATGTTCTTTAAATAAAATCCATTGGTAACTGAACCTGTCACCTGGTGATAGAGCAAGATGGCCGCCTCCATGACCCAATAGCTTTACGCCCTATACGTTTGTGTTGTAAGTATGTATTGCTCTTTTATAAACACAGCTGGGAGAGGGCTGCATGTATATCACTGTAAATATACCGCACCGTCCAGTGAGGGGAATATACCGGAGCGCTGTGAGGAGCAGCACAGCTGGGTCAATGCGGTGCATTCTGGTCATTTGTAGTGCACTCGTCCTTGGGACCTAATCGCCGGTGACCAGGGACGGTCACGTGATTGGACTGCTCATTAGCCGCGCTCGGCAGCTCGGCCGGCTCCAGAGGGCGTCCACAATGGCATATTCCCCCTGGGTTGTTGCCTTACTGGCCACGCCAGGAACTCCCTCATGGAAACGTAGGTCCCGTCCTTAGGGCATAAAATATGAACTCGACCCTTCTGTATCCTTTTATCCCTGCCAATCATATCTCACACCGCCTGAAACTGCGTATCCCAGTATTCCAGCCAATTCTTTTATATTTTTTTTGGGGTTGTTGTCTTTTTTTGGGGGGAGGGGGGGGGGACGTTTAACTACTAGGACCGACGAGAATATATGCCCGTAGGAGAGGTCCTTGGAGGGTTAGCGTTATAATATAAGTGCAGTCCTCGCGGAGGACAGGCCCTGTGGATGAGGCACTGCAAATAGGTCGTAGGTGTTAACAAGTCACCCATATCATCTATACCTTCGTCCATTTAAAGAAAACGGTCCTAGCGGAGGGCACCCCTTGGGTCTCGTAGGTGATTTAAATTCACAAAGAACAGCCTTAATCATCAATCAAACTAGAGGAACTATGTTTATTATGGTGTCTTATGCAAAACAGTAATATGAGAGGGAAAATATCTGAAATACTTAGTTAGATTCATTGATAACCATGAAGGATTAAATCACTTAACAAAAACGCAACTATGTAGCACTAGCTACAGTGATTAGGAACTCTCTTCTACAGAGACCCCCAAAGCTGTTCGACAGCCTTTTTGGTCATAGCAGATGATAGAATTCCCCTGAAGGAGACTAATTATATAAGATTTCACTCCCTATGGACGACAGCAGTTAATAAACGTCAATTGTCTCCTCTCCTCAAATAGCTCTTGGATTGATGTCGTGCTCCTAGATGGAATCTTCCCCCAGGACCAAAAGATTTTAAATGAACCCTATGTCTGACTCTCATCCCATCAGGTAGAACTCCACTCACCAGGTCTCAATCTTTCCACCTGGTCTTTTTTTCTGTCCACCAAGCATTGCTCTGCATACTCGGCATTATCAACATGTATTGTCTTGCCTACCAGGCATTGCCCGAGGGGGCATCTCTCCATGTTTGGTAGATCACAGAATAGCGACCCGAGGTCGAAACCATGGTTCCAGGCTTTACAGATAACTATATCACCATCTTTATTCAATTAAAGATCTAATGAACTTTTCACCTATGTCGCTGAAAATGTGGTGGTGTAGAAAGTAGTGATACAACGTGAAAATGATAATCTCACATGACACAATGCGATTTTCCTGGAGCAATGCTCTTCCCACATTTCTAGAAGCAACAAACCCCTGCCCAGCTGACAGAGCTCTGCCTACTAGGCCTCGCTCCATCTACCAGGAAGTGTTCCACCCACTAAGCCTTGTTCCGCCTACTAGTCCCACAGGGATCTGTAATATTTCCTGAACAGCACTGGCGCTCAGTGAGCCAGTAATATGAGAAAACGTGGTTACTGAGCCCGTACAGGTGGGCGTTCGAGGTCATTTGAAAAGCGTAGTGACTGAGCCCGTGCGGTGTCCGTTCTCGGTCATTTGATGAAAAAATACGGCCCTCCCGCCTGCGGCATCGGGCCGTATTTTTTTTCATCAAATGACCTCGAACGCCCACCTGTACGGGCTCAGTAACCACGTTTTCTTATTACTATATACCTCCTACTCGTTTAAAAACCAATTTTATGAACTTTTCTGCTCCCCGAAAAGCCACTGCTTTTCACTACGGCCCGCTGTCACAGCGGCGCGAACATTATTTATACTACACCCCCAGCAGCGGGCAGTATTTCATAGACGTTCGCACACAGGTATATAGTAATATGCTTTATTCTTCCAACTGAGCCGATGCACCCAAACAATCAGGCCTTACCCCAGCCCATTTGCCTTTATCGCAACCCTAAATATCCGGTGAGGCTACGCACAGGTCTTCAAGCTTTTTACACATCATATTTCTTACCCATTGGTTGTGAAGTTCCCATTGGAAATGTATGGGGCCACATTAAACGACTATATATTGTTTATTAGTGGCCGTATACCATATCCAAGGTTGAAGGCTTTTTCAATCACATTAAATCTTATTTCTAGGAATGTAAGATATTTCCACAGACCATGGGAAAGAAATACGACATTTGACGGTTTTTGCACGTCGAGGTTGACGACGTTACACACGTCAACCCCTCGCGGTTTACGTCCGCACGTCAAAAACATCATAGGTTATTGTTTGTATGCTCCACCCATGAAGCATAGAGCTTACAAAACAGGGATCCTTCGCCTGATCAGCCAACCTGCCCATTACTCCAGGCCCACCCATCGGACTTAAAACCAAGCCACCTCCTATGAATATGCCTGGAGATGGCAAGGCCAGATAACTGAGATAGTACCTTCAATCCATTTCGAGACCGCCATTGGCGATTAATCTTGATGGGCCAGGATTAAGCACGCGTGATTTGCACAATCCATGCTTCAGCAATGTTACATCGCTTTGGGTGTCACTGCCATCCACGCTTTGCATATTCCTTCTGATTGTATTGATTTGGCGCCATGTTTCTTTAATGGTGTTGCCTCGATCGACAGGAACTGCAGCTATTATATAGATGTTAGCAATGGAGCCGTTGACCTGGAAGTACATATCTACACAGGTCCAGGTATATTTGGACACTCTCACAAGAAGTCATCTATTATCTGCTAAAGGATTGACAGGTGCATGCACACAGAAAATGAGGTCTTATTTCATAGACACACAAAACATATGAAAGTCTCGAAGGGATGTGTGACAGCATAGACACTAGTTTGACAGTCATAGATTAGTGAATCGATGAGCTTTAAGACAATCGCCGATATGATTTCAATCACAGAATTGTGATAACATATGTGTATGCATATTTTAATGTTGCTTTAATATTTCATTCCTGACTCTTCCCTGTTGGTGGTGCGCAAACCACAAACCACAATATTATTCAGTCTACTCTGGCTTCGTGGGCGGTGTAGGAATACACCTTAACCCGGCTTCCACCTGCTATATTAGCATGTGATACCTCTCAATGCATCCCAATGCATAATGTCAAAATTCACAGGCAATTTAAAACAGCTTTATCTTACACAAACATCAAGACTGGGAACATAGGCGTGAATTTTGATCTGAGTGGATACCGGGCCTTATGATATTATAAGTATAATAAAATAAGTCTTTCATTGCCTTTTTTTTTATTAAGTTCTAGTATCTTTCATAAGTATATGAATTTTTCAGATACATTAATTCAGAGTTCATGGCGAACAGAATTTGGCATGCCAAATATATACTATATTGCTATGTGGCACTCGTAGAGACACCTACAAATCTAGAATACCAAGCATAGTGCATAGTGTCCTTGACGACTAAATTCTACACAGTAAGGCCCGGCGTCCACTGAGCTCCCGATACACCACGATAGTCTTTATGATGCATCTCCAGACACAAAATCTATATCGCGTTGGAAAGTCAACTTTGATCAGTAGCCGATGCACCCGAAGATACGAAACGATGCCCGCATCGTAAGGTCTATCGTCTACCGGTGCCGAGGATGTTTCCATTCACCGATCCTGCTATAGGCCCGTTTCCATTGGCCGACGAAGATTGCTTAGACTTTTTGAGTTACACAGAAAGTCTGTTGGTGGTGCCACTGACTGTGCGTCGGTATAGAAAAATCGCTGAGAGTAGTAGATTTCACTCAGTGACCTAGCTTTCACTCAATGGTGGGCGGTGCCACATTGCATAATCTAAGCAGAAAAAGTCGTAGGGCATTTCACGACCTTGGTTGTTTCCATTGACCGATATTGGGTCCACAGTGCCAAAAGTCCGTCAGTGGTTCCTGACAGTAGATCGGTGACGGGAAATCGGCCAATGGAAATGGGCCCATTGGCGTACACAAGAAATCGATCGGTGGTCCCGACTGCAGATCGGTGCCGAATAATCGGCCAATGGTAAATGGCTTTTAGGGTGACAGGTCAGCGCCAGTTCATCCCCCCAACCTGCTCACCTGCTCATCTGCTGCACATAATTACTCCCATGCCAATTCCTGACCTTTCTCTATACGAGGCTGCTACATAACTCTCTCCATTAACCTTCTCTTACATAATCATCAATACCAGTACAGGTTGCTGTCCATTATATGTATTGCCGCATATACCTCCTCCACTACAATCATAGCTCAAGCTTCGGCCAATCGGTCAACCTAGATTCGGTTCTGTTCCCTACCTAATAATGGAAATGGAAATTAGATTAAGACAAATTGATATGAATACATTGAAACGTTAAAGGAGTAGAGGGGATCGAGGCCCCACAGGTGAGTGAGTGCATAAAGTCATTTTCATCTGAATGACTATTTGCCAACGATCTGCAGTCGGTGAATGGAAACAGGCTTGAAGGGAAGTGCTTACAGATTTATTGTGCATAAATTATGCTATAATGCGACCACTTACTGAGCTGGACAACGACCGACAGAATCAAAGGGGTTTTAAATCGTTGGTGATGGCCATTCTGGTTGTGGGACAGTTCTGTCAGTATGGGCCTTTCAAATGCAGCAGAAATAACGCATACGCAGTCCCCTCACCAATTTTTTTAGACACCAACGTGTAGTTGTTGGCCACCACTGACCGACTTTTAGGAGAACTCAATTAACCCTTTCCCTGCAGCACCCAATTCCTCTGATCACCATTGTACAGCAGGCATTGCCTGCATAAACGACCCTGCTACAGCAGGCACCTTTTTTTGAAAATAGCAATGTCACATGATGTGTCATCTGATTTGAGTAATTAACCTTGGTAGTTGATGATTTTTTTTGTTATACCAAATCAAAGGTCAATATGCTGTCTTTACTATGTCAAAATTTCTTTCAATTCAAACAATTATCTTTTCATTTATTGAATTTTGTATATAAGTATCAATGATGCCTCTATGATGCCTGGAGGCATCATGCTGCGGTAGCCAGGGGAATGCCTGGAAGCATCATGCTGCTGTAGCCAGGGGAATGCCTGGAGGCATCATGCTGCTGTTAAAGGGTTAATCGGTGCGGTTTTCGTCGGCCAGTGAAAATGGCTTATACTGTCGGCGTTGTCGGTCGGTTCACCAGGTTCAGATTTGACGGCCCCGGCGTGTGCATGCCGTCCTGGTGAAGGCAGATTGAATTTGGCGTGGCGGCGGGCGGCACGGAGCAGCCCAACGGCCGGCGGCATCAACAGACCGCTAACCGGCCCTTTACCAGCGGCTATTGATGGTCGGGGCCTACTAAACTGTCAGGCAACGAGGCAAAAAGACGCGAAAGTTGAGACAGGCCGAAAAAGAAAAGGGAAAAAGGCTAATAATGTAATAAACGCAACTAGATTAGAAAGGAACCAAAAGAGAAGGGGGATGTGGAGGCAGCCCTAACACGGAAAGGGAAGGAAAATGGGACCGAAAAGGAGGAAAGTGAGCCAGAAAAATGACGGAGGGGAAATAAAAGAGTAGGTGCGAATGGAGTCCACCGTCTCATCTATCAGAGGAAAATACGCCTTGTAGTGATTTAATAATAAAGAGGTCGGACCAGATACAGGTTATGAGAGAGCAGCCTGAAGGTTTTTTTTAATTTTCTTTCTTATTTGTTTTCTTTACGCCGTGCCTCCCAGTTACATTCCGACGAGATTCTTCCAGGAACTCTCTTCAGTGGCAGCGACCTGTTTTTGCATCCCCAGCCACTCCACTCGACCGACTACTCAGACTGAGCTGCTGCTCCGTGGCTGTGACGTCACACCGCGCCTGTGACGTCACAGCGTCCCGCTGGTAGGGCGCGGGCGAGGAGACATATTTCAGGATAATACCTGCTCCAGGCCTATTACTGGACGCCAATTAATTTCCCGTGATTGACGGGACATAGCAATCGCCTCGGCAGTGGATGGGCTGAGAGGTCTTGGCCGTGGAAGTTACGGGCGGCGAGGAGGGGATTCTAAGAATACTGAGATGGTTTCCAATGGCAGAGCAAGACTATGCAACAGCTGCCGTGTAGACGCCATTCAGATGCTTTGCGACGCCGGCCGACGTCACAGAGACTTCTGGCCGACGGCGTATAGACACTATTCAAACACCTTCCTATCACCTTATTGCTGCCAGACTGATGTCTACAATTCCTCTATACAGTAGAACTCCGCCTCCGGGACACCCCGCTTAAGGCGTCACCCCGTGTAAGGGCTGGATTCGCTCTATTTAGAGTTTATTTTCACCCCGTTCAAGGGGGCACCTCGTGTAAGGGGGAAATATTCGACCTTTTTTCTGTATTTGGTTATGTGGGTATCTGAATTTGATTGCACTTTGCAGGGCGAAGCCATGAATCAACATCGACTAAAGTTTCCCAAAAGATGACGTTTTTCTGCATCGAGAATGATAAATTGTGCAGAGTTGTTCGATTCTAGACCATGTCGATGCAATAGCCACGCCATCTGATACACGGCTGACTCAAGGTCGACGTCATCCCGATACAAGGTCAAGCTCCCATTGAAGCCAAACTGACTCTGTAGCTATGCATAATCTTCGCCAGCCCTGGGACCCGTTTAATAATCTAGGCTCGCACATGATGACCCTTTTCTGTAACTCGTACAAGTGTTATCGTTTAGAAATATTTAAGTCTATTCGCCAAGACAGCATTAGCCGTCCATATAGTCACCCATGGGTTTTTATCGTAAAACTGGATGAGGTTTAATCTTGGCCCCCGTATTCCACGACTGGAGTTTGGCAAAGTGACTTCATGAGGCGAAGCCGAGTGAAGTCCGGAGCCAAAACTTCAGGAGTGGAATGCGGTGGCCAAGATTAAAACGAATCAGGTTTTGATTTTATCCTACCCTATCTCCTCGATTTTGGAATATTACGTGATAAAAATGCTGTATGCCACTAGTGGCATATAAAACTCCGTATGCCAGTCAGCGTGGCATACGAAAACCCAATGTTAAGCCTATGGGATTTTATATTAGGGGTAGGATAAGAATAAAGATCGTCCCTGGGTATCTTTGGCATACAGAAAGCGGTCTACATGTACGAGCAGAGATTATTAAACGGGGCCCTTGAATACCGCTGAGGTGACCTTGGCCAGCTCTGGGCGTACAATGTGAATGACCGCGCGTTGTTACATAACCAGAGGAAGAACCGGAAACCTGGTGCGTAGAGAAGGATGGTCGAAACGGAAGTAAAGCTAATGATAGTGTAGTTCCATGAAGCGGGGAATTATGGGTGGGTTACGTAAGTGTCGACAGAGGGCGGCACTATTGTGTGCTGGTACTCTGTTCGTGCTTTTCTTCGTGGCCGAGCTTCGTGGCGTATCGGAAATCGAAGTTCCCCACACGTGATGAATATTTCCCCGATACAGCGACATGAAAATACATCGATTACGTCCGGGGATTACGTGGTATAAATAAAGGAAACTACCCCGCCATCAGCATTTTAGGGTTGCGACCATATTACTTCTCGTATGGAGAGTGCATGGATACTTGTTCTCCTGTAGAATGCATGTATGGATTAGGTTTCTACTTAGGGATCTTCAGAGCAATTTGGGGAAAAACGTCCAATCAACTACAAATATCCAAGCTTCCCCACTATAAGATAAGAACTTATGTTACAGCAGTACTATAGTGTGGAAGTTATTGGAAGAATAGATATTACAGTATCATTCAAACAGAATTACCCAGATACATATATATCACTAATTGTATCGACCAAAATATCTATTATCTGTGGCATTGAAAATATGGTTCACTTACAATGTCAGATTTTATCTTACCCTTTGTAGAGTTTCTGAGACTTTTTTCTAGAACAGGGACAGTCGTAAGTACTAGACATGAATAGAATTCTCCCGCAATATATATGGATAAATGATGCTTTGAATATGTCCTGCCACTGCAGCTCATCAAGGCATAAATCACAAATTCTAGAAAAGCTGCACATAAAACCTAAGCTATAGGGTACAGAGTGATTGCTAGTTCTGCCAACATCCGCCAGGAAATTGTATGGTAGCGGCATTGTAGTCGGGGGATAACTACTATTATCTGCTGTTATATTCTATAGATAAGTGTGAGACGAGGCTGAAAATCCTCGATAACAAGCCAAAAATACAGTTCTTAATTATATCCATTGATAACTGGACCCACCACCTTTTTTTTAAGTCGAGGGCAAGATGGCCGCTTCCTTAATACAATAGCTATGTGCCCTTTACTATAAGGCACAAGGGTCTTTGTTGGGTAAAAGTCTCTGAGCTGGTAAAAACTATGTATTGCATGTTGACTTAATGAAGGAGCCTATAAGTACCCCTACTGCAGATCCTAACCGTGAATGGCTGACTCGGCTGAGGAGAACGCTACCCTCGACAGCCTTCCCATATTCTGACAACACTGTTCAAGTAGCAATGTACTCTATTATATCAGGTTCTGTTGGGAACCATTCTCCGTTCAGTAGTCAATGAGGACACTTAATCACAGCTACATACATTCATGTTTGGGATAGTGGTGTGGACTATATAGGGAATCATTTTTTAATCAAGCATTTTATTGACCTTTGGTTTACATCGAGATATCACAGGTTGTAGGTACATAGTTTGTGGTAATTTTCAAGGCAATATACCAGGATGATTTAGGTGTACACAGTAGCGTAAATACAGTGAACCGCTCCCATTTGTGTATGAACAAGAAAGATTCATATATAATAAGTCTCTAGTTACCGTTTCTAACCTTAGTCATGGTCACATTTTTTCATGACACACTGTTAAAAATGATTGTAACTCATGACATACACATCATATCGTTCAATATACTTTAGATGTATATGAGCTAAAATTCATGGAATTGACAAATACGAGTTATGTTTAACGAGAAGATGTAACTAGGAAGTAAATTAAAACTAGAAAGATCCGGAGTAGATCTCCTCAGATAAACGTCCATTGTATAGAGGCTGTGTATGTTGGGAAATGATAACGCATAAACTGCAGAATGTACTGACGAATGAGTGGAAAGAGTGCTTACGACAGAGAGAAATTACTACAGAGAGAAATTACCATGTTTTAAAATTGCATTAGCACAAACCTATGCTTGAATATCTTAGACGTAAGGTCTCACTGTCCAGATTCTATTCGTCATTTGTATTGATTATAATTTGAGTAATATACATGTATTTCCCTTTCTCTTTACAGGTAAGTTTCCGTGCAACAAATTTGGCGATTTGATTGCTGCTACAACAACATCATAAAGATGAGTACCAACTAAGGTTTCCCCATATCAATACAATTTGGAATGACCAAATAACAGATGTGTTACAAAGGAAGACATACAATGTTATTCATTTTGACCCAATGAAGGCGAGGTGACAATGAAGAATAGACATTATTACAGCGATACATTATAACAGCAGTACCATATATACTCGGTAAGGCTCTGAAAAATCACTTTCCTTGGCCGAGGCCTCGGCATGTAATTTCTGCAAACCTTTACTCGTAACTTTGACTTTCTTTCACTGGAACGGAACATAGTTTCCTCCTATTCCCTGACTGCCATTTCCTTAGGAGATTTAACAAATATAAGTTTATCTTTCACAAAGAATAATGCAGCTGTTAACTTTGATTATAAATCAGATATGATGTAGTTGATTTCCTATAGAGTCTGGCTACAGGAACCTCATTCAGTGATATTTTTCCCTCATAAAGAAGTTTGGTCATTCAGTTCAGTCTGTATACCCCTCCACACTATAACAACTATGGGGTCTTGCCCCATATTTCCAAGCCGCACTCAACATTTCGGAACAATCCAAGCTGTAACAGATCCTCAGAATATGAACTGAGCCATGATCGCACCCTACTGGATGTCTTATCCTGCATTGAACGCCAGTGAGAGTGCTTGTAGAGATTAAATTGTCAGCGTTTAAGTTTTGTTGTAGTTCTACCATAGCAAATAACAGTTGCTCTGATGTTCAGCCTACTATCTCTCTTCCTGTCTTGTTTGGGTTTCTATCAGCTAGAACACAAGGCAAAGACAGTAAGATACAGCTATACATTTTGATAAGGAAATATAAACATATGTCTCAATTCGCTGGTGGGCACTATAGTCCTATGAAGAACCTCCCTCCTATAAGCTATTTTCAACTGGCCGACGAAATATTTAGTTCTCCATATATATAGTTCGCCGGTGTTGGCCAACGACTGCATGTTGTAGCTAAAAATCGATTAGGGTGCAGTTTATGCCTTGTTTCAGCAGCAGTTAGCAAGTCCATCCCGAGAGAAATGTCCTCCAAACACAATGACCATCACCGCCCATTTCAAACCCTTTGGTTCTGTCGGTCTTTGACCAACTTAGTCACTGGTGGCCTGCTTGCATAATCTTAGCATAATTAATTGGTGAACACTTCTCTGCATTTCTGTTTCCATTCACCAATTTTGCATCGGTCCTTCCTGTCTGCAGATCGTAGGCGAATAGTTGGCCAATAGAAAATGTCTTTATATGAGAATGTGGTCCCGTCCCACTCTACTTAGGGCCACGGTGATTCAAATCAACTAATTAAGTAGTTACTGCTTTATTAGGAAAATTATCAATCGATGAATAGTCACTACGTATACATTAGTATCTCTTGATCAATCGGTACTCGATCAAGGGCAGGCATGAATTCTGAAACTGCCATCTTTGATCACGATACACGATGCGTGTTTTTTGGGTTTTTTTTGTGTTTGTTTTTCCTGCAAGAACATCGGCTAACAGCCGGTAAGAACTGTCCTTACAGTACAAGGTACAGCTAGTGAGAAAACGCCGGGTCAATCCATACATTGATGAACAATTTTACTGTTTGAAATCTTATAGCGCCACAACAAGGATTTATCCAACAATGGAGTGAATGACTAGTTCACACAATTACAGATAATATTTTTTTGTGAGTTTAACAATAACAGTATTTTGATAAAGTCAAACAAGGCTTGTGGATACACCTCAGTAGTTTTGACTCAGTATCAGTCATGGTCTCTAACATTTGAGTAATGTTCCTCCTTCATGACTATGTCGATTCAATGATGCTGGGTAGTCCTTCCTGAGCACACTAGTGCATTTATCTTTATCAACAATAAGCAAATTCAATTACAAAAATATCTTACAGATAGCTTTAATATGGTGTGAGTCAGATCACTTTGACTGGAGCGTGAGGATAAATAATAAGCCAATAATACATCCCACTTTTACAGTGCCTACTAGACGAATCAAGACTAATCTGGTGTGTGTGGAGTCCACGGTAAAGTACCCACTGGGACTCAGTAAATCATTACCTATAATTTAAAAACTGACATATATCATAACCATTGTATACGGATTTCAAATCCATTGTATACGGCCTCAAAGCCATTGTATGCCGGAAAATAGTCCCTTTGTGCTATAGAGCAAAAAATAGTCCCGATTGATATACCCTCCAATATGGTAATAGCTGTGTTTACTTTATGGATGGCTTTCTGGGACTCCTACGGTCTGGCGTCCATTGAGCTATCGATACCCTACGATAGACCTTACGATGCGTGCATCGCAATGCATCCTCGGGTGTATCGGCTATGGATTAAAATTGATTAAAGTTTCCAACGCGATGTAGGTTTTGTGTCTGGAGATGCATCTTAAGGCCTATCGGAGTGTATCGGGAGCCCAGTGGACGCCAGACCTTAGTAATACAGCCACAGACATGAATCACGTCCTTTTCGTCGTAATTCTGAGCGAACTTGCCACATTTGGTGATAGTCACACCTGCTGTATATGCACACAGCATAGACCGTGGTATATATGACATGTATGTGTGCGGCCAATATCAGTATGTCTTCATGGTCCCCTTCACCAACAAAGCAAGGGAAAAAATATTTTCCTTGCTTCTGAATAACATGAGTGGGAATGAGGCATTAGCGCCGCAGCCGTCACTAATGGAGGCCCCGGCTCTAAATTAAGCACAAAGGAGGCCCGGAATGTGTAATGCCCACTATAAATACCCTATAGACGTGGTCCCTGCAGCCTCTCTCTAGCCAGAAACACCAATATCTGTGGACAGTGAGCAGGTGGACGGTGGCACGGAGATCTAGATTCATATAAGTTATTTCCCATTTGTTTCGAGTGATACAATTAAATGTTATATAATATTGCAATTATTATAGTAACATTACTAAGAATAATGAAGCCACCACCACATTATGTAAGGCGAACAAGATAAAAGCATGGCATTATATGATATTATGACACATAGTGGAAGTTTATCTAGGATTTTTAGTATACGTAATATTACGATATGTCAAGCTTCTTCTAGATTATCATTATATTCTTGAGATCAGAGAGTTAATGTAGAATTCTTTAGAATTTTCTTAAAGCAACTTTTTGGGTGTGGGGTCGTTTTAGACAGAGGCTCATTCAATAATCTAGGAATGTACATGAAGACCCTATTCTGTAACTCTTTCAAGGGTTATCGTCTAATGATATTTAAGTCTGTTAGCAGGCAGTGGACGTGGCATGTGGAACAGGTGCATGGCAAGCGGTCAGCAGACACTAGGGATAGTTGGTGGTTAGTTGGTAGTGGGCTTGGGGAGAAGTCAGGACGCACTGGGAGTAACCAGCAGTTTGCCAACTGTCGGTGAGCATGGTTAGCGGTCAGCTGTTAGTGGGCGGGGCATGCGGTCAGCAGGCAGTGGGCGAGGCAAGCCGTCAGCTGCAAATGATCGTGGCATACAATCAGCGGTCAGTAGGCGTGACATGCTGTCAGCAGGCAGCGGGTGTGGCTAGCAGTGAGCAGGCAGTGGGTGTGGCTAGCAGTCAGCAGGCAGCGGACGTGGCTAGCAGGCAGTGGGTGTGGCATGCCATCAGCGGACAGTGGGCGTGGCATGCGGTCAGCAGGCAGTGGGTGTGGCATGCGGTCAGCAGGCAGTGGGCGTGGCATGCGGTCAGCAGGCAGTGGGTGTGGCATGCCGTAAGCAGGCAGTGGGCGTGGCATGCCGTCAGCAGGCAGTGGGTGTGGCTAGCAGTGAGCAGGCAGTGGGTGTGGCATGCCGTCAGCAGGCAGTGGGTGTGGCATGCAGTGAGCAGGCAGCGGACGTGGCTAGCAGGCAGTGGGTGTGGCATGCCATCAGCGGACAGTGGGCGTGGCATGCGGTCAGCAGGCAGTGGGCGTGGCATGCAGTCAGCAGGCAGTGGGCGTGGCATGCCGTCAGCAGGCAGTGGGTGTGGCATACCGTCAGCAGGCAGTGGGCGTGGCATGCCGTCAGCAGGCAGTGGGCGTGGCATACTGTCAGCTGTCAGTGGGCGTGGCTAGCGGTCAGCAGACAGGAGGCGTTGACCAGATGTGAGTAGGCTGGACGACCACACTGGTCAGGTCTCACCACCTAGAGACATGCGTGCAGCACGCAACAGCCGCCTGTGTCTTTACCAAACACACCAAAAACCCATCCTTCTTCACCACCGCCACGCCGGCAGATTACAAGCCCGCCATTATTAGTTCAGCACTCTGAATCACGCTGTAAGCAGAGGGTACAACGTCTCTCTAAAAATCCCTTCACAGGAGCTACTCAGGAAATTTGCGTTTGAGGCCAGCGTGAATAAATAACACTCCTTTTGAAGGGTTCCTGTTTTATTGATGACTTATTTTCATAAGGGAGAAGCTCAATGCCTGCTTCCAGCAAAGAGGACTGGGAGAAACTGTTCCGAGCAGCTGGTGTGACTCGAGCAGCTCAGGGTTAACTCTCAGCTTCTCCCACCCCGACTGAACAATCAATATGGGGCTACATACTTACCATATGAGGAGGGGCCTGAAGCGGGGAGCCTCTCTATGTACATGCTACCGCTACTGTCCATCCCCTATATGGCACCAATATCCTATGGCAATAGCTTAGTTTACTGCTAAACGTATCAATACAGGCATTACTGTGTCTGACTATAATATCACACAATGTATACCTTTGTTATGAACAACTATATCATCAGATTATATAGATAGTATATTATTTACAGTATCGATATTTTCAACAATTATTGGGAGGCACGTTTTTGAAGAAAAAAACATTTTCATTGTATTTTGAAGAAGCTTTGTATTTCCCACTTATTTACATTGTCGTTACCTGACCGAATTTAGGTGGAAGCTTTGTCAGCCATGAAACATATTCCTGGAACTAAGGAAGTTCTGCAGCAACCTGGAAATAGGCTTGTTTTCCGCCTACCGTCTACCTCCAGCTAGAATAAAAAACACATCTACATGTGTGAATATTCTTCGTAGATGTATATAAGATGTCGATATGTCCTTGGATAAAGAATTTGAATGATTGATATGAAAAATGATAGTCAACGCAACTCAACACATAAGTGACTAATTTAATGAATCCTATATGCATGGTATCCATTGATTCCCTATTAGCAGAGAGGTAATATACGTATGTAGAGCATTTATACCTAATACTGTCATGCGTAGAAACAATATAAGTATAGCAGTGATAGTCCTAACTAATATTGCATTGTCGTGTTTATTTAGACGAACCCTAGGTTTCCTACCATTAGACCACATGTCCGGCGATGGATAGTGCGACGGAAATTAGGTGGGGTTGAGAAGCAAAAGAGTGAGTTCTTTTTTGTTTCGAGGAGTTTATTTGTGAGTTTATTTGTGAAGTTGCACATCTAGATTTCCTTTCCTTGTTTTATACACACTTTATCAGGATTTTCAGAGTATAATCCCTTAAAACTAACTGGCGCAGAGAGAGAGAGAAAGAGAGAGAGAGAGTTTTCTTAAACGCCGTTGACTCTACATCCACACCCAACATTGAACAAATCACCGATAGACAGATCTATAATGCCGGTTGAGTGTGATGGCGGTAACGGGAGGCGGGGTGTGTGACGTGGGGTGATTCAGTGCCGTCAGTACTCTCATAGTCACCAGGATCACGCTATGAAGCCCCGCCCTCCCCGCCACCTTACTGCTTCTTAAGATAAGGGAAGGCTCATATTAAAAAATAGAAACACGGTGTATTTTTTGCTCAGAGGGGTGAATGCCGGTGACATTGAGTCTGTCTGCTTACCCTTGCTGCTGGTGAGTGTGGAGGGGACGAGGCCGTCTTTAGAAAGCAGCCCCATGCCGTTCCCGCTAGGGGGCGTGGCCGTGCCGGCGCGTGGGGCTCGAATCAATGGCTTGATCACTAATGGCATTTGGTGCCATGCTTGTTAGACTGTTGTGGCTGGCATTAACTCCGTCGATCCTGAGACTCGAGGCTTGACCCCTGCTCCTATCCAACGCAAGCCGCGCCTACGCAATTAGTGGCCTAGGTTCAGTAAGGTACGTCCGTCGCCAGCCGTCCTCCGCCTGCTGTCCTTCTGCCGGCGCTCAACGTCCTCTGCCCGCCGCCCATGTCAGACCCACACATAGTGCATTACGCTCCTGAGTGGCTTATTGCGTGGCGCCTTACGTCGCGGTTGAGGTGTGACGTACTGCGTTACGTCTATAGACCTGACATGATGTAGGAACTCAATTAATTACGCCCAGAGTCGACTCAAGACGTTTCAATTTTATTTTGTCATTACATCCAGTTCAACCAACTAGGCCAGCTCTTCCACTATCATTTTTTACATATCTAGAAAGCCGTTGTCTTGATAAACAGAACGGGTTTATATATGACCAAATCATAAGGTACCTTATTGGCACAGTAATGATCTATTGATTGATCTCACAGTAGACTGAGGGGTGTTTCCTACACCTGCTGGCTCTCTTTTTTGTGCTACGTTATGTCTTTATGCCATATGCACATAAGGCGCACAGGGTGTTCCTCTCTGAAGGAAGCGTCAATTCCCTATTGGTGTCATTTTACATATATAGTGCTTGCCTTAACCCATCAGCCCAGTCATAGAGTCTCTTGTAACTAGGGACAGTTCATGCCAGATTATGCTGCGGCATGAGCCCCCTGATGAAACACGCTAGATTTTGACAAACTAGTGTGCAATGCGTACGCCCTGAGATGTTGGACTGGTCTTTGCATGTATCCAAATTACGTGGATCTCTGGAGACACAATGATAAAGGACTAGTTCTATCGGCATTTGCACAATATCAGTCATCGCATCGGTAGATGTTATCCTCCGTCCTGGGGTGTGATATTTTTGAAAGTGATACTTCCCAAAGTTGTTTGACGCGTAGCAAGGTTAGCTTCCTTTTGTACTTGAGTTCAAAGTATTTTTTTGTAAAGGGGGCGTGGTTGTTATAGGAAACGTCACCTTTATATAGATTAAGCTGTCATAGCTAGCCATCTCCACCCTGGTACAAGTTTAGCAATAGGAATAACATTAAAAATAACCAACTCAATGATCCCCCCTGTAAAATGACAACATTACGCCATAGCTCTGGTGGAGTGATGTGAGACGACCTCACTTGCGATTGACCAATTAGCTGCCAGGATTTCACACAGCAAACAAGACATCAAAACGGATATCTAAGTGTTCCAGAATGTAATTGCGAAGTAATTTGAATCATTCTGATGTTGTGATGCTATTCTAATGTCCATGAAAAGGGTCAGAAAAATCCAGAACCATACTCGATTCGTAAAATAAACAACACTCCACTCATTTGTATGCTCCATAATCGTCACTCTACTTCACCTCGATGACAATTGCAGCAGATCCAAACGTGTTGAGTATTGTTTATGTATACGATTTTCGCTCCAGTTCTATATAAATATGTTGTATTTGTGGCTGTATCTCTAAACATCTAAGTTTAGCCATTGCATAAACGATGCAAAATCACTATTTTGAAACATATAATTTAAAAAGGATCAATCAAAATATAACTCGCCCAAGTGGAATTCTTTGTTGGATTTTTCTATCAGACTTTCAAATTATATTTCAAAGTAAATACATTTCAAGATAAAAAAAGGATTTTTAATCATGCATTTACCTTTAACCTGCAACGTCTGGTTCTACATGTCCTAGTATTAAAGCATTTCGAAGATACCACCAATGTTATCTTAAAGAAATCACGTGACGTGATCGTATTAGGCCTCGTGACGCAGGTGACGTAGCGCCATGACGTAGTGGAATCCATGAGGACCCCGACCCTGGACGCGGGCACATAATGAGGTATGCTCACCAGGTGGCAGCACCAAACACCCCTGGCGGGCGCTAATTGAATGAGACTGGCGCATATAGAACAGCCTGACCTGCCCGCCCGTGCTCCCTAATAGAATAGATGTGCATGCAATACCTCTCAACCATGCCAAGTACCCGGGGGCCTGGCTTTCGATGGACGGCCGCGGGGTTGTGGATGGTGGGTGTGGAGCAGGGTGTGCCTGTGTGTGGTGTGTGGAGGGGCTGGGGGTCGCACGATCATAACGGACACGATTCCACCTCAATGCACATCAGTCATGTCCTTATTTGTGTCAAACCCGCTCATTAATCCGACCCGGAAAAATGCCAATCGATGCAAATAACGCGGAAGCCACGCTGCCTCTCATTGTTGTGGCCGCGAACCCATGCATTAATGATGGCCAATGGGGGCCCGACCAACCCTCCCAGCGATGTGAAATATGTTTCCGCTGTTAATTGCCGTTTTAAAAGAGAAGATGTACGATTTCCTCACCTGACCCGTTACGTTACCGTGTTCGCTTCCTGCAGATTAAAAGAGAAAACATTCTGCCTGTTAATAATATGCAAGGTTAATATAGGCACCCAGGTGTATTCAGGGAAGGGATGTTTATTAAAGGACGTATAGATATATAAGCTATTGTGATTATGACGATATTATGGCCTATATATCACTGTTATGGAGGATTGGGCCTCTGGGTTAGAGGATAGGTTCAGTAAATGTGGTATATTAATGCATTCCTTTCTCTACAGTATGCAGTGGGAGCTATAGTATTCTTTCGGCAGCAATAAAGCTATGATTAAGTTAGGTATATTGCAGAATACTTGAAAAAGGTGACTTGATGCCAAAACGTTGGAAATATGTCCTACAAATAAAGCCTACCACAAACCGAATTTTCACAGCAGTTGAGTTGTACTTGCTAACCTACTAGTCTATATTACAAGAGCAAAGATTTGTTACTAAAAGGTAATAACTCACACATTTCCTCTTTCCTATAGGGAGATTGTTATTAAGTAAACGAGGATCTACTTTGCATATAAAAATATGAAATCTGTAGTTTTAGCAATGGGTTCCCCGGGTTCGTCGCCAGGTGAGTGATGAGCGCGTCACCCCAAACACCGCGTGACAATGCCATGACGCCATGACGCCTCCTCCACGGTGCCTCGTCACCGGCTCCTACCACACACACTGACGTCATGCGTCACGACTCCTCAACGTCACGCCCCCGTGACGTCACCAGAGACGTCAACACCCTCTACACGGCGCAGCAGTCGCTGGCAGCTAAAGTTGGGTTCACACGATGGATTTATGTACCTCTCAGGGTGTTTGTCTGAGACAGATCCCGCTGAGATTCTGTACTGGAAAACAATTTCCATTTCCCTGTGCCATGTTTTTTTCCGCTGCAATTGTTGGCGATATTTACCCCTAAAAGGGAACAGAATGTCATGAGATATTGAACCCTGTGAGATACATGAAACCCATCATGTAAACTGCACTTCAGACTAAGATAATTGCTATTAGAGAAACGCTCATGACTATTGACTCAGAGTGGCATTGCCATGAATTTAGTGGAGCTTTCTTTGGTTATTCATAAGCTCTCAAGGCGATTATGTATAAGCCATGTAAAGGTCACATAGAATATTTTGATCAGTTATTCGTCCCTCCTTTCAACTATACCGAGCGTCTAATTCTTAAATTCAGCGACATTGTAACTCAGGGTATTCAGTGGAGAACCAACCAACTAAATCTCGAGACCACGTCCACGAACTGTATCAAAAGATAAATAGAGGAGACTATGTATACAGATGGCTCTTGAGGAGAAAAAAAATTAAGAACCCCCCTTGTATGTTGGATGTAGTCTATAAGACAAAGTCCAAGTTGCTTTACAGAGCATGAACTATGGTTATCTAAAGGAATTTATGGGATCAGAGTACTGGAAGAAATGTACATTTAAATCAAGAGATCTGCATTCTATAGTAGAATCATAAGACTCTGATTAGTGTTAAAAAGAGGAGTATATATGCTTGTGTTATGTAATGTCCTGTAAGTATTCTTCTGTGTGACTTACGTACAGAAGATCAAATATGAACTGCCGTAAAATTTGCCTGAATAAAATGAAAAGCACAACACGCTCACGAATCGCTGCGACATAATCTTATTTCACAGAATGTCTATGATGCATTCTCACGCAGTCTGTGTCGTAAACACCATGTGTCTCACTATCTGTGGCACGCACGTGTATAGTATTACTTCTAAACTGGGTAAATATGGTTATGAAGCATGCACCACACCCATAACGCACTGACGTATTTGAGAGCGTTTCAAAAGTGTGTCGGTGGACGGAGTGCATTGCCCTGGTACACAAGACAAGGATGTTACTATAGGACGTTCTGACCATGCTGTATACGTTACAAAACGAGATGGGGATTGAGGTCCGTGCAAACCGTCAATTCCCTTTGGGTTTTATAGCATGTACAGTCTGGCCATGACGTTGTATTTTTATTGTTTATCCGATTTTGATAAAACCTTACCGTGACTTCCTTACAACTAATGATTTAATCAATGCAGATCCGGGTTCCACTCAGTATTTTACGTTATATGGCGAAACGGTGCGTATTTACAGTATATACGTCATGGGTAAATATACTAATTTATCCTACCCCTCATATAAATCTCCATAGACTTAACATGGTTGACCTGTATGCCACGGTTATGCCATAAAATATTTATATGCCACTGGTGACAAGTTAAAAACATGTGACAGGGTAGGATAAAATCTAAACATCACTCAATTTTATATAATTGTTTACATGCCATTCGTGGTCATCCACTACAGATATCCCTCAGCTCCGCTTCGTGATATCATTCCGCGAAGACAACTCATGCCATATAAACAATCATATGAAATTTCGTGATGTTTCATGATAGTATGTGTTATCATAGAGCGTGCTATGCTATGTGGGTTCATTCCGTTACCAGCAGATACATGTACTATATATATAGACTACTCTTTCGTCACAGTCCTGCGCCTAAACCTGGAATTTGACCGTGACGACAGTACTACAGATGCTTCAACACTTTTAACGGACGTCGTGGGGTCTACACTGAAGATTATATCCTTCCATTCATATCAACAGGAATATGAAAAACAACATTCCTGTGTGTCTTCGTTCTTTCCTCGATCGGTTGAGCCGAAAAGAAACCCCTGAAGAAGTGTGGTAAAAATAGTATGTGCAGTTCTATTCTAGGCGCGACGCTCATAAAAACAGTCCTGAATATCTTGTACAATTCTAAAAGAAACGCGACACACACGACGCTTGTGCTGCTTTCAGTGTGAAGCTAAAAGACCACACTTAGCAGCTGCAGTTCGTTAAATGTGGCGCGATATACACACACTATATTATTATCCACTTTTTTATGACAAGTGGCGACAGAATATCTAATAGCATCCGGCCGTCTGAGCGGATTAGTCCATACCTTCAACCAATCAGCATATTACATAATATCACATGATCACCGTACAATGTTCAAAATTGTGGATAATCACATATTGTCTCTGTAGAACCATCGAGTTTGTCTACATCCCAGCTACTTGTCATTGAATCACTAGGCACAATTGCCTCGTGGCTCATAAAACTGCACGAATGAAAAATGGAAAGGTTGTGTGGATTGTGTGCAGACGGTTAGTCTATTGGGTCTAATTCATGTCTCTTTTTTATGCTGCACGTTCGTCATGTTTACGAAGGGCTTTAATCCTAGTCCTACAGTCTTACTCTTAATCCCGTCTATAGGATTAGTCTCTGGCCTGCCCACAGCTTTCACCACAGTCCTGATACTCGCTGTCATCGCCATGTATTGGGAGGGACAAGCGTCAAGTCTTACGATGTCGAGACGCGACAAAAAGTGCCACCAAGCAGGCCCATGGGCCCCGGGTCCCAGTCGCCGCCGAATATTTCGCAGAAATTCTATTAGCGGCAACTTAGGCAGGCAGCTGCTGCATTTAGCGGGGTTCCTCCAGGCAGGCCTGGAAATGGATGTGTGGTTCCTCGCGCGAGCCCTTTACCCGCCTCTATGCCCACATATAAACACCCGTCATATGGCATCGTCACCCAAGTCTACCCTTATATATGTATACACCCATCATAGGCATGTATTCACCGCGAACTGGCCCTATATATACACCCATCACAAACGTATTCACTGCAAAAGGGCCCTATATATACACCCATCGTACCAAATGCCATCCCACCTTTACCCTATATATATATATATATATATATATGTATATATATATGGGCGGGATAACTTGGAACTTGGGACAGGAAGTTATCCAGGTAAAGACTGGCGCATGCGCGATTGGCATCGCGGCTAGGCCAGCGGCACCACCGCGTCACTTGACTACCAACCGTCACTTCTACAACACGGAAAATTTTTAACATGGGAAAAAAGCTGATTGCATGCTCTGCATGCTCTTTATCTCATGCACCAAGGGGTGGACAGTTCTGTAAGTACTTTGCAGAAGCGCTAGAAGTGTGTAAAGCAACAAATTTGGAAATCAACGATGCCACTGTGAGACAAAAAATCGACATCGAAAAAATGGCATTCGACAACAAGACTTACCTGTTAGACGATGACGATGTCGGTGGCGACGGTGAAGAGGTACAATCACTTGCTGAAAAGTCTCCTGAGAGTCTCACTGGGTCTCCAATTTCTCCGGAATTGCTCCAAAGTGTAATCCAATCTAACGTCAAACAACAACAGCAGCTAGATCGTCAACAGCGGCAATTTGACATCCTGATGGCGCGAATGGACGCCATGACAGTCGGCGCCGCATCGATCTCCAATCCCGCAATCGTGAAGACGCCTACAACAAGTCCTGAGCCTGAAAATCCACCAAGTTGGTTCCAGTCTTTCCTGAAATCGTCGATTGGTACTCCAGCAACCGCTACTATCCCAGGCTTCGGTGCGGTCCCCGCTACCGCCGCTACTGACTCCGCTACTGCACATGCTGGGCCGTCAACGTCTTCTTGCTGTCACCAAAAACGTAAGCGTTTTGACAAGTTCGATCTGGATCCGTATTTTTTAGTTGATTCTGTAAAGGATCGCACGATTGACGATGTCATCAGTGCTAACCTACTGCTCGTAGAATCCATGTTAGCAAAAGGGGAAAGTCAGGTGCAAGCCTATATCAAACACGTACGTTTTTTATGTGATAAACGTAAGATCCACACCTCTGTCTCACTCGTGAAATACGATATTTCTGTACGTGAACGAGCAGAAGCCTTAGGCCTGTCGAGCGTGTGCTATGGTGTACACGAATACGTCCAACGCCATCTGGGAATCGACAGTGTTATCCCTCCAACGCATCACAAGTCGGAGAGAAAGTCGACGTCGTCCATCAATCGCCCCAATCGTCCTCTCGGATTCTGTTGGACATTCCACGAAGGAAAGACATGCCAGAAGGGAGCCACATGTCCTCTCAAACATGTCTGCACCTGTGGTGGCGCCCACAAGATGTCTGAGTGCCAAAAATCAACGAGATAGGATTCGGACATTTCTTCTCCGCACGCCGACCGCGGCCATGGTGGAGGAGGAGGAAGTAATGGTCTAGCCTCGAACCGAACACCGCCTGTCGTCAACTTTTTCCCGGACTCTGTCTCAAACCCTTTTGGTATTGAGTATAAACCACAGACACTCATGTCCGACCAAATTGATGATATTTGTGATGCTTTGTTTGATTGTATGTGTTGCGATGTCTTTGACACACTCCTAGACGGTTTGGTTGGAGACTATCATGAATTTCGCTTGTTACCACCATGTGAGGTTGACAACAGTGTCAATATTGATCCGGTAACTAGCTTCAGCCATAGCGGCTGGTCCCCAGCGTACGATGTTGACACAGATCTAGATGAATGGGTAACAAGTTTCGATGTACCAGCGGAAGAGGTCTATGTTGATTACTCACAGGTACCAGCTTCAGAAATCCAAAATGGCGGACCGTACTTCCGGTTCGCGGATTCGACAGAAAAAGATGATGGTTTTTCTTGTTTTTCTCGCGATGTAGATGATGTAAAAGGCTATTTTACAGATGACAACTTTGTTTTTGATGGTTCTTTCCCTGTAAATAGTTTTTGTCCGGTTGGAACCCGTTGCTGTCACGATTTGGGCGGTTTTCCGTCCCAACTCAACCCCTGTAACATCTACAAGGAAGCCTATTGTCACTGTAGTGGCATAGATCCTAACGCTAACTATATTTATTCTGCTGCCAGCAAAGGCGTTCGTATTGTTGATGATTGTTTTGTAAATAGTTATGATTGTCACAATTATTCTTCAATCTTGGAACCAAAAGCCAGGGCTGAAATGGATAATATTGTAAATAATGAACTAGTTGAAGGAAAATTAAGTTGTGTAAATCAAAAACCTCATTGTATTCATTCCTTGGGTGCAATTACTAAAGCAAATGGCAAACTTAGACCTATCACTGACTGTAGCAGACCAGCAGGTTTAAGTATCAACAATGCAATGGATACCACCTGTGACACCTTTTCATATATTTCCCTAGATGATGTTACTAACAATCTTCAAGAAGGGGACTTTATGTGTGTGGTAGACATAAAATCTGCTTATAGATCTATTAATGTCCATCCTTTAGACCGAAAATTCCAGGGTCTACGCTGGGACATTCAAGGAACAGAATGTTATTTAGTTGACAACTGTCTCTGTTTTGGAGCCAAATGCTCACCTTTTATTTTTACTCAGTTTACAAATTTTATTGTTCGTTCTATGAATCGTCGGGGTTTCAACAAAGTATATGGATATATTGACGATTTCATACTTGTGGCTTCCTCTGAAGCAGAATGTCTACATGGACTTCATGTCCTAAATTCCCTTTTGGAATTTCTGGGGTTCCAAGTATCACTGGAAAAAATCATTTACCCCTCCACATGTGTCACTTACTTAGGCATTGTCATTGATTCTGTCCTCATGGAGTTAAGACTACCCGAGGGCAAGGTACAAAAAATAAGAGACTGTATTGAAAGTTACAAATCTCTAAAATCTTGTACCAAAAGAAATCTTCAAAGGTTGGCGGGCCTCCTCTCCCACGCCTCTATGGTGGTGAGGGGAGGTCGTACTTTCACTCGTCGAGTGATCAACCTGACAAATTCCCTTGATAACTGGGACGATTATACTTCAATACCAGACTGGTTGTTGGATGACCTCACCTGGTGGGAGAAATTTATCTCCATTTTTAATGGTAGGGCAAAAATTCTGGATGAATTTTCCTTCCATGGAAATCCGGTTTCCACCGACTCTTCCCTATCGGGCTTCGGTGGTACATGGGCCGATGATTTTTTTGCAGGCTCATGGGCCAATCATGGTTTGGACCCAAACTTTGGTCTTCCAGACCATCATTGTATACCCCCCCCCTCCGAATTTTTTGAGGAATTGGACATCAACACACTTGAGCTTTGGCCAGTTGTTGTGTCTGTTTCCAGATGGGGTGAATACTGGAGGAACCACAAGGTCCGTTTCAAATGTGACAACACCCAGGTGTTGACAATGCTCAACACTGGTCGAAGCAGAAATAAGTTGGCTATGTGTTGGCTTAGAGAGCTCTTTTGGCTTTGTTTTATTTTTAATATTCAAATCATTGGAGAGTACATCAAAAGTGATGACAATGTTATTCCTGACTATCTCTCTAGACTTTACTCGGGTAAGGTACCAAAACTGGCAGAATTTTTTCCAATTTTGGGTTTTTGCTGTTTCAGCCCTGGAAGAGCTGAGGAGAAAAACCATACACTACCAGCAGTCATGGATGTCGACCAACACTGCAAAAACCAGACAGTCTCAGTGGAACCATTATTTTAAATTCTGCCAGACCTATAACCAAATCCCCCTACCAGCCTCGCTGGATACCGTTTGTTTGTATTTGTCATATATGGCCGAAAGTTTTACCTACTCATCAATTCCGAACTATTTGTCAGCTTTGTGGCTTCTCCACAAGATTAATAATTTGTCACATGTCTCCAAAGATAATTTTCAAATTGTTTCTACTTTAAGGGGCATCCGTAGGTCCTTGGGTGACACCACACTCCAAGCCCCACCAATGACAGTCCAGGACTTAAAAACCATTTTTCTGTCCTTGGATTTTTCTAATTTATATGATTTATTGTTCTGGTTATCCCTCATTATCGGTTTTAGGGGTCTCCTCAGGAAGGCAAATCTTTTTGACCATGGGTCAGCCATTCTATGGGGAGATGTTTCCCTTTATTCATGGGGTGTATTAATTAATTTGTCCAGGACCAAGACTATACAATTTTCAGAAAGACTTCTGGAGATTCCACTCTCAAAGTTATCAGACACCCGTTTTTGTGTTCATTTTTATTTATCATTATTGTTATCCATACTTGGTTCAGTCCAACCAGACCAACACCTTTTGTCTTATAAATTGGGCCCCAGGATAGCCCCAGTGACTTATCCTTGGTTTTCGAGGAAACTCAAGGACTTATCAAAGAACCTCGGTCTACCTCCTTATACATCGCATTCACTCAGGAGAGGCGGTGCTACCACAATGTCCCTCCATGGAGTACCGATGGACCACATCAGACTGAGAGGTGACTGGTCATCCGACGCAGTCCTCCTCTACTTGTCCAAGCCTCTTCATGACAAAGTTCATGCTGATAAACTTTTTTCAGAGGCTATGTTCTATTAACTCGTTGTTTGGCGGTTTGGCGGTTCTGTATTATTTACTTGTTTACACTGTTATATAAATGTATTACTCCGCCAATACTGCCTCATCTTCTTTCTTCATGCCCACGTCTTTGGGCGGGATAACTTGGAACTTGGGACAGGAAGTTATCCAGGTAAAGACTGGCGCATGCGCGATTGGCATCGCGGCTAGGCCAGCGGCACCACCGCGTCACTTGACTACCAACCGTCACTTCTACAACACGGAAAATTTTTTTTCTTCTCATTACCTCCTTTGGGCGGTTCTGTATTATTTACTTGTTTACACTGTTATATAAATGTATTACTCCGCCAATACTGCCTCATCTTCTTTCTTCATGCCCACGTCTTTATATGTATATATATATATATGTATATATATATATATATATATATATATCTATATATATCTATGTATATATATATATCTATATATCTATATATATATATATATATATAAATATAAATATATGGGTGGAGGTGGGATGGCATATATGCTCGTCACAAGCCATGCATCTCTACCTTAACCCATACCTTTATATATAAACCTATCATCTTTTATCTTAAATCTATTCCATAAATACAAAATACCCTTCATTAACTGTGTTGTTGTAAGTGGATAATTTCTTGAGGCCAATAGATAACGAAGTTGTGGGTAGCAGGTGCTGAACAATACAATATAGTGCAGATTGAACATGAGGTGAAAGATGATAATAGGCAGTTGGAAAATGAACATTGATTGGTAGATATCATGTTTATATTACTTCCTGGTGAGATATAATGGATGGCAGATAGTATATTGACAAAGATAATGAGCAAGGTGGGTAATGGATGCCGGTTGGTGTGTAGTGAGCGGCAAGCGGACACTGGCTCAAGAACAGCTAATGCCACATAGCTGATTGAACCGAAGCAGTCAATAATTGGATGTGCAAGGTGTAAGCATGGCAGAGTACAGAAGGCAATGTTAGGTGGGCGGCATCGCATGGTAAGAGTGAACCACACTCAGTACCCACACATGGAGTGCAGAACTGCCACCTGCTGGTCAGGGTTAGGGCGAGAGACGTGAAGGGCGCGAGGTGGGTGTGGATGGGAGGTGGGGGCGGCGGCATGTTCATGTTTTAAGAACACTGACAAAGAATCAATGGGCAGACGTGCCTTATTCAGAAACCGGAGTAATATTAGATCTATAGACGTGAGATGGGTGATTTTTATCGAGTCTGGCAGCGCCCCGGTGCCGTCCCATGATATTAAGAGCCGGCCGCGCCTCTCCCACCTTCCCGTCGAGCCAGCTTTAATTGACTTAGGCCCGATCTTCGGATCGTATTATCGGCATGGGAATGAAATGTGAGAGGCGGGCGACGGGCGCACGCCACCGACACGAGACGTATACCTACACCTGCGTTTGAAGTGGCGGTAAGCGATCCCATCCCCCACACACCCCACCACCCCTCTACGTCCCTACTCGTCCTCCCGGCAAGCTCCCAGCTCTCGGGTTTTAAAGCACGTGTTTAGAGCTGTTCAGTTTCAAGTGGGGATGAGAACGGGAGAGGGGAAGACTGGTGAGGGTATAGCACGCTAGACGGAAACGTCTGCTTAAAATCAGCAGCCCAATGAGAGAAGGGTGGACGTGTGTCCCCGTATAGGGTACACAGTGATTGCTACCACCATTTTCCGCCAGAAAGATAGTGCAAATGTAGTCGGGGCACAACCACTACTATCTTCTGTTATAATATATATATATATATATATATATATATATATATATATATATATATATATATATATATATATAGTCATGAGAGTCATATATATATATATAGTCATGAGAGTCATATATATATATATATATATATATATATATATATATATATATATATATATATATATAGTCATGAGAGGAGGCTGAAACCCGCTATGAAAAGCCAAGAATTAAAAAAATAAATCCATTGATAACTGGACCTGCCACCTGGTGTTTTGTTTGGTGATGGCAAGATGGCCACTTCCATAACACAATAGTTATGTGCCCTATACTTTATTTGCTAGACAGAGGGGTCGAAAAGATTGCATAAAAGGGAAGTATTTGGGAAACTGAATACAGCAAATGCGTAATGGGATGAGTAAAAAATTGTTAGATATGAGACACAAACTGTACAATCATACGTACTGCATTACGGCATCGTTTATTCTGCGCATATTGGGATCCGAGCTACCTAAGTAAAGATTAATTAGAACGGTTAATATAAATCTTAATACAAATATGCGAAATGATACGGAGCTGGATTTATAACATATATTATAATCGAACATATTAATATATTGATGAAAAGTCTTTTATGATCCCCTAGAAGTTGTTATCATTGTAATTATCATGAAAAACACTTGTGTGGATATGTTCAACGTCGACATTGCATTGGAAGAATGATGTAAATCGAAAAAGCAAAAAAAGCAAAAAAAGCAAAGGAAAAAAAAACTAGTCCTGACAATTGAGTTAGATCTACCGCTTCTCTATAGCCGGCTGTCATTTTCCACGACATTGTACATCTGTAGATAATACTGCACATTACGTTGATTTCGTGGCTTGATTACAGGAGATACCCTGTACTCATTTTGATCCATGGTGTGAATTCGCTTTGGATGCTACAACACCCATTAGCGTTAAGTGCTCTCACAGCCTATACTGTATGTAGACTATCAGGCTTATCCTACTAAGCATACATAAACTCTACATCTAAGCAGTTGCAGCCGTCAACCAAACTATAGGGTACAGAGTGACTGCTACTTCTACCATCATCCACCAGGAAATTGTAAGAAAGCGTCACTGTAATCGGGGGACAACACTTTCTGCTGTCATAATCCATTGATAATCATAAGACCAGGCTCAAGCCCTTAGGTCTATATGACAAGCAAAGAGAAATAGGTTTTTTTTTAAAGATTCCTTGATAACTAGACCCCCCCCCCCCCCCCGTACACACCTACCTTGTATTTTGTTTAGCGTGTGGGGAGGGGGGGCTAGATGGCTGTCTCCATAACACAATAGCTATGTATCCTATAAATAAGTCCCAAATGTCAGACCGTGAACACCAAAGAGTTAACAAGAAAGCCTATTGCCAATCAAGTAAAACATTTCCCGAAGCGTCCCCACCCCTCGCTCCCGCTTGTCTGAGGGGACGGAAGGGGGTGAAAAGGAAACCGATGGGTCCATATATAATAGATGTCCCGGAGGGAGCACAACCCCAGTGGTCTAAAGCGTAGATCAAGTCGCTGTGGTCACTCAGGTCACCGGCCACAGCCTGCACACAGTTCACCCGTCTCCCCAGTGGAAATCAATTTCGGAAAATTCACTTGTCAACTCCTAGCAACGGCCCCGCCGCCTACATACCACTGGGGATGGGGAGGGGGGTTCTGTGGGTGCCCTACCAGCCTGACGAAACAACCCCCACCCTCGTAGCAACCGTCTCCTTCCGCGTTGTTAGCCCGACGGCAAGATTCAAGGTGGAGCTTCCGCCCCGTCCACCCGCTCGCCCCCGGCACTCATTTCGTATCGTATTGACGGGGCTGTCACTCGTCCAGTGACTCGCCGTGAGCAGGTCATAGTCGACAAGATTCTAGGTGGGTGTATAGTGTCTGAGCAGGTGAGTTAGCTGTGTGCAGGACGGTCATAGAGGTCATACAAAACGTAAAAGGGAGAGGGTAAAAATTTAATAAAATGAAGAAACAGGCTAAACATGTCAGGGTGGGGTATTCTGTTATATTCTAGTCGGAGTAGAAATATCTAGGGAAAGAGGTAAGAGTCAATAGTTTGACCTTCACAGGCCAGGGAATTAGGTAGAGGAAAATCAGTATACCAGGTTGACCAAAGCAGATATATGTGATTGTCAAGTGATAGTTTACTCAGTGTGTTGACTCTCCAATATTTTGACAAACGTTGACACATATGAATGAAAAACAGCTATGATTCATTGGCCCCTAACTTAATATTGAACCTGTATTATGTATCAAAGGCAAGTAATGAATACATATATATCGGGACGTTAATGCCAATGTGTACTTTATTTGAGAAAGGTAAATTCATGATAAACATCAAAGCTGATTTTCATGGTGTTTCGTTAGACTGGTAGTATTTACGATAAGAGCAGAAACGACAATGCGACATTCCCCTCCTGTTTGATATCAAAAGCATAGCTGTGAGGATGTTTAAGTATGAATACAAGACAAGGTATAAAAGCCGTTATTCTATGCCTTGCCCTCACCTGTACACGACCTTCACCAGGGGTCGCGACCTGTCCAGAACGCCGCCTGGTGGTGGGTGTGTGCTTGTAGCCCGTCGTCACTTCCTGTCGGCTCCTGATCCGACCTAAAACCGACCTCGTCCGACACTGGGCGCGTCTAATCTCCCGAGGATTAGGGATCAGCCCCTCCTGGGCTACCCGACTCCCCGTCTCCGCCCGTATCCTGGACACCCCCGCCCGCCCGCTCCCGTCCCCTCGTTTATTTACACCCGTCCGTCGATACCTATCTCCCGAGCGATAACACCGACAGGAAACGACTTGCCCCTACCCCGGAAAGGCAGCGCCCCGCAGCGGCAATGGAGCGTCGCCGATGGTGGCGCCACCGGGCGGCGATATAGGACACACGGGAGTGGGGAAGTATAAGGTGGGAGGGTTTTGGAGAAAGTCCTCCTGGATGAGATCAGAATGCCTCCAGGCACCATCCAGGCGAGGCAGAGAGAAGCCGCGATGTGCAGTTCATCCCGAGAAAGAGGAACCATATCCTAAGGCATAATAGACGCGCTGCTGTACGGTGCTAGTGTCCCGGTTGTAATTGATGACTATCTGTTGAATTCCAGGGCTTTACATTCTCTGACAGGTACCTGGAAATCAAGTTCCTCATTGTATATGTTATTCATTTACGAAATCCTCAATGAATCCAGGATGAACATACAAGGGAAAGAAAATAGACAGAATGATGAATTTGACATTTTACTCGATATTTCATAGCAAATATAATTCTTAACAGATGTGTTTATTTATACAGTGAATTTTCATCTACACAGACGATCTTCCACATTTTTGTCCTTCGGGACTGTAACAAAAGGTACACAGACATTACACTAATTAGCGTCACATAGTGATCAACAGGACATAACTACAAAGTAACAAGATACAGGACGTAATTGAACACACATTCTTCCGAATGAAATTGAGAGACTTATATATTCTCCGGAATGTTTAAGTCCACCGTTCCGATGTTATAACAGGGTAATTGACTTTTCCTTGACTCTAATTGCTCATACCTTACAGCTCTTAATTCCTTGGGTAACAGGTTCGAGAGTTGACTATTTATATACAACAGAGCTTTCTTTTTACCTTTTCTGTATTCATACATTCTATCTTTAAAAGGGAATGCCGTGTTCAAAAAGGTAGGCCATTAAAATAAGATAGGACGAAATATTGGCTAGGTCTTTGGGCAGAAGATGAATCTATAGAGGAGGAGGAGAAAATAATGAGGAAACGGAGAGATTCGAGCTGCTCAGTGTAACAGAAATCAAATTTCCAAGATACAGTACCATTAGGTAAATGATGTCTCGAGGCAAGTCTGTTCACTGTAGAGTGTTACTTAAAGTATCATGCATACGCATAGCGTTAGATGCTCCGAGAAAGGAACTATGTATGGTACAGACGAATCAGGACTAGTTTATAACTCCTGATTTGGCAGTAGAGGCAAGCACTATCCCTTGAAATAGTTGATATATTTATATTAGAAATGACAAACGAGAGGGTTGTCTTGGCTTGGGATAACGTCTCAAATTATGGACTAAGAAGCTACTGGCACACTGATGCAAACTGCAGTGATTTTAAACATGAGCTCTTCTAATTATGCTTTAAATTTTATGTTAATCCAATACACCTTTTTCCACTCCTCCTATTATCATTGTAGTCATCTTCTGATATGTGTCCTAACTCTTATATGAGTTATTTTTGCCAATAAACGAAAGCAAAAATAATTCTAAAAAGCTCAGTGTAGTAGTAGGTGGTAAGACTGGCCTATGGTGGGAAAGAGGTGTTCGATGGCCGCCAGTTGGAGAGAAGTGTGTAACGATTGATGGCGGGCGCTTGGAGAGTGAAGGCTGCGGCGGCAGCGGATGTGATGTGTGACCATAGATGGGACGTTGGGTCCTCAGGGAGTCAATCGGCTCAGACCAAGATACCCGCTTACACATCTGTCAATACAGAGACACCCAAGTCAATGGTGAGACTGTGCATGGTTTCAAACTGCAACTGATATTCTACTGTTGACATGAAGCCTCTGTGAAGAAATACCTCATTTTTATTAATCATATTTAATGGTATTAAACATTTAATTACTAGACTTGTATGGCAAAATGAAGAGATTCCTGACTGGCTATGTCTTTTTATATTATGCATTGTAGTGCATCGGGAGGTCTTAAATATCAATCCTAGTAGGTGCACGCCGGGCTTTAAATTGAATTACTGGTGTTATTGGTTTCTGAGAGTTTTCCCTATAATTCATTTTACACCTTTAATATGCACTACTGTTAAATAATGATAACATCTGAGTGCAATATAGAATGATATTTCAAATGAAACATGAAAAAGATATACAGGTTGTACAGACCTATATTTTTTATTGAGTAAACAAAATATATATGATATATATGTATGTACCCGGTCCATCATCAGTTTTCGCACTGATGCTAATGTCTACTTTACATCTATACCGCAACATGTGGTGGCTACGCTCCAGTGCTGCTGCCCTTTAGGCGCCAAGTGACTGGTATTAGGTGCCAGGTGTGCATAAGGGGGGGTGGGCGGGCTAAGGTGCTGACACAGGAGCTGGAGCTTCCTGGAGGAGGGGAGCAGGAGGCTCAGAGAAGGCTGTGTCAGCGAGGGAGGAACCAACACCAGTCGGGTCTGACCACGCAGGCAGAGATCGCAGTTTTCCTCTTTCCCAAGGAAATCTTTGTTTCCATTTTCTGTTTATAAAATTCTAGTTTCTTGTGTAAAACAAAGACAAAAGAATTTTCATACCAATAAATAGTGGTTTGAACCTCTCCACACACCCTAGGCCAATTCCATAGTCAAAAATGATGTGTTTTCTATGTTTTCTCAGTCTCTCTGGGGCAGCAGATTCCACAAGAAAAAAAGTTCTATATTTTTTCATGACCCCAACTGATATCCCTGCTCAGGGACTACAAAAGACAGAGAAATCAAAACTAAGGTCCAGCTTTTAAAGACGTACACGAGAGAATGTTGAGAATTCTGAGTTATCTCAGTCATTACAAAAATTCACATTTCCAGTGTTGAAAACAGACCCAAATGGTATTCAATCACATTGTCATCTTTTACAGGGATGCCAGTTTGTAGGATTTTGCCTACATGTAGGATTTTCATTTTAGTCTCAAAGTGATGAAAAGTTAAAGAAATTGTTTTGAGAACAAAATAGACTCCAGGTTCCCTGAAATCTAGATCTTGGATAAACTTGTTCTGTAATCTTTCAAAATTCCGAATTTAGCTACCCCGAGTACACTCAGTTAGAGGCCCTATGGATCCCAGTGCTCCAACCTAGAACTGTAGGATGGTAGGATTCCTGTAGGAAATGCTCCTACGGATAAGGGCAAACTTGAATACTGACTTCTGATTGGCTTAAAATATATGCCCAAGAATCTGCTAGGAGAGTGATGGGGATTCCCCATACACCATGTGCGTTTTAGGTGATACATAGACTGGCCTCAGTCCCCATGTAGGAATTTTTTCTGACCCCAACTAGCATCCCTGCTTTTAAAACAATAATCGGTCGTATGCACACACACCTCCCTACACACTCACCTACACACGGCAGAATCGGCGCAGTTTGGATGGAAATGGTAACGCCGGAGACACACAAAGCGAGAAAGCGAGCGACTTCTGAAATCGTCATCACAGAGTGGCGTGTATATGAGATATTATCTCCTACTTCACCTGGCTATTGCTTTTAAGATGCTAAATCATCGGTAGGAGAAATAATTATGAAATCATAGCTCATAATTCTCCATCATTCATACCCTTATGATTTGGAAAGTTATTTGCAAGTTTGATGAGAAGGAGAGAATGAATCAAGAAACCAAGTATTATAATTCCCCAAAAAGTAATTAATTTAATATCTCGGAGACACCTTTGTTAGTGTCCACTCGTTATACCAGTCTGGAAGGGAAATATCTTTACATATAAAGCTTAAGCAATTCAATTGATGTCCGCCACTAAACACCCACCAAAGGGCTTTGATTTCCGGAGCAGCTCAAATTGTGTAAGGTGACCTTTTTGAATTTTTGAATAGATGGAGTTCTCTTTTATCCATCCACATGGTGCATATATATTCACCATAGTCAAAATATCTCGGTGATAAACTACACTTCACAGTTAGAAATTACAAAACCTATTATCATATTCGGTTCAAGCTGTGAGCAGTCTGGTCACTGGATGGATAAAAAGGAAAAAGTTCGTGGTTGTAGGTCTGGGAACTACGTTATTGCACATGCAATTCACTGCTAGGCAGATAGAGTTTCACAACTGAACCGGTAACCGGTTGCACAAATTGCAAAAGAAAACCCACAAATCTCTATAATTTGTATCTCGTTTGCGGCCGACCACAAGGTTTGTACGCACTGAGGGCGGGTGAAAGATTTGGGGAATTTTGCGTATGATCCTTTATTGTTCTATTGCGTACAAGATTGAGAGGGAAGGGGGTCAATATTATCAGAAGTCTGTGAACATATACTTTATGGATGTCCCCTTAACCATTACCTACCACTACCATCCACCAACTCTCACCGACCCACTATGCCCTGCATATATCCGCATAAATCTCTTCTTTGTGCAGCATACCGGTGCCAACCTACAGAACACCGTCACACCCGAATTCTGTCTGTTTGGCATCACAGACAGCCGTGACACCGAGAGCCCTACTCGCCATAACTCTACGACCGTACACACTCTGGGTTCCCATCGCATATATATTTGTTACGGGGCTTCCTGGCCGCCCCTCGTCCGTCCTGCCCCGCCTTGCTGAGAGCTGCCTATAGCCTGGCGTCCACTGAGCTCCAAATAGTCTACGACAGGCCCCTACGATGTACCTACATATCGATAACGATGCACGTCGATGGTCCTAGACTTTTGTGTAAGGTTCCCGATTTTCTATGATTTTTGACATTATGCCTTGTAGTGCAAAGGGAGGACTTAAACTGTTATCGTGGTAGGTGGACGTCCAGCATTAGAGCACACACCAACCCCAGCCCGAATACAAGCACACACACACACACACACACACACACATATATATAATTTTCAGCTGTAGATTGGCCGCCACCTCTGTTTACACTATGTTCCAACTAAGAGGTTGGTAACGTTAACCCATGGACGTGTCCACGGATTCTCACTCTCAAACCAAGTCATATCCTTTATATGTGGGTTCTGAGAGCAGAAACACTTATCATGAAATACTAGCTGCTCACCAAATTGATAATAAATTCTACCTTTATGGTTATTTCATCCAAAAGACACACAGAAGGAAATATGAACATGGAAAAATAGCTTCAAGAGTGAGAATGGACATATTCCCCAAGCATAGGTCTAGGTCAGATGAAAGATATGCAGGGAGAGTGTCAAACTCTTGCAGCTAATGGGTCAAGGTGGTCACGGATTTAACGTGACCAGAGCTAACGTAGTGTAGCTCTGGCGGCCAGTGTACTGCAGTGGATGAGGGTTGGTGTGGAAAAGAGGGATGGTATGGTCCCGAGCGGTCGCACTTCACCTTCCCTCACGTGAGCGAGCCCTCAGCGCCCTCACGAGGTTGCCCTGTAGTCCCTGTAGCGACCTCTGTAGTTTCGGCGGGGATTCAAATCTTTCCACTTATACACATATAAACCCTTGGTGGTTTTATATACTTCATATATTTGTATATATATATATTTGTATATATATATATATATTTGTATATATATATATTTGTATGTATATATATTTGTGTATATATATTCGTATAAATATATATTGTGTGTGTGGGTTTGTAGGTGTGTGTTTAGACATAAAGACATAAGATCAGAAGAGCAAGGAAAAAAAGGCATGTATTTGTCTTGAACTGGATGACAAGGGACGAGTGGTGGTTAGCGTGTGTGCCACGTATGATGACGCTCTTAAACAACAGGCGCATTAAGATTCATATTGCAGGCGCGGCTGGCAGAGCTGTCTAGAGACACGGAGCCTCTGTCTGTAATTACAAGTAATGTTCGGGGAGGCTTATTAAGGAGAAGCTGTTTATATATATGCAGACGGGGCGCGAGCGTGGATTAGGTGGTTTGAGAAGCAATATGAGCTCGGCAGGAGAAAAGCTATCCGAGTTGACAGCCAGAGCCCTGGAGGAGGGAAGGAGGGAGTGACGGGGGTGTGTGGGGTGCGTGTGGGCAGGACTAGACCGCCCAGTTGACGTTTACAATAGGGAGTTGAAGGATGGCATGGGGATGACAGTTTGACACGACCATAACGTATGGCAGCCCGGAACAGCCGCCATATACCCCACCCGCCTCCACCCTCTAGTCGTCCCGCACAGGGTCGTGATCCGGCCCCTCCCACACCCTCACCCCACCTACTACTCCAACCCACCCCCCTCCCACACCCACCCATCCCAATCGGGGCGGGCTCAGTTCCAGTAGAGCTGCCCTCTAATCTGCAGTTCGCAGAGCCGGCGGCCGTTTATTAAAACGGCTGTGTCCCTAGACGCATGGCGATGCCGTCGGCGGCGAGGCCCCATCGGGCAGGGGACGGGGCCCCACCGGGCAGGGGACGGAGCTCCGCCGTGCAGGGGACGGGGCCCCACCGGGCAGGGGACGGGGCCCCGCCGGGCAGGGGGACGGGACTGGGTGGAAGGTAGTCAGGGGAGAATATAGCAACCCCCTGGGTTCAGGTATCACTCGATGCTTTGCAATGATAATCCATTCAGGCTACCCAGCGACATCTTTAAGGTCCGGTATCGAGATGACTTTGGGCTTTGTGACATTGAATGCTGAATGAGGGTGTTGTATCCAGAATGCAGCCGAGAATAGCAGCTGAAACATATATACATTTATCCTAACTCCCATATGAATCGCCATAGACTCATGGTTATGCCATGAAATATGTATATGCCACGCATCACAAATGAAGTTATAAACATATATGATTGGGTAGGATAAACTCTAAACATTACTCAATTTCATATAATGTTTTATATGTTGTCTTCTGCTACAGATATCACTCAGCTCCACTTAGTGATGTCATTCCACAAGGACAACTTATGCCATATAAACAATCATATGACATTTCGTGACGTTTCTTGATAGTATATTGTGGACAAAGCAGGATGGCAACGTAAAATAATCAGAAAGCAAAGATATTGAGTAGACATGGAAAAGTCGCAGTAAATAGATGTCGATGACTTGTGCAGAATAAAAATGATGCAGAAGTGAGACGTAAAAGATACGGGGTGTATGCGTAAATAATGCAGTAAGGTATTGTAGTTGTAACCAAGTGTCAAATATCGGATAGCTGGTTTTGGATCGTAAATGACACTGTGCAGAAATGTCAGGATACAAGGTCGAAGGATAAATAAGACAGTTATTTAGTGTAAAAAAACATAGGATGAAAGCACAAATAATGTTGTGACAGTAAACTAGCATTGGAAGATGCAAGATGCAAATATTTCAGGTAAGAAATGAAAACATGCAGGAGGAATATGGAATTGACGCAATAAGTAGATGCGAAGATAAAGATCGGGCGCTGACTGGTAAATTGAAGCTTGGTGAAAATTGGATACTGGATCGGCAAGTGGTCATTGGATAGATATGAGGCAGATATGCGATGACGTGGTTTGACACAGGTTAACCTGCACTACACCTGAGGTGGTGGTTTCTAGAAGGACCAAACCATGGAACCTGGCTTTGCCTTTGGTTTGGAGCAGCCTGCAGTAGATGCAATGACGATGAACAGGCCCTGTGGTAAAAAAAGAGACAGGGAGGTGATTGGCAATTATGAGAGGAGAAACCCTGCGTGCAGGCTGTGGATGGGCCACGGGGGTGTTAACCTGAATGGGTACCTGTCTCCTCATCTCGCCAACAACACTCGAGGCGTCAGTGGCAATGAGGCGGCAGGGGACCTCCAACCTCCCAACGGCCGGGAGCACCTCGCGCCCAGTCCCGGCAAACCTGAAGCCACCTGCGGCTCTGAATTAGAGCGGAGACCCATTCTCATGTATTTGTAATCCACCTCCTTAAGGTATCTTATACAAATACGAGCAAGCCGAACTAGTTCTTCACATTCACGTGCATACTTTCAGGCATTGTACCACCACTATGGAACCTGATGTTTTCTATATGTATTGGATATAGGAGTGGATTTGATACACCTAAACGCTGCGGCAAGAATGGGACACGAGATGGAATTGGTGTCCATTACGGTCTGCGCGGTGTCTCTTATGTTTCCAGGAAGATCCGACCAAAACATATCACAGATGCATCGTGTTGGATATTTGATCACATTCGCCTGGCGTCCGCTCCCTGTGGGCAGGTCATTGGCAGAAGTTTCCTCGGATGGTACAGATAAGAATTTATCCTACCCCTAATATAAAATCCCATAGGCTTAACATTGGGTTTCCGTATGCCACGCTGACTGGCATACGGAGTTTTATATGCCACTAGTGGCATACAGCATTGTTATCACATAATATTCCAAATTCGAGGAGATAGGGTAGGATAAAATCAAAACCTGATTCGTTTTGATCTTGGCCACCGCATTCCACTCCTGAAGTTTTGGCTCCGGACTTCACTCGGCTTTGCCTCATGAAGTCACTTTGCCAAACTCCAGTCGT